>JBBVQN010000049.1:0-378736 GCA_038993655.1 Talaromyces verruculosus
CCGTCGGTCCGACCTTGGCCGACGGTCATCGCAGTACTAAAGGAGGCGGTTGCCCGTACCTTTCAGAGACCTCTTTACTGCTCAATCTTGGCCGATTCCAGAACAGTACAGCAGTTTGCGCAGGAAATACCAACTCTACCCTTCCGGGAACCAAATTCCCCAGCTCGAGCACGTCACGCAGTCTGCCTCGTATCGTACAATCTCGCTATTTTCGTCACTTGACTTAGCCACCTTGGCTATCATGAGTGACGCGTTTTCAACCCTCCCAACCAACCCTTTCCATGCGCGATTTTTCTGATTGGCAGCGCTTCCAGGCATAAACCTGTGATCCATCCATCATGGCGAGACGACTACTGCAGCACTGTCACATCGGGTGACTGCTCGGACCATTGACCTAGCTGAAGTAATCTCAGCGATGACTCGTGGTCGGTACAGCTGACGTGTTATACATCCACCCAGAGATGGCCTTGATGCGTGCGGCAAGTTTTTCATTGGCCGTCATCCTCTTCAACCAGCAAGTGGTGAGACATCATGAGGGATTTTTTGACCGGTCTGATTAGATACATATTGCCGCCACGGTCACGAGCCCCTCCGAGCTGAATGCCACGAACAGGGTAGTTCAAGGATCTGCTGTTCAACTTAGACCAATCCTTGCATCTGTCTGACTGCTGGTCCACTCACGACCACCGGTCAGCATCGTTCATTCGTCGCACTGCGCCAACCATCAGGGCGAGATTCTCGGTGGCTGCCTGAAATTGCGACATCTTGGGTTGCAATCTGTCTCAGCCATCCCATAGCTTCAAAGAAGGTCCCGCTGGATTTGTAAGAAGCCAACCCGTCCAGCGAATTGACGAGCCATCCTTGTTGGTAACCTGCACTGTCACACGACCCAGTCCAGCAGCGCAGGTGGGGCGGAAGGATGGTGTTCCAATTTTTCAGCCGGGTTTGGTGCATCTGCCGGTGACCTCGCCAGTGTCCGAGAGAAGGAAAATGCGAAAGGAGAAGGACGGTGGTCGTGGAGCGACGCACTCGTGGTTTATATACTTCGTCCTCAAACGTGACTGGGACGCGATCCCCGATCGGGAACCGGTCGACGGCCACTAGACCCAATCCAGTCCACGCTTTCCAAATCCGGTTTAGTGTTTCCGAACCCGGTTTAGCGTCCCACGGAAAAACCAGGACACGGAAAACGGCGTCGCCGGCGCAAATGGAAAGACTCCTTTAAATTTTAATTCTCCTAACCAACAATATATCTCGAATCTCGCGAAATTTAGATTCCGTACCGGAAAATATGCCAGGAACCGAAAGTCAATCTCAATAAAAGATCACTTATTGCAATAATTGATCGCGAATATAATAGCAGCCATCACTAACAATACAGACACAGTCACACAGAGAGTAGATGCCCAAGACCTGTGTCCATTCCCTCGGGACCGACAAAGCATTTAAGGTTATTTGCCCTAACTTGTCCCTCTCGCCAGATAACCCTAACTCAGATCCATTTTCTTTTTTTTGACTCGATTCGGAGTGCCCAACCTGGTCAATAGTCCCATTATTCCAGATTTCACACGTGGAACAGAAGGATTCGTGCCAAGATATCGCTGGACTGTTTGGGTTTTCGCTTCGTGTAAGCGATACCTAGGTACATCTGCATTTGTATGACTAGACTATTGATTCAAAATGTTCTCTAGGACAAATAGTCGAGTGTTTGTTGGTATGTACGGAGTAGCATCAAAACAATCCATATAATTCAATGAAGTAATCAATAGCTCGAAACCCGAAATTCATGCCATACAAATGAACCTGGAAGAATAATGCATCGCAATATAACTAAATTATCACCGCCCGGACTATACTCCGCCTAGCTCGGAGCATAGTCCAATGTTTCATTAACTTATCATCCAACAAACTTACAAGTCGTATTAATTTCAGTAGTATTTACGCCCGACTAATAGTCCAATAGGGAACCAGAATTATAGTTCAAGCCTGAAGGAATCGTTTCCTCCACATTCCGGGTCTTTTTTTTTTAATGCCGTTACGGATACGACAATGGACATGGCAAAAGGGTTATTGATACACTACGACTGATTTGTACCTCAACTCCGTGCATGACATACGTAACCCACGTTGTTTCAATAAATGCTAGTGCATGAAAATATTGAAACTTTGTTTAACTATGCTTTTTCTTCAACGTTTTTGTTCCAATTTCAATAGTTTCACATTCCACGTTTCTAGAAAATATCTCGTAGTTTGCTTGGATGGCACCTGGGTGCTACATACCTCCGGAGACTTTACTTGATTCCTCTCGGGTTGTCTCCCCGAATACGAAGTATACGTACTGCGTGCAATTATGTTTCAGAAAATATCTCGTTTGTTGAGCGGCTCCTCCCTTTCTTCACCGTTTTTGTGAGCAGTCGGTCAGAAGCTAGCGAAACGGGCGCGAAGGATTCTCGCAAGGTCGAATTTCAAATTCAGATGATGTACACAGGTAGGTACGTTATTTGCTACTCAGACCTACTGGCTATGCGTATTGTCTGGCTGGGCATTGACCAAGCTTCATGCTTGTGTCGAATGTCGTGAGTAGGATTGTCTACAATGACAGACTTCGTAGGAGTGAAAGATGAGGAAAGAAACGTCCATCCAATGACCCAGACTAGTTCAGATGGTCGGCCTGGCTGGTGAAACCCTGGCCATGCTCATACTATGTATACACAGAATAGATTGAATGTTGGACTCGCTCCACCGACATGTAGGTCCCACAACTTTCGACACTGACGTGAAACTCCTCTTGAAAGTATTCATTTTCATCTTCAATTTCATCTGTAGGATTAGACTACGTAGTAAGTAACATGACCCAACTACTATGTACGTACCCCCTTCTTCAAGTCACTTCTTCTCCAACTTGGCCTCCTCCTTTTTGGCGGATTCCTTCGGCTTCGGGTTCGGGTTTCCCTTCCATTCCAGCTTTCGGGGTGTCATGAACTGTCTCATGACTTCGTCGGTTACTTCTTTCCTTCGCTCTTGGAATTCCTTGACGTATTGCTGGATCAGTTCGATGGCCATCTTTTTCAGTTCGCCGGTGAGTAGTTCTCCGCGTCGGTAGCTATCTTCAATGTTATTGAGTTTTTCGTCGTCTTCTTCAAAGTAGGAAATGTCTGTTGTTTTGCAGTGTTAGTTGAATATGATCGGGCTGACAAAGTTAGCAGTCAAGGATAGGTAATACGAACATTGAAATGCGACGTCAATCTCCGGGATACCGCCCAATTTTCGATGCTCTTCCACAGTCTCTCGTCCACCGCTGAACGCGTGCTTGTTGATCTTGTTCTAGGGGATCAAGTCAGCCCATAACGTCCAAACATCCGATCGAACGCATCATGCCGCCAAACTCACCTTGATCTGATTCGGCGTATCCGACATGAAGATCGCAGAGCTATTTCACAAGTCAGAAGCCGTAACGAAACGACGGGGTCTTCGGACAAACTTACTTGGGATCACTGGCACTCATCTTGCCGCCAGCGCCTTGCAAGGCAGTAAGAAACTTTGAGTGAATCAACGCGGGCTTTGGCGAAGGGAATCGCATGCGGTGAGCATTGTCTCGCACAAGTCGGAAATAAGGATCCTGATCAATCGCCATGGGAATCAAGACGGGAATCTTTGCGATTGCCTTTGTTCGGTCCTTTGCAGGCGGGTCGGACCAGATTTCGGGGAACGATGTCGCGAATGAAGCCACACTGGTACGACGCGTGAGTAACATATCGATCTCCTGGATGATGGTAGTGACTTACCACTGTACTGACGGGAACATGATTCGTCCGATGTTGGTGCTACACGACACGTTAGAATCATTTCGCGACATTCGAGACATGCAGTAGACGGTATTACCTCTCATTGAATCCAAAGGCTCCTCGCACTTGGTTGAACGTCACGAGTTTGGCGAATTCCCAGGTATTCATCAAAAATGCGCCACCCATATATTCCAGGTTACTGAAGATGAATGTCTTCTTGGGATCAAAGCCTTGTGCAATGATATCCTTGGCATTCTGTAGACCGAATTTGTAAGTATCCTCGAATGTGAGCTTCTCTTTGAACAGAGCCTTTTCGTCGTCTTTGCGAAGTCAGTAAACGGTTATATACGACGAGCGCAACTTGTTGGGGCAACGATCAGTCTTACCTGTAAGTTGAATCACTATGGCACTGTTAGTATCATCTTCACAAGACAAGGACTTGCTAGTCACATACCTAGAGGAACATCAAACACATCCTGCAACCACTTTGTAAACGAAAAAGGAATCGTATGTCCCAAATGTAGCGCATCACTCGAAGGACCTCGTCCAGTGTACATAAAGAAAGGTTCGCCCGACTCATATCTGTCGAGAATTCTATCGAAATCGCGATGGGAGAAGAACAGTCCTCGCCTTAACCAGCGGTGCGGTTTGTGACCAGTAAGACGCTCAAATCGTTGGAGAAGTTCGTCGTCGATGAGTTTCGTCGCCCACTTCCTTTAGTTCTGTCAGTAACAGATTCTTCGTCACTTTCGCCCCGCGATGACTTAAGATGGACATACTTTGAGATAGCTTCGTAATCGAATGCGAGAGCATTTCCATGTTCGTCGATCGCAGCTTGAACGTCCCAAGGGTTGATCTCCTGCTCTGCCGCGGCCTTCTTCTCTTCTCCTTCACGGATAGGGAGTACCGTCTCGGTTCCGGGCTCTGCCATAGTGATCAGATGAGCGCAAATCCAATTGTTAGGAATACGCGACTCTGATGATCACTACTACTGTTGCGACAGTGAAACAGGTTGGGATGGTGCTTAAAGAGAGTGTTGAATGAGTCAAGCTGCATTGCGGGGTGTCATTTTTTTGTAGCGGATGTGGGGTCAAGTCGCTACGCCGAACTCAGGCACCGATTTTATACATCAAAACAGTTTAACAGAGAAAGACTTCGTATCTTATTCATAGTACTATACAACACCGATTCTTTTATCTTCTGATTACAGTAATAATGACATGTCTCTCATCAGTACAATAGCACTGATCAATGAATGAAAAGCCGATGCAAATAACACAATATGAGGAATAGAATATCACGCTTTCCTAACGCCTCGAAACGAATCCCCCCAGCATCATCAATTTTAAGCAAAGTTATCAGAACGATCAACCCAGATATCCTCCAACTCGGCAAAGTTCTGGAAGTGTAGAGGACGGTGCTGGTCATCGTAGAACCGTAGAGGTGTATCAATCTTGACATAAACAGGTCGCTTCTCGACGCTGCTGAAAGAGCTACCCATAAAGCTGTAGTTCCACACGTTGTCTTCAGGCACCAAGAAGTAACCGCGGATCTTGTCACTGAGCAACAGCTGGCATTTGTCACCCATGCTTGTAGAGAAACCCTGCGGTTGGTCTGAGCTGGTGTCTTTGTTCTCAGCACCCCATTTGTAACCTTGAGGAGTCAAGGCCCATGCTGCAAGCGAGACTGATCCAGGGGTGAAAGACACCGTCATGGTCACTGTCTTCTTGTCCCATGATGAATGTTCGTTCATGAGACGTGCGTGCTGAGTGACATCCTGCGCAGTCATGTAAGATGGCTCGTTACCCGAGATGGTATGAATGACTCCCAATGGCTCTAGACCGTTGAGGTACTCATGTTGAGGCAGCTGTTGCGGAAGCTGGACATCACGGGTATTGCCGACCTGAGGGATCATAACAATGGTACGAACTTCCTTGACTTGGTCGTTGTCAGGTGGCGATCTACCATACAGATAACCAGCGACTTGAACTCGAAGATCGCCAATCATAATGAAGCGCTTCAGAATATTCTTTGGCATGACGTATGTGTAAAGACCATCTTCGCGAATGTCATCAGACGAAATATAGATATTGTTGGCACGAGTACGAAGGTTAGATGTAGCAATAGCGCGGGTTCGCCATTCCGTCTTGGAAGCAAACGATTGCTGTTCATACTGCGAGGTAGTTGTCACAATAATCTCTTCACCGCGGACGTTCTGAGTCTTGGTAGTAACAGCGGTAAGTTGTTTCTGGTCCTCCTGCTGCTTCTCAATCTCGGCTGCTTGCTGACGTTGCAACGACGGCGCACTAATCTCCATACCAAGAATGATATCCCTGACTTCACTGCTGGTCAAACTCTGAACATTGACGTTGTTCTTCTTTCCATAATCGTTCAAGATCAGGTCACGCAACTGGACTTCGACCTTGATCCAATCGTCATCTGAAAGTGTTGGCCAGATATGATGTTCCTGCGTGATGACTGTCTTGTCCGGTCGAAGGATGATCTTGGTCTTGTCAGTGTTGACGTGCAGTGCACGAAGAATCAAGATCAATCTGGAGAAGGCAGTGTAAGGCGAGATGCCTGGCAACCATTCATCGTAAAGGTTGAACAAAACCATCTGTGGCTCCGTTGCTCTCAGAATCATGTCTGCGAGCTTCTCAACCTTCATGGCAGCTTGGAACGGAAGCTGAAGCTCAGATGCACGAATTGAGATGTTAGGGAAATCGAGCAAATGAACCTCAAGAGGATCAAGAAGACCCTTTCGGGTCACAATAAGCTGTTTAGGCTGTTCTTCAACAGGCAACGAACGAATGAGCGCTGCAACTTCTTCTGCTGTTTTCCATTTCGCCAATTGGCCTAGACGCTTCTGACCAGCCCAGACACTGGTGTGAATGATCTTCAAGAACAATTGGCCGGTACGGGGATTGAAGATGAAAATGGCACCGTTGATTGGCTTGGTTGTCAAGTTACCTTCAAAGGTCTTGTGAATCGTGACACGGTAGACATTTGTATCGTCGATGAAGAGTTGAATCTGAGGACTAAACAGCTCAGAGTAGTTCTGAGAGTTAAGGAACTCTTGGTTGTTCTCAGAAGCGTAGAGTTGCAGACCCTTGCGGATACGTTCACGCAACACATACAGGGCCGGATTTGCCTTCATGATCTTGGCCATAGCCTGTTGCACAAGTGCTTTCAAACCGGGGAAATATTGGCCATAAGCTGAGTAAAGATTGTAGGCCAGATCGATACCAATCATCAAACCAGTAGCAGAGGGGTAGATACTCATACTATCTGTTGTGTAATCGAGATACTTCGCACGTGTGTAACGTTCAATGTCGTGGGAATCATAATCACCATACCGCAGCTGAACATCAAGCCAGAACTTGTTTGTCGTTGTTGGCTCGATGACATCTTTGGTGTCGAAAAGGAGAGATGGCCGAGTAACATTCCATTTGTTTGTCGCGAATAACAGAATGTCTGCGCAGGAGCTGTTCATCTTGTATGACTTTCGAGGATGGATGGTCTCCTTCTGGACAGCCTCGATGCCAAGAGCTTCCAATTCCTGATCAAAGACCTGGCAAAGATCCATAACGACTGACTCGTGAATCTTTTGCCACAAGTGCGCACGGAAGATCTGGATCAGGGAGATCTTGAGCGTCGGGATCTTTCCGTGCAAGAAGATACCAGTCAGATCCAACTGAACTTGGAAACCAACATAGACATTGGCTCGGTTGATTGTCGGAGACCACCACAGAGTGAATCGACGATTTGGAATCTGGTTCAGACCGGAACGCTGGGCGTTGGTGAGTTTCTTGAATTTCATCGATCTAAAAGATGAAAGCAGTTAGCATACTGAAGAATCACAATTGAGTGAAATATGTGGTGTGGAAGGTGATGGGAAGTACGCTCCGGGGGGAATCGAGGAGGATATGAAGGGCTCGATGGAATATGCAATATGAGCGTGGAGGGCCCGGGAAGATAACATGTAGATAAAATGTGATAGGAATGATATGAATATGAAGCACTCGAGAACATATCATTTGACACGGTCGATATGAATCTGAAGATCTCCAGATAATGGTATCGTCCGTGTAGGAATGAGATGATATCACCTATCATGGTGCAGTGAAGGGCTCGGGAACATATCATTTGTGACGGTTGATGTGAGTGTGAAGGGCTCAAGGGAAGGATATATTTCGGTTAGGGTTAGGGTTATATCACGTGATATCTCGATGTATGCTTGGAGGGCTCAAAAGATCGAAATTTGACGAAATGAGATGGGGAAAAGTGAGAAAAAGGGGTACAAACTCTTCGAATCCACTCGCTCTCTCCCAGAATAGGCCCTCCCATGATGGAAAAGCCGTTGCCTTGAACAGGGTGTGCTCAAGAATGGTCTCAACACCACCCAGTGCTTGTATCACGTCGGTTCGGTAAGCGTTCAGGTTCCAGAGTTTGCCGTCATGTCTCTGGCTGGTCCACCAGAAGGGATTGCTCTTCATGATCTGATAGATCTTGAACTCGGTTCTAGCACGGAAACCTTTGTCGAAACTCAAGGTGCTTCGATCCTTCTGGAACAGCGTGTTGATACGGGGAAGACCGCGATCCCAGCTATCCTCCAAATCCTCCAATGTCAGGCGTCGGTTCTGTTGATTGGCCTCTTGTCTCTTCTGAGAATACTCCATCCACACACGTTGCGAGTCAATAAACTCCGCTTCCCAAGGAATGATGTATCGGAAGATGTTGGGAATCAATGTCTCCTCGTCATGTGACATACCGGCGCGGTAATGAGTAACACCGGTATCAGTTTGCTTGGACCAGCGCTTGTCGCTTGCGGGAATAAGAATGTGAGAGCCGGAAATCATTCCAAGACCACCCAGCTCCTTAGGTGTGTAGAAGACGGCCGGAGGAAATCTGGAAGGCATTTTGGAGTTCAAACCAATCTTGACTCGTGTCTGAATCTTGGTTTCACACTTCACAATCGTATCAAGAAGGTTCACGGTTGACACAGCAGCCTCACGGTAGTAAGTGAAAAGAGCGATCAAGGCGGTATTCCATTTGTTGGCAATCTTGGTGAATGTCGTCGAACCAGAAGACATGAGAATTTGACGAATGCGGTTATTGAACTTCTGGATGTCTTCTTCTGTGACCTGAAGGAAGGCATATGCAGTTCGCTCTTTGGTCGTGTTGTCCACAAGCGACCAGACACTATCCTTTACCGGGAACTCTTCATTCTGGTTGCGGATCTTGGGGAGGATGCGGACTTCGAAACCGCACATAGAGAAGAGCAGATTTGGGTTGTCCCTGCTGTAAACGCTAGCAAAAGTATCATCCCATTCAATGGTGGTGATGGAACGCGGCAATCTGTTCTTCAAGTCCCAGAAAACGGCACGTCCGAGGTTGACATCGTGACGCATAAGCCGCATCCTGGAATCACGTGGCCAACACTTCTTATTCTTGTAGCCGATCACATTTTCAAAGTTAGGATCTGGCTGTTCGGTCAAGAAACGTTGAATAAGGTCGCGAGAATCATCCGCGCTGAAACGAAGGAAAACCCAGATCTTGTCAACGTAGCGGGTGTAGAGACGGATAGGGTGCCGGGTCTCGGTAGCGCGATCCTTGAACTGCAAAAAGTCGTTTGGACTCTGAGGAGGACCAGCCAATTCCGTTGCTCGTTGAAGACCCAAGAGAAGGAGATCGATGACTAAGCCATAGTACTGGAACACGAAACCAGAGAATTGAAGACCGCGGATCAATCCGTAACTGTTTGTATGGTTCATGTCCTTGTAGTTCAATTGAACGTTATTCTTAGAAGTAATATAGTCCGCCAAGTTATGATCCATGATCAAACGAAGAAGTCGGTTGAGCAGAGTCAAGTCGATCTTTTCGTAGACCTTGGATAGTTTCGTCTCGATCATAACATTCGTCTCGCCATCAGCGGTCTCCCAGACGTTGGAGAGATTGTTGATACCTTGAGCCCACTTGTACGTCAATAAAGGTGGGACCTCAGAGTCAGAAGGTTTGATCCACGAAGGGAACAGGTGGCGTTGATCAGCTTGGTACCAAAGGTACTGGTCCAAATAGGCATCCGTGATCTTTTCGATTGGCTCAACATCGTAAACGGGATTGATATCGCTGTAATTGTCGTTCATGTCGATTCCCACTTCCTTGAACGCGCGCTGTGTCAACAAGAACCGCTTGATTCTAGCCAATGTAGTTCCGGGAGAGTCATAAGCCTGTTCAATGAGAGCAAGTTCCTCACGCTGACTCTGGTTGAGACGGCCCTTAACTGAGTAAGACTCCCGCAGACGTTCAAGAGCCAGAATCAAAATCTTTGTATCATGCTTGTAAGACACACTGGGGAAAGGAATTGGAGAGAACTTCCGAGATTCTAGCCAGTGGACAGTTGTGGTATAAATGGCAACAGCTTCTTCGGACGATACATAAGGACCATCTTTGAGGTAATTGTGTTGTCTTTCTTGTTCCGCCTTCAACCACAGTCGAGTCAGACGGCCCAAGTTCTTCTTTGCAACTGTCTTGTCAACAGTAGCACCGCGTCGAATTCTCTCACGATTGTAGTGGGCAACAGAAATCCACCAATCAGCCTTGGCTTTGACGTATCGGAGGATGATGTTTTCGATGGGAGCTGGAAGACCTGGCACCTTCCAAGGAATGTTACTCTTCCAGCATCGCCATGCTTCGGAGAGATGTTGCAGAACGGTGTTAACCTTGTTCTGCTTGATTCCTTCGGGCATCATGTCAATGAGATCGGCCATGACTGAAGCACGGAGTTCCAAATCGAAATGAGATTCCACACGTTGTTTTGTAACAGTCTTAGCAACACCCTTGCTATGACGACCCTCAAACTGACGAGAGAGCAAGTTACCAAGCCATCTTTCGAGCAATGGGATAATACCGCGCATGAAGAACAGCCAAACACGCCATGCTGGAGCCCAGAAACCGCAACCTGGACCTTTGCCGACTGGACCGGAGTTGAAACGGTAGTAGATCAAATGCTTCAAGTCCTTGCAAGATCGGATTTGGTGCATCAACTTGTACTTGTAACGGTACATACCAGTCAATTGGCCGACATGGTTGAAAGCGTAAAGGATACCGTCAGCGAGCTGGAATGCGTCGATGTTGCCGAGTCGGTACTGCACTTGCGCATCGACAATCAATTTTGTCAAACGCAAGATCTCTCGCATAAGATGGAAAGCATTACCGAAACGAGACTTCTTTCGTTCTTTCGTGGTCAGGGTTTTCACCGGCTTAAGATTGAAGTTGTAATCAAGGTGGAGGTAAGTCAAGTTCTTTCGGTGAATCAGCAAATTCAACATGTTGAAACCTTGTCTGCAGACCTGGAGACCTGCTTCGACCCAGTCAATTGTCGTAGTCTGGAAGAACTTGGTACCCTTGAGCGTCCTTAAAAGGTTCTGTTTGTTGTGAGCTTTGGGCTTAGCCTTATGCAGCTCGTTGAGAACGTATGTCTTCAGAAGCTTCTGGTATGAGACCCGGACTTTGACAGGCTGGCCCTGTGGGCAGTGTTCGAGGTACCATTGCTTCACCAGAGGTACATCTTGAGCACGAACCATCCTACCAGAGCGGCGATCAAAAGGATAAGGAGCCCACAGGAGGGCGATGGCAGATGCGGTATCGCTGTTGTATAACTCTTCGTCCGCTAAGAAGGGTTCGACGTCGCCTGGAAGTTCAAAGTCGTCGTCCTCATTGTTACCTTCACCGAAGATTTCATCTTCGTGGGAGACAGTGATGTTCTTTGGCGCGACAGATCGTGAGGAAATAGGATTAATGACGGGATCGAAGTAGAAGGCTGGAAGGTTGGGGTCATCAGATCGAACATAAACGGCTTGAGGGTGCGAATACCACGAAAGCTTAACACTTCGTGGGAGAGAATTATATAGGTAAGGGAATGCCACACGATATTCTGTGCGGATAGGAGAGCGGAAAATGATTCGGTCAATCGCATTGAACTCGCCAAAGTCTTCGTCGTTCGGGTCAATATCCTTGTATAAAGGTTCAAATCGAGGTCCACCGGGCATAGCCACATTCAAAGCTTTGGCTGTGATGAAGCTATTCAGTTCGAACATGTGAAAATAATTCTTGTCTACCACATCACTTAATAGCTGATGACTCAATCGGTAGAGAGTAGCCATTTGTGGAAGCGACAGATTCCATTTCTTATAACTCGATCCATTCACATGAGGTGTATCAATAAGAGGCCTATGGTCATAGAACCACTCGTAGACGGCGGCATCTTCAGTCTCGTCCAACTCCATCTGTATAGGCTCCAAAGGTTCAACATCCTCAATGTTCTCGGACCATGATAGTGGTGGCTCTTCGTCGTCGAAAGGCGGGAAGCGCATACGTTTGAAATGGCGTCGATCTGCTTTTTCTCTCCTCATGCAAACCCACATGGTCGCCCACTGAGCATGGAAGACAGGCTCGATGACTCGCGGGATCTCATTGACGAGAGTAAGACAACCATTGACATGGTACAGAACCTTAACCTCACGAGCCGACTCCCAAGGCATGGGCATATTCTCAAGTAGCTTCAGAACAGCATGAGGCATGAACTTCAAAGCCCCCAGATAGCTGCGCTTGTCACTGCTAAACTTTTTCTGCGACACATCACCAATATCCTTGACAATCTTTCGCAAATGCTCAGGCGGCATATCAGTCTTTTGGGACTCCACAAAACCGCCTTTCCTCTTTTCGCCGAACCTGTTGCGCTGAGTCCTCAACCATTCTGTCTTTTTCTGAGCAAACTTTGCGACTTTGGGGTCGGCGGGAGGTCGATATCCTGGTGGCGGAGGCGCCGAAGGCATGGAAGGAGGAGGTGCTGGACCCCATCCTGGAGGAGGGGGAGGTGGAAGTGAAGCCATGGTGACTTTCTATCGATAGGAAGTCCAAGCTTCGTTGAGGTGCGAGATCAAGCAGGGCTGATCCGCTGCATCGAAGGTTTGGAAGCTATTCGGCTTCTCGCGACAGCCTTTGGCGTGTAAACTTGTCGCGAAAACAAATTGAAAATCGGAATTCAGGTAGAGAAAGATATAATACACACTGCCCGGAAGAAAGACACTGCGAGGATGGCTAACTTCCTTCTGGCTGCGGGCAGGTCTGATGGCAAAACGTCGATAAAAAGCCTCTAATTTCCTTTCTCGACCGTCGCGATTTTGGCGTTCTGACTATTCTCGATGCAGTAGGCGGTAGCAGCTGAGAAAATAAATCTGCAACTCTTGGCAATTGCTGGGCGCTAGTACTTTTACGGCTAGCGTACTCGCCAAAGAGCCCTAGTGCGGTCGCGAAAAAGCCCACACAATTTGTCTTCCCGACCTTGAATTTTCGACGATACTACGACGATACAACGACAACGCCGCTGATTCCTTGAACGTCGACAATCAGATTCGAGGACAGTCACAATGGCGAACACTAGATTGCAATACGTGAGTTTTTCCCCAAAACCGAATTGCTGTACTTGGATGAATGACGGATGCTAATTTTGAATGTTTCTAACAGCGCCGACGGAACCCGTATGTCATCAACACCCTACGAAAATCCAAATAACAGCGAAGCGAAGGAAAACAATACTAATTCGTGCATTTTCGTGTGATATAGGTACAACACGAGGTCCAACCGTGTCCGCATCATCAAGACCCCCGGTGGCAACCTCCGTTACTTGCACATCAAGAAGAAGGGTACCGCTCCCAAGTGCGGTGACTGCGGTGTCAAGCTCCCTGGTGTGAGTGCTACCTAGTGGATTTTCGTACATTGTCGAGATATCAGTCGACAATACCTATTCGAGACGCTCGTCATTGAACGAAAATCGCAATATATATTCCAGAGCGAGACAAAGGTCTAACAATCCATCCAGGTCCCCGCCCTCCGCCCTCGTGAATATGCTCAGATCTCCCGTCCTCGCAAGAACGTCTCTCGTGCCTACGGTGGTTCTCGCTGCGGTAACTGCGTCAAGGACCGCATCGTCCGTGCTTTCTTGATCGAGGAGCAGAAGATCGTCAAGAAGGTGCTCAAGGAGTCCCAAGAGAAGGAGAAGGCCGCCACCCGCAAGCGCTAAATCAGTCAATTCCGAGGAAATGAAATCTTTATGGGGATTGGGTTGTTGCGTTTGAAAAAAAAACTATGTGAAACAAAAATCAGCAATAAAGATATGATTATGTGAGAGGGGCGTTACTAGTCCTTTGATGGGCTGGATAATTGTTAAGGTCACTACCAGACAAGATGATACCCTCTCATCTTGCAACAGATTTTTTGAAATCATAAAGGGTCATTTTTGCATGTCTGTATGCGTGGTAATGACCTCGGGCGAATCTGGGCGAGTTTTTTTTCGATGGTCTCCGGATTTTCTTTTCATGGGGCCGATTGTCTACAATTATTACCGGTATGAAAAGTAAAATATCAGTTGATGAATTCTAAACCTCTGGAACAACGTAGGCCAGCTATTCTCCCAATGAGTAGTCGAGTCAACGCTCTTGCTATAGAATCGAGTACTAATTCAATGTTCGCTGACTCATGAACTTCGAACGAACTTCGAAAATGTTACAATGTGAAGATGCTATCTAGTTATCAAATTGCAAGTAGTACTGGGATCACAGTGTCAGGGCTCTTTAACCAACAACCTGAATTACATCTACCGTCAACTGGAGTTCACAAATCTAGGTAGGGTCGCACGATTACAAGTCTACAACATATGACGTTCATAGTCCGAAGAATGTATACACAATGAATATAAGCCTGAAAACATATGTGTACTATGCATTGAATTGTGTAAAGTCATGACCAAACTGATTAGCCGGTCCATGAGTCTCTACATAACCATATTGCGCACCGTCAGATGCAACAGTCGAAGTGATGATTATACTCGGATTCAAGCCCTGAGTGATGAACATGCTTGGATCTTGATAGTACAGATTGTGCCTGGATGTATCGTCCGTTGGTTGTGTCTGACCGAATTGCTGTTGAATATTATATGCATGGCTCGACGGATACTGTTCATTGGGATCGGCGTCTGGGTAATGTCCTATACGGCGAGACTTTGCCGCATGCCCCAATTCGCTTCCTCCTCTGCGTCCAGCTTCGCTTAGTTGTAGTGTCATATCATCCAACGTTAGGGGTCTCTTCGGAACGGTATTGCGATAGCGCGTTGTCGATTGCACTCCGTTCTTGAGGGCTACTTTTGTGAGTGTCCAGTAATTGTTCTTCGACTTCCCTCGAGCAGGATATTCGTTGTGTATGATGAACGCCTGGCATGCAAAAGTCAGTTTCGCAAGATTCTGAAGTGTTGCTGGGTCTGGGCCTCACCTCATTCATAGAGAGATTATGACGAATACTACTTTGCCAGCCTTTGGACTGTGGATCATTCGCCTTATTTGTGTTTTCTTCAAACCACCGGTATATTTCTTGCAAGGACATTTTGTGATCCTTTGAAGAGCGAAGTGCCTCATATAAAAGATATGCGTAAGGTTTGTCGTGATTTCCAACGTCTTCTGCAGAGGACTTCCTAGAGGGCTGAACGAAACTTCGTTTTGGGCGCGTCACGGCAGGTGAAAGACGCGCAGGGCTAGTGCTTTCTCTTGGGTAGTTGACAGGTACAGGAAGTGTCGCTAGTCCTCTGCTTTGTATTCGAGTTGTTGGAGAATAACGCGAGCCATATGGTATCTGAACGTGGGATAGGGAGTGAGGGTCGCGATTCAAATTTGAAGTCCGTCTGCGCAGTAGTGATTGACCAGTATTGTCGTCGAGTAATGTCCACTCATACGTGGCGATATTCGAGTTCAAGAAACTATCCTGAGTAGGATGACGGTGTTCAAAAGGGGCGGTTCCATGCTGCTGATATGGTGCCGAATAATAGTCGTATGAACTCGTAACATAAGCGCCATTCTGCGCCATGACCTGCCTGTCCGGGTGTAGACCGGGCAAAGAGGGCTCCCATGAGCCTGCCATGAACATTGATGGCTCCATAGAGATGTTGGACGCGACCTCCGGCCGCGCGAAGGAGTACATGTTGGACAAATGTTCGTTCCCACTTAGA
This sequence comes from Talaromyces verruculosus, assembly GCA_038993655.1. Lineage (NCBI taxonomy): Eukaryota > Fungi > Ascomycota > Eurotiomycetes > Eurotiales > Trichocomaceae > Talaromyces > Talaromyces verruculosus. The sequence goes on from JBBVQN010000049.1 coordinate 15,844, forward strand.
TTCGCTCCTGTCTGTTCGGTTATTGCCGGAAAATTCGACAAGCTGCTCGCGGATATCGACACGGTACCTGTATTTGGCCTGTAACTTCTTTGTTGGAGGTCACCCCGATGCTGTCGTTGGCTATCTTCCATCGTCTTCGGGGTTTAAGGGGATCTTTATGTCTGGGTTGAGGGGACTGGTGGCTGGCCGGATGATCTTTCCTGCTGACAAGGAAAACAAGAGGATTCAAAAGGGAAACAGGAGACATCTTGTCCAAGACGAGCTTAAGGAGGCATTGCCAGGCCCGGATTTAGATGGACTTTCCACATGGTTGGAAAGCCTAGCCCTAATGGATACCTGCATCGCTGCAAATCATTATTACGTGCGTAGCAGATCGTATAAGCCTCTTCACCTCAGGACCACCGCACACCACACACCGCTTAGCAGTGTATACAGTTTTTTGAAAGACTCAGGCGACGATAATCTACAGAATCACATTGCACCATTTGCATGTGTATAAAGGCAAGCAAAACTCTGAAGTAGAGGATGAGTGTTTGAGTGATGGGGTAACCGTAAACGGAAGTGATGCGACTCACGAGTTAGCCTGGTAACACCGCAGCACGAGGCTCCCCACAACATATTAACGCTAAAGAGATCTTCTAAGGCCACGTCTTTGAAATGAAAACACAACTGGGCCAGATGCAAAACATTGGAGTCCCGACAACAGGCTGGATAGTCGGTCAACATCAGCCCGCTACCCGATTGGCTGGAGCAATGGAGTAATGGGAGTTTGATAGGCGGATGAAAATAAACGGCATTCCGAAGTTTTAGATTGACATTGTACAACGTATTTCACGCTTCTGAATGGCGTCGATTTTGAAACGAAGTGGTTGAAAAGCATTCAGCTTTCATAAGCTCAGACTAGATCGGCATTTGGGCATCTCTGAAGAAGTAAATCGGAGGGACACACGATGTAAGGCAGTCTTCGCTCCGATAACCCGATTTAGACATTATTCGCGTGTGCTGTGATTCCGAATTGCATAGACTATCTTCACGTATCGGCTTCGGACAGGATTAAGGATGGCTATATGTAGATGAATATATGATGCATGCAAAGTGTAAAAAGCTGAAATCACGCATGCATTTTGCGTTGCAACCGTTAAGAGGTGCTGCTCTCCATCCAAAGGCACAGGCTTATTTCCGATAGTATATCTGTAGGATATATTAGTATGACCAAATACCAACCGATGCTCAACGTTCGGAACCAATCGGTACGTACCTTCTTGAACTGGAAATGAAGTTGCAGAATACCCTGAAAAGACGGTCAGCCGGTATTCAGTATTGGACGATGTGAACAGCCATAGGCAAAACTTACCTTTTCGAAACTGCTCTTGAAACCCCGGTCTCGTTTGGCGCTGTAGTCCCATTCTCGATCCACGATACGAAATGCGATATCTTCATAAGGCGGACCTGCAATGAACCGGATGAGACAAGTGTCTTCTTCACCTGCTTTGACGAAAGATTGGCCACGCTTTCGTCCGTGTTCACGTTCGATACGATACGTTGGCGCTTTCGTCTTATCGATCAAATCGGGATAGAAAATATTGAATCTGTAGCCATGGACGACCTTTGGTGGAGGATGGTCGTGATCGTAGTGTGTTTGATTGTATTTGTTCCACTCGTATCCCATCTGCACACGGTTGAAATACCGCGGCTTGCGAGGACGGTACTTGTTGGCCCACGCGAGCTGCGAAGTACTGCTGCTAACAGCCTCTTCTGCTGTGAATATCTCCTCGTTTTCGCTCACTCCTCTTGCGACTTCACGTTCATACAAGGCTCTTGTTGCCTGGGAGAAGTCTTCGTTTGACAATGACGAAAACCGGTCAGCAGGAGTGTCCGCCAAATCAGGTATCTTTGCTTTGGAAAGAGCTGATTGAGTGGGTCTTTCTGCGCCTCGTTGTCGCAATGGCACAAATCCCATTTTTAGGATCTTTTGCCGTTCTTGTGCCTGGTAGAGGTCAGTTGATACGTCACTTGTTTCAAACTCAAGGGAAGGGCAACACACCACTCGACTCAAGAATACTGATTCGTCCATGATTTCAAGCGCTTTATCCTCAGCTCTCAGCTGAAGTAAAGGCTCTGGGTCTAGATCTAACACTCTGGTTTCCACAACCTCGCCAATAACGGGTGCGATTGGGGCAAGTTTGGATCGCACAGACTCTGCTTCCTCCTTCTGTTGCTTGCGAAGCGCCTGTACTCGCCCCTCTATGACTGCCTGAAAGACCTTCTTCAGCTTGGCTCTCGCTTTCCAAACAGTAAGGCTACGTAAGAGTTCCTCCCAGTAATCTGTATCAATCGGCTCATTGGAGTCTAGCTTGCGTCTGACTTGGACCTCAAGTGTCTCCAACTGCTCATAAGTCTTCGGACTAAGGATCTTATTGATATCTGCTGCCACCGAGCTTAAAACACGGCCCTCGGGAGCTGATAGCTTTTGACGATCATGGCACACAACTTTCATGGTCTACTCTTATGTCAGTAATTGTGCCAAGATATATCTTGAAGTTTCTAAAAAGTCACTCACCTTCCAGAAATCGCGGTTCTTCTGACTCTGCTCAAGACTCAAAAAGGTATCGATATCTTTCTCCAGCTCCACGAGCTGGGCCTGGGACAAGCCCTCAAACACGCCCTCCGGATCAATAAGATCCAAATCGGAATCGGAAATCTCATCGTCCAACGGGTCCCTGGTAGGGTCGATTATACGCAGTGTGACAGCTAACCAGTCGATGGGCTTTGCGCGACCTTCTTTAACGCGAATCTCTGCCTTCTTCTTAGCCTGCTTCAGGACGAAAACATCTTCCTGAGCAACCCACTCGCGCACTTGCTCGTCCTCTTGCAGCTGATTCGTCCGAGTCTGATCCCTTCTGTCTCGCTGACCGGATCTAGCGCCATCGTTATTCCACTGGCCGGGCTGTCGTCTGTCATCTCTACGCGGAATTTTTTCGGATCGTTTCCATGGCGGCGATTGGGATCGAGATCGGCCGCGTTTGTAGCCTGCGCGATCGGAGTGATGCGTCGACATCGTAGTATTGGCTGTGAGTATAGAAGTCTTGAAGCCGATTATCGATTCAAGGAGGTTTGGCTACAGCCGTAGCTAAGGAAAGAGTGAAGATGCTGCTACTAGTGACGTTGGCGGCTGGCAATAGCTTAGTCTGCTGTGATTGGACAGTAGCCGCCAATCCAGGCTCCTTCTTAAATAGGCGCTTAAGTGGGTCTGCGCTCTGTCACTGTTTACTTCTTTTCATCAATCTTCAGCCTCATCTTGAATATCCTGACCTTTTTTCATATGGTTCAATCAAGATCCATGCACCTTAGTCTTTGGTAGTATCTTTACCAGGCGTGGAGGATATTCTTCGTAGCGCAAATGTCACCGCGGTGGAACAACCTTCCAACGCGAAATATACCAGCGCCGCTGCTGCTGTACAGATTCATCTACACATCGCAGTCTTATGAGTTCTTTCTCACAGACCTCACGTACATATGGCAGGAAAGTCTACAACACAAACAAATATTAGAAAAAGCCGAAGACATAGGGACCAGTATTGATCCCAGTGAAGACGCCAATCAGTATGACGTGTTTATGCGAAAGATTCAAGATGCTCTTGATGGCGCAAAGAATACCAGCGTGACCATCGCTTCAGGTCAAAAGTCCGACTCGGTCGTAGTGACGACTAGTACGAAGTTGCCTGCAGGATTGAATCCGTTGAAATGGACGTTTACGCTGTCAAAAGAACCTCCGTCAGCTGTCAGACGACACTTGCTTCTTCCGCTGTTGAAGAGTGAAAGAGACCACGAACAGCGTGAGCAATCTCTGTTGGAACATATCAGAGAAAAGGACACTGTTTTGTCCAAAATCTTTGACAAGATTGATCCTTCTCAATTGACCTCGATGTTTCCTGGTACTGCTGGTGTTCGCCATGGTAAACTGAGAACATCGGATTTGATCAGGCACATCAAAGGCGCCACTAGGTTTGACGAGAAAGAATGGAAAGGCAGTCAGGCTGATGAAGAGAATTTTGCAAACGGTCTTGCAGAATCCGTATATGCACAGGGCAGGTTCACTTCCGCGGACAGCGCACGTACAAGAGATGCCACATGGTGGAAAAGTCTCGGCGATGTCGATGATACAAGATCGCCATCACCAGAGAGGCCCCAAGCAGCGACGAAGAAGGAGGTTAGCTCACGAGGCAGAGCAGCCAGTGAGAAGCAAGCTGCCGCAGATGAGGATATGAGCACCGAAGATGAAGATGAATTTCAGGTACCTAATACCTTGTCTACCAGATTCAGATGCATTAATTACTAACCCTTACATACAGCGTCAAGAGACACCTCCACATCTCAAGAAGAAAAAGGATCAAGAAGCCAAGAAGCCAGTCAGAGACAACGAATCTGATATCGCCACCGAGTCAGATCAAGATGCCGGGTCGGACGATGGACTTGATAGCATAAGAGCGCCCGTTCAGAAACCCCAAAAGAAGGCAATGGGCCGTATCGGAGGACCGAAAGCTGTTCCTCTTGGACGTTCACGGAAAGAGTCCGTTGCAGACGAGACGGACTCGGATGATGAGCCTACTAAGCCAAAGTCACGCCAACGCACTTCGCCAACTCAAGAGCAGCCCGAGCTGGATGATGGCACTGAATCAGATTCCGAACCTGAACGATTACCAACACCAAGCCCTCCAAAACCCAAGAAAGAGACTCGTACTGAAACCGCTCCGAAGAAGAAAGGAGTCCTAGGTAAAATAGGCGGCAAAAAGCCAGAGCCCAAGAAGGCACCCACCTCAGAGCCACCTGCTGACAATAATATTGGACAACCTTCTTCCGATGAAGATGATCTTCAACAACGACATGCTCCTTCCAAGCCCCAAACATTACCCAAGAAGGGCAAAAAACTAGGACTCATCGGCGGCGGAAAGAAGAAACCACAAGCCGCAACACCACACCCCGAAACCGAAGATACAGACGAAGATCTAGATGCCGGACCCAGTAAATCTAAATCAAGAAAGAAAATACCATCGACATCACCATCACCGCCTCCTGCCATATCTAGATCACCATCGCCTGTACCAAAACGCGTGCCGAAGGCTGAGCCAGAGCCGGAATTATCGGCGGAACAGAAAGCGAATAAGAAACGAGAAGAGTTGAAGAGGCAGTTAGATGCGAAGAGTAAAGCTCCGACGAAGAAGAAAAGGAAGTTTTGATTAGTGACGGTGTCATTTTGTACGAAATTTAGGTATTAGATTTGGGATCTAGGAGGATACATTGACGATAATCATAAATTCACAACATTGTATATAATACAGGGGTATATATTAGATAGCATCAATTCTCTAACCTAAATTTTGCTAAACTCCCAGCCACTTCGGGCATTCCAACACCTCGTCAAACCTGATATACCTAGTAGTCGCTACGCTCGTACTCAAACATCAGCTGAGGGCTGTTCTGTTTCCACTCGAGATCCTCCGCGGTTTGGATAATTGGCCTGGACGCAATCCCGGTAGTGAAGGAAGTGAATTCATTCGCGAGATTGATATTCCCTCGTCGAAGAAGTTGGAGCTTCTTGGACTTGGGCAGAGTGCTGCCCATTTGACTATCAAAAACCTCCTCCACCATACGCCCTCTAGAAATGAGCGAGGGAAAAGATATCAACCCATACCAGGTGAGTCCGATAGTCTTTTATTCATATGGTATAAACTAAGTAAGTTGTGTGTTTTCGAGTGGGGTTTTGCAATCTACCGAACTGTGTATACCCCTCAGTCGGATGAGCTATGGTCCTCTGTGCTCGAGAAACTGGAAACATACATGGAGCTCAGCTGTAAAGACCCAGATTATCAAGATAAACTATCAAACATTGTGGTCTGGGATCGGGAAAAGTTCAACAACGCGTCCATTGACGACATTCGGAAAGATTTTAGACGAGAAATGCTCATTCCAGAAATGGGTGATGATGAAATCAAACCTGAAGACGACGGTGCAACACAGGATCGGAAAACCACCTTATATAACCGAAAGCAAGAGGAGCTAGCAGAGGAATTAGGCGACGAGGCTCTTTGGGGTGAGGTCGATGGTTCATACTGCCTTTTGATTGATGATGAGGTCTTTCAATCTATCCTAAATGCTCCAGAGCCTGCAAAAGGGATGGGAATGAAATGGGGCGAATATGAATACGTTGGATTCGTTAAAGTTGTCACACCTTACGAAAGGTCTCTCAGAAATGAGCATTGGCCAGGATGGGGCAAAGTTGATTTTAGGCTGCTCTGGTGGCTGCGCGGCCACGATGAAATTGAAAGAGAGGCTCGAGTTCCTGATCCTCAACGCGAGGGTATCTACGAACTGCCTGTCATCACTGGCGATTATTGATCAGAACATGTAGTCTCGTTCTCCTCTCGAGACCTAGATTAGTCTCAATCAATATGCCGCTAGTCAACATAAAAGCTGATGGTACGGCGGACTAATTAGTATATACGTACTACGTAGTATACATAGCCCAACCCGAAAACAGAAAACAAGTATAATCTAACCCGGAAAAGGATCCGATGTAGATTCCTTGTCACGCAACAAAAGAGCCATATCCTTATGCAACCCTTCCTCTATAGGAGTCACCAGTCTAACTTTCTTCGATGATCCCATTGTTCCACCTCCAGACGACGTATTAAGCGCGGTGCTACCGCCGCTACTTATGCCACCACCTAATGAAATCTCCCCAGATGATCCCGGTGCTGCGACTGACGTCAGCATTCCGCGGACTTTCTCGACTGCTCTGCTTTCGCCGGTGACCCATGAATCGCGCTTGGCTGTGTTTGAGGTGATTCTGCGTCCGAATGCGACTGTTTGCACGACTTCGCGGTGCTCTTGCCGTCGTGGGCCTGGTCCGCAGTCGTGCACGCAGCCCGGTGTTGGGCAACCGCCTTCACTTGCTTCGAGATCGCCGAGCCATTTCTTCATGCAGGCTAGATGGCCACCGTGTCCGCAGCCTTGGCACCATGACCATAAGCCTGATCCTGGAGTACGGAGAGGAGAGTGAGCTTGTTGACCAAAGGCTTCTACCTCTAGCCCTGGTATTGATTCGGTTTGATCAGAAAGATGCGAGTCTTGGGAGTGGTCCTCAACGTTTCCGTCATTGCCTCCATCAGATTCGGGTACAACCCACTCAAGAGGCGGCTCCAAGTTGAGGCAAATAGGACAAGGATTTTGTGGCGTTCGACATCTGTGGCATCGCCGATTGTCTTTGACGGGGTTCTCATAAGGCTTCTTGCAAGTATAGCAATAGACATTGATATGTGTATCCGTCTGTGCGTACTCGTATACCGAAGGGTACAATGATACGCAGAAATTTCGAAGCTCGGCGGCTGCTACGTACATGGAATGGCGTATAAGCTGTTCATTATACGCTTTGAAGACCTGTTCGCACTCATGATATGGCAAGATGGTCTCGCAGTCATAGAAGAGTGCATGTACCGTCCGAAGCAGATGAGCCGCCATTTGGGTATCAACAGGACCAGTACTGTGATAATGTCGTACCGCCTCTCGCAAAATGACTTGAGCACCCCAAGGCTTACTTGCGGATATTTCAGGAGAGAGGGGCAATTGAAAGATCTCATTGTGCTCGCTAGCGCTATCGGCAGGCGTTTCTTGTTGTTGATTCTTTTCAACTTTTTCCGACTCCGCTAGAATTGGAGCAGGACTGGATGGACGCTGAAGATGAATTTGATGATCATCAGGCGACGCGTTGTGGGGAACGATTTCATCTTTGTAAGATTCATAATCAGGAGCACTGACACTGGCGGCATCAGAGGATGTCGGCTCATCTTCCTCGAGAATAGCATCCTCTTCTGTATCCCAGCCGACACTATCCCTCCGTGAGGAAGCAAGCGCACTGGTTCGTGGGGATAACGAGATGTCAACAGATTTCGTACGTTGCGAGCTGTCTGTCGAAGCTGAAAACATTGGGAAACTTTCAGTAGAGTCATGTCGAAAATAAGGACCAGGACGTGTCGGACGGCTTGCTTCATTAGCAAGAGATTCGAGGTTCAGAACCTTCCTTGGTGGAGCTTTGTAGTCACGTAGAAGAGCTTTACGACTTTCAACCTTTTGCTCGTAATCGTCTCCAGATCCTTCCTTAGTTGCAGCATCACTTGGCCTATGGCGGTGCCAGTCGGCACGACCAGCTATAGCTCGAGGCGCGGACCTCTGGTCGTCTTCGATGTTGTCAAATTGACCTTCCCGGGCTTGCTCTGAACTGAAGCTGCCCGAGTAAAAGGGCATAAATTCGCTCGATTCCGATTCGTGGCGTTGCATCCGCGGTGCACTTGTAGTGTCAATTTGATTTCTAGTGCTGTAATGTGAACTCATGACCGAAGGTGGTAAAGGCTGTATGTCGATGAGATCATCCGTCACAGAATCTCCACGAATGACTGAAGAGAAATGGACACCAGCAGGAGAATCTGGAAGGGGTTGGGCAAGAGGAGTAGTCATGTTTGATGTGCTCTCAACCTCCGGCGGCCCGCGTCGGTGGGCTTCTGTTTCGATGACCCCTTTGAAGAGATGGGATTTTACCTTGGCCGACTTTGGTCCATCAGCCACACGTGTCCGGTCACTGAAACGTGCATGTGGAGATTTATGGCCCTGATTCGTCGTTTCTTTAGGCTGCCGGCTTCTCTCCTCTGCTCGAAGCTCGATCTCTTGTAGAACAGTGTATTTCACAATGCTCCAAGTTTGCGCAAGCTTGTGTTGGCCTGCCATTTCCGCTTGTGCCGCATTCCAGTCTAGGTCTGACAAAACTGCTTGGATTTGATTTTTAGGGCGTAGGTTGGTTTCTTTATCTTTCATCAATACGGCATACTGCTCAGCCAAATAGCGAAAGACCATCTCATGAGATGCAACACCCTCAACTCGCCCGACAATACCTAGCTGATGCGGTGTCGGTAGTTCGCCTGATAAGGAGTCGCCAAGAGGTATGACGGTAATTTTGTCTGCCGAGTCTGGAGGGGTGTTCCCCAGAGACTTTGAAATACCCAATATCAGTCCTCGCTGTTGCCTTGGCTGCACTGTTGCCATGTCGTCTATGGCACTGCTATCTGTAAAACTCTGGTGTCTTTCGAAACTCCGATCCTTCTCATCATCGAATCCAAAAAACTCTGGATTTTTGGTAGCCAAAGGCCGGCGCCGAGGCCGCTTCTGTACAGTTGCAACAACCTCCCCAGTCGGACTCCAGGCGACTGCACACATTGGCCGTCGACTAACGACTTCGGGTACGAATCGAATATCGGTTTGTGTAAATGCGCCTGCTTCGCCAACGGTCCAAAGCAAGTCGTTTGACTTCCAAAGTAGGTCAGCAGCGGGCGTCTCGTAGCGATCGATTTCTCTGTAAGGAATATGTGGGCGACGAAGGTCCCATAAATGAATGCGAGGGTCTTCTTTATCATAAGATGTAACAACTTGCGTCGATTGCCAATTTCGATCATCAGAAAACTCTGACACCCGGCTAGGCGGTCGCCATCTCACATTCACCACTGGTTGCGGGGCTCGAAACTGGAAAGTCGGTTTCTGTCTGCGCTCGGCTGACGATGAAAAATCCCAAACTTTGACCTGTCTGTCCGTGCCGGCACTCACGAGATGCTTCCCATCTGGATGCCAGTCGACAGCGTAACATGGCTTTTCATGCGCTGTGATCTTAAGCTGCGGGGCCTTGGTCTGTCGATAATCCCAGCATTGGATTGCTCCGCTATCCGTTGCTGTCGCGAATACTGTGCCATCGCCTGTAGACCATCGAATATCGCGAACGGCATCGCTGTTACTACTATAGCGAGATATACTCTGAATAGTAGCTGCAGGAGAAGCTGACCTCAAGTCCCACATGCGAATCGTGCTGTCCTGACTCCCCGATAGAAGCCAAGCCGGACGATGCGGATTGAAAGCTAATTTGTGGACCTGACGGTTGTGACCATTCAGCCTTGAGAGCTCCAGCCCTGCTCGCTGCAGGTCATAGGTGACGATACGACCATTGGCGGCGGCGGTTGCAATGATTGTGTCGAATTCGCCATGAGACCATTTCACATCTTTGATAGCCAATTGATCTTTGAATTTCGAAGCTAGCCCAGTAAGAGCTTGTTTCTTGGACGAAGCCTTAATAATCGCATCGCGGAGGTTGAATTCTTCGGACGAGCCGTCTTGGGATACACGGATAGTCTTGAAAATTTCTCGGCCGGCGATAACGGCGTGCGTTTTCTGCGGGGAGATGTCTAGCGACGCGATCGATAGGCCGGTACGATGGGTGACGGTCTGCGAGGAGCCAGGTCTGGTCGTCCAGTCAGCTACACTGCTTTCCAATGGCATTTTAGGGCTGAGCTTTTGGGAGTAGTATCAGTCAGCGCTTACAAGGATTTCGACCTCGTCAATCTGACATGGTGATCATCTTCCGGCACCCGGTTGGATACATCTGAGGGGCTCGGGGAACGCGATCCGGTAAAAAATGGTTGCGTTAGTCTGGCCAGAGCGCTAGTTGCGCGATTCTGGTAGACCTTGTGCGCCTGACCCTGCGATGTTGGCGGGGGTGGCCGTGGCGATTGAGGGGTCCCTGAAGCAAGTGGTGGATCAGTCATTGTGATCTCTCATGGCGGCTGTGCAGGGATCGAAGTCAGAAGGCTGGTCCATTAGCGGTGTTTGAATCTGCTGAAAAGAGAAACGCAGAGACACAAAGAGGTCACGCGACAAGGCCTAGAGCGACAGAGGCGGACATGAGCAGGTCATCGATGGACGATGGGGAAGCTTTCCCAAGGCTGTGGTTGATCGATTCGAAGAGCTTGGACTGCAGAGGTGGATCCTGAGGCAGCCAGGCAGGCAATCAGCGCCGCCCTAGCTCCCCCACAATATACACCCAGTCACTTTGCCGAGTTTGCTCTGGGATTCCTTCAACAACTTCAGTAATCAATCCCTTCTTTCATGCCGATGCTCACATGATATCTACCAGCTGCAGATCTATGCATTTGACTTCTCTCTACAGTTTATCAGGTCGCATACAATGACTTCCGGAACAGGTCGAAAACGATCGCCAGGCATGTAGATATATGCCTCACTTCGAGCTAGCCCTACATGCAGAGACCATGAACCCATGAACTCCCTCTCTACATGATTATCAGCATACCAGACTGCACTGTCACAGCATAACTCAGTTGATCAAAGGTCAGAAATCACAAGCTTTTCTTAAACTACCGAAACATCTTGTATCAGCTTCCGATATTTTCGTGGTTTGTTGTCTACGGCTAAGGGGAAGAAAATATTCCGGGACGTCTCATGGATCAAATACGAATTGAATTCTCTGAAGAAACGTAAGACTGCCTGTACCTAGGTACCGAGTATTGTCTCAGCTTCATGTGACCGCTCAACGGTGACGGCAAGAAGATGGTGCTCAGATCGTTACATTTCTTTTCAGGCGAAGCGAGGAGATACAGAATCTTGGAAATTGATACCATCTCACGGACATTACAGCGTCAATATGTACAATGCGAAAGCCGCATACGTCTACTCCAAGCATATGCCACCATGTCAGATCTATCGCATAAGATTAATCCCGTGCATTCAATGTCTTGTCAAAAGGCAGAATTTCCTTGAATTCTCTTGGTCCGGTACGCTAACTTCAAGGTAAATCTATCAGCCGCAGAAGCCAACTCGATAAATCGCTCATGTGAGACTTATTACACTACATCGTGATCAGATCTGATCGAAATGCGAGAGGTCATCAGATTACGCGTGTGAAAGGGACAAAACTCGGCAACAGCATGGATGCCTGACATAGGGCAAACGGACATGTTGCAGCACAAGATTTGTAATGTGTAAGAGATAATTCGATGGATATGAAAACTGACTCTGAGCATCGGATCCGATATGTCGCCCTGTGCGGTCAGTGTCACTGACTCACTGGATAGGGACAATGACCTCATCTCTAGCCCAAACTCTTTCGTCTCTTACTGACACGAGAGTTCAGAGGGCTTGACTTTGTTGTCAATGAGTATCTAATCCATCATTTATCCGTACCTAGGTACGGAGTACAGAGATCCTGTTGCATAGTCCTCTAGTGCATATCATTCCCTGTCAAAGTCCAGTCTAGAACCCAAAATAACCGACGGTACTTACATGTTGAACAATTCATTGTGCCATTTCACTTCAATACACCTGGGTATACTTCTGGATATACTTCCAGGGTATAGTGAACGTAGTAAGAGCGCACTAAATCCCGCCTCGATGACCGGCTGCATTGCTTCTACATTTACAACTGCAGACAACGTACATATCCCCGTAGCGTTGGAATTTAGTCCCAAATAAGTAGGTAAGCATATTCTCAATTCTGTTCACCGTTCCTTCGATCTTCGAAATTACATTACGTAGTTATACTACTTATGTACCTAGAGATTCTACATTGTAGATCATTGGTCAATGGACAAAGAAATTTCGTACCTCGGAGAACATCCGAGGATGCCGTCCGTACATAAAATACGGAGTTAGTACGGAGTATATGTGACTGAAATGTGAATGGAGAGGATAGTCTGCAGTATTAGTCGGTCGTTTTGCCCCAGAGAGGAATGATTCAATGAAGGTACTAACTAGTTACGTGGTATATTCCAAATTCCGTGTTGATCGAAAAATGAAGCGGTGTGTGAAACGGGATGCAGTCAAGTCACCAACACAAGTGCCGGGGGGTCATAATCTAAGTCAAAAAGTTCTGGATCTATCCAATTTATTTTTTCATGACCATGTTCATAACGTTTCCATCAACCCGACTACCTAGTTATAGGCTATGGTGTGCATTTAATAAACAACATCCCTGTAGGTTCCGTATATGCCGGGATATTTTCCCGTCGAAGAGGAGATTCTGATACAGGAACGGAGTACGGAGTACATACAACAAGTGCGATTAATTTTTCGAATCAGTTGCAATTGCCGTTCACGTTTTTCTTTGAACATGTATTGAATGAAGCTAAGCTTCTAGAGTCGATAGCTTGAGCCACACCGCTCGCATAGTCAGTTCAAGGTGGACATTTCAATCAATTGGAAGGGATAATCCCATTTTCATCATCCACTCCCAATCTATCAAAGTTTCCATTCCTTTGCTTTTTCTTGTATACCATCCATGATTCCATACTCACCGCATCGCATACGGTGCATAATGAAATTTTCAAAGGAACAGAAAACCGATTTGCCCTAGCCAATCTGAGCTTTTGGCATGTGGACCGGATAGCAAAAGTGCTACATACATAGTAGGTACTTGGTTACTGCGTAGTAGATACGTGAGGACTCAGCTATCTATAACTATTTCAATCTGGACGAAGGCGACCGACCGCTAGAAATCCGGGCATGGCGTGGAACTCCGGCAGCTTGGGTGCAGTCCCTTGGTACGCACTTAGGGTTAGCGGGACGTTCCGCGCCGTCTGCACCGCGCTGTCTTGGGCAACGGTGAAGCAATCGCCTTGGATTCTTGAAACGAGCTGTCTGTACGGCCTGTTATCAAATGACTTTTCTTTTCTTTTCCCCCCTTTGATTGTTGGGTAACAGACCGTCACGTTCTAGAAGCTTTCTAACGCCATCTGGACAAACCCGAGGGACTTGTAATCTTGTATTGTCCGATTCAGGTAGTATGCAATTATTATGCCTCCGCGTTTGGTGTTGTGGATGTGCTGGACTTACCGAACTAGACCCAAAGTGACGAGAATGTTAAAATTTGAAATCGACTCGCAGTTGGTGATCCATGATCGACTAATAGCAATGAACGGATTATCGGAAACCAGCAGTGTGTTTGGGTCTCACAACTCAGGCGTGAGACAGGGCTGAGCCGTATCGCCTATCGATTGGCACGATAATATCATGATGAGATAATTGTGGTCTGAATCCAAATGCTTGGAGTGCATATCCACGTCGCCGACATCTGTATGTACGATACAGTGTATGGCTGTATGCATATGTCAGTCAAAACCTGGAGCGCGGAAAGAATTACTGTACCCTCCTGTTCGAACACTCACTGGGGTTCTGAAAGCCTAGACTCTTTGAGCGTATGCCGAGTCACGACTTGGAGTATCCGAGTAAGACGCATGATACACCGTGGACGAATACTGTAAAGATATGTACTCTTGTCAATTGTCACCCGTAACTTCCAGGGGTGGAAACTCTCAAGTTCCACCACGATCTCATCTCGGAATAAAGAGGAAGCTTGCGTCGGGCTGCAGGCTGTGCTAAGCAGAAGCGCGCAGGCATCTTTGATGTTCAAAATGGAATGGGGTGGACTACTCCGGATTATGAAGTGTAAAGGACAGCTCATACGCCTGACGATATAGTTCAGAAACTCGTATGACTATACCATGACTAGTATGATTTCAGTAAGGAGAAAGAAAAATCTCAGTAGCACTAACACAGGGTGCATATATATTTGTGAGCGGTATAGCCAGCGCTCGCGTGTTCTCTGGGTACCGTTTGATTTTATATGCCCATGTCACCTTCGAGATTTATCGATTTTCTCGGCTGGTAGGACAAGGAACTTATTTCTCTTTCCCTTCCCTACCTGATTTCTGTCCTTTCTGTTCCTGTCTTGTTGGAGGACCCAAAATCGCCCCGCTCCTTTTGAGCTGCAGTCTCCATCATCCGCAAGATTTGCATGATTTCGGCTCAATTTCGAAAAGACCTGAGTGAGTGCTCTGTGCAGTGTGAAAGCGGTTCCCAGCGTATTGGGAGCATGCTGTTGATCAGATCTTGAACGCCCATCCAGAAAATTGATTGGGTGGTGTTGACTGGCTGGTCAGAAGTCCTGGTGACTTCCCTCCCGCACCCGGAATCCACATTCTTCAGCGTTCACGGGACTGGCCTAAATCGGTACTCAAGTGAGGAGAACCAGAGGCCTTAAACATGGTTTTGCCAATCTAATTCGCGTATAGTTCTCAATAAGAGGCGAAAGAGAGCCAGGAGCTGAGCATCGGTCGAGCGCTGAAGCAGACTGAAGGCGCAGTCAAAAATATCAAGCATAACGCAAATCGTCTTTGTCCTGCCTGTTAGTTATTGGGGGGATCTAGGCCTTGACTACGGGCAGCAGAGCGCTGAGCCCTTCCAAAGACTAGGCCAGGCCACCGGACAGCCGGCCAATCATTGTTTTCCCAGACGACTTGACGAACAGGCGATTTGAGTCAGTTGTGTGGAGCCAGATCAGCGTTCGCGTTCGATCCACACAATTTTGAATGAGTGAAAGTCGAATGATTCAAGAAGCGGACTCGATCGACAAGGTTAAGCGATAGGCAGAAAAGAAGGAGGAGGCGAGAAAGAAGCAGAGCAGCAGGCAGGACGAGAGTGAGACAAAACCAGTTGTTGCAAGTTAAGTAAGTCATTTGGGTGTGTCTTGAGCCGTCCCACACCCTTCCCAGACTTTTGCCTCCCGCAGTGGTTCCTTCCGTTGAGCATCATCATCACCTGCCTCTCCTCCCTCTTTTCCTCTCTTCTCCTCTTCTCTCTCCGAACCCCCCCTTCATCTCCAACCTCCTTCTCTCTCTGGTCGCAGGATCAAATATTTGCTGCCATTTTGCTCCCAACGTCCTACAAGTCTACAAGTACGTACCCAGTACTTGCTGTCTAGCACTGGGGCTGCAGCATCTATTTATTCTATCGCCCTCCTCTACTTGTGCTTATTGCTACAACCACTATCTTAATCTCTAATAGTCGCTTTCGGTCGTGCGTCTTCGCCAATTGCATCCTAATTTCTTTATTTCTATTTCCTTTATTCTTTATCATTATTTTCTTCCGGTTGTCTCTGGTGTTCCCCTGTTCTTGTTTCTGCATCTTGCATATCCCGTTCATTGGTGGCCATCTGTTGTCTAATCAATCTGCTGCTTTTTTCTGCCTTTGCGCTGCATCTAGGCCCGCCTCTACAGCTACACCCCGGTCCGCATCGCGTTCGAGCTCTTGATACAGAAATTAATATTACTCGGATTTCTATAGCTGTGCCGGTATCATACTGGGGTACTCAAGCTGCGACCAGTGATTATTCGCAACAAATTCGGCTTCCTCGTTTATTTTTAACCTGAGTCAGTCACACGACGTTGATACATTCATTTTCGTCGCGTCCGTTCGCAGTCCTCTACTGTCGCTACCGAGTGTGACCCAAAGTCGAGGATTAATTAGCGTGGATTGAGTGACATGGAATTGCATTGAGCGTTGTGCTACAAATACTACCTGCACGGGATAGGATAGACAAGTCGCTGGAGCAATGGCCGCATCCGATTCGCTGGTATCGTCCGAAATGACGCTGCCCTCGGACATTTTGGACACGGCCCAGAGTGTTCTGCAATATTTACGGATAATTTCACCAATTGCGCTCTTATTGGCCTTTGTGATTGCCTTCATCGTCAGTTCAATATCATCTGCCAGGCAGTTGACACCAACTACCACACCAGCATGTGGTCCCGGAGGACGTCCGCTACCCAAGCGGACACGAAGTACGATGGCAATAATGAAAAACAAGCAAAATGTCTCGCCTCGATTCCGAGTCGTCTTTCAATGGCTCTCGTTAGCTGTTTTGTTGACATTTCTGGTTGATGCCGCGGTCAATGTTTCGCACGCCATAATTGACCGCTCTGAGCACTGGTGGAGAGGCCAGGCTACGGTGGTGAGTAAATCGCGTCGCACTTATAAGTATTGCCAAATCAGCTAAACTCGCATTCCCTTTCTTCGCATAATAGATCTACATCGTCGGCTGCTTCTTTGTACATGCCTTAGTTTTGATCTCACTGGTCGATGCAAAACCATCGCCTCAAGTTTCTCAATTCGCTACATGGTTGCTAGCTGTTCCCCTCGATGCCATAATATGGGTAGCTTCTCTAATCATATACACCAATCCGCATCGCGAGCCAGTCGTTGGAGATCCTCGAGGGGGTCCTTGGAGAAATAGCATGACAGGCTGGGAAGCCATTGAGGTCGCATCGAATGCTATTCGTGTACTCACGCTCTTGGCCCTCGTTTTCCTATATATTGTGTCGACAAGTCAAAGCTCAAATGGTCGCAAGGCTGATTCGCGCTTGGCTGGAGATGTTGCCGAGACCAGGGGCCTGCTGAGCGAAGCAACTGCAGGTACTAACGGATCTGCGTACGGTGCGACACATACCAACGGACATGCATCACCATCACAAAAACCGGTCGACCCATGGGTGCGACCTTCAACCGTGCCATCGACCAGCTGGTGGGAATATCTTAGTGGTTATTCACTTTTCTTCCCCTATCTTTGGCCGTCCAAGTCTCGCAGACTCCAATTAGTGGTTGTTATTTGTTTCGGACTTATACTGCTGCAACGGGTTATCAATGTGATGGTGCCTTACCAAGTGGGCATTATTACGGATATTTTGGCAGATGATGAAGGTAAAGGGCTGCCAATACCGTGGTTTCAGATCTGCCTGTACATCTTCTACCGCTGGTTGCAAGGAAATCAGGGTCTCATCGGATCTTTGCGGTCTAGTTTATGGATCCCGGTTAGTCAGTACTCATATATGGAATTGTCGACAGCCGCGTTCGAGCACGTTCATAGTCTGAGCTTGGATTTTCACTTGGGAAAAAAGACTGGAGAGGTTCTATCGGCTCTGAGCAAAGGCAATTCGATCAATACCTTTCTTGAACAGGTCACATTTCAAGTCGTGCCTATGTTGATCGATCTCGGTGTCGCAATCGGCTACTTTCTCATCTTCTTTGATCCATACTATGCCCTAGTGGTGGCCATTGTCACATTCTGCTATCTCTATGTGACTGTTCGCATGGCCCAGTGGCGGGCCGAGATCAGGCGTCAGATGGTGAATGCGTCTCGTCAAGAGGACGCCGTTAAGTGAGTGCACGATAATATTGATATTTGACTACTATTTGCTGACATGATTAACCTTCGCAGGAATGACTCTATGGTGTCCTATGAAACTGTTAAATACTTCAACGCGGAGTCCTATGAATTCGATCGGTACCGAGGCGCTGTTCGCGATTTCCAAAACGCTGAATATCATGTCCTGTTCTCGCTGACGTTGATGAACACGAGTCAAAACACTGTTTTCATGCTTGGCTTGTTAGTAACGTGCTTTATTGCAGCGTATCAGGTCTCCACGGGTGAACGACAAGTTGGCAAATTTGTGTCTTTACTGATCTACATGGCCCAACTCCAAGGACCTTTGAACTTCTTCGGAACTTTCTATAGGTCGATTCAGTCTGCGCTGATCAACTCGGAGCGCATGCTGGAGCTATTTAGAGAGCAGCCAACAGTCCGCGACTCTCCCAGCGCGAAGCCACTAACTCATTGCAATGGCGGAATTGTTTTTGAGGACGTCCATTTCTCGTATGACAGCCGCAAACCAGCTCTCAATGGACTGACATTTGAATGTCGACCAGGCACGACCACCGCTCTAGTTGGAGAATCTGGTGGTGGTAAATCCACAGTATTCCGCCTTCTTTTTCGATTTTACGACGCCATGAGCGGCAGTATTCGCGTCGATGGCCAAGATGTTCAAGATGTCACCATCGATTCATTGCGTCGTCACATTGGTGTCGTACCTCAAGATACCGTTCTGTTCAACGAAACTTTAATGTACAACTTGAAGTACGCGTGCCCAGGTGTGACTGATGAGCAGGTCTATGAAGCGTGTCGCGCAGCTAGCATTCACGACAAAATTCTGACGTTTCCCGATGGCTACCAAACCAAAGTTGGAGAGCGCGGTCTGCGCCTCAGTGGCGGAGAGAAGCAGCGTGTAGCAATTGCTCGTACAATATTGAAGAACCCTCGCATAATTCTTTTGGACGAAGCGACTGCTGCCCTTGATACAGAAACCGAGGAGCAAATTCAAGATGCATTGGCCACCCTGTCAAAGGGTCGCACTATGCTTGTCATAGCTCATAGACTGAGTACCATCACAGATGCCGACCAGATCCTGCTTCTGAACGATGGCCAAGTAACCGAACGTGGCACCCACGATGAACTCCGTGAAATGAACGGTCGCTACGCCAGCATGTGGCGCAAACAGATACGCGCACAAAGAGCCGCAGAGCTTCGCGGCGCAACGGCAACCGATGATAGCTCCAGTCAATCAGAGGAGGAGCGCAATGCAGTACCTGACCGTGAGCCTACTGCTCGACGATCAAGTCGAGCCGCTGACAGTCACAACCCACATATTTAATCTTCCGGCGTCGGAATATGGCTGATTGCCAATTTTCATTCTTCGTCTATATGCTCTGCTCGGATATTTCTATTTTTATCTACTTTTTTGTCACCTGTTCTTTCCTCTTGATACTTTTGATACCTTTTTGCTTTGTTTAGTTCTACGACCTCTCCTACCTTCGCATAATGAGCCATGGTCCGGCCTTGACTTCTTACATGAATTATACGAGATTTGCGACTATATGATGCTTGACTTCCTCAGGGTATGCGTGTGCGTGTTTCTCACTCCATGTTAATTTCCTCGAATGTCCCAGTTACGGATTGCATTAATGGTTGACGCGATGGTTATGACTATAGCGTCAATTCAGGATGGAAAAAGTATATCCTTGGCTTGTAAATACATAGATTTATTATCTTTGTCACTTGTATCAGCAATGAATACAGTGTCACTCGTATTGGTTTCATCTTCGTAATTGGGAATTAGTAGTTATTTGTGTCTAGATTGTCATTACTAATCAACTAATTCTTCCTTCCTTGAACATCGACAAAAGCACGAAAACTTGTTCCTTTCAAGGATTGAATGATATACCTACGTCTATCTAATTGTTGAAATTTATTGGCAACACTATAATGTAGAAATGGACGTCAATGCAGAGCTTCAGTCGGACCTGGTTGAACGACGCCGGCTTCAGAATAGGTTGGCGCAACGCAAGTTCCGTGGTGAGTTTTGAACATCAGACCGTATATTCATGGCGCTAAAAAAATGAACTAGCAGAGAAGAAGAGACGAGCAGCAGAAAATAGTCTTTCGAGCAAAACTCAGAGCTCGAATGGACCTGTTCAGATACGGTCTGCGCCGCAAGCTGATACTAGCACTGGCGATCCAGTCGTGAGTGCTACAGCAATGCCTCTTTCATTAGATGAATTGGTCAATGAAGAGGAGGACCCAGGACTTGCAGAGACAAGCCTCGAATATCAAGCAGTTGGCCAGCTTGTTAATCAAGAGACACACAATAACACGATCTCGTTACCGGACATAGTAGCTTTCCAACCAGATCTACTGTATTCTAGTCTGCAAGAAGAGATAACATCTTGGGACCCGACTTCGTGGAATATACCCCAAACCAGTTTATCGCACCATAATGGTACCAACATACTTGATTCGAATGAAAAACAACCCGAAAGCAGATCATTGCAACGCAGAAACTCAGACTCTGACCTGCTGCCCCCCCTCAACGATGACTCCCTGCCAGGCCTACTCACTTTCTCAAAACAAAAAGGCTGGATCGGCGCCCTCCACATAGCTGCTCAAAGAGGTCATGAGCAGATTATACAAGTGCTCCTGCAAAGCGGCAATATGGATGTCAACCAACAAGACAGTGACGGACGTACGCCACTATTACACGCAGTAATGCAAAACCGTGAACCTGTGGTGCGTCTACTCCTGAAGCAAGGCGCGCGAATCGGGATTTCAGACTGCGACGGCCGTTCGGGGATACATTGGGCGGTATTACGACGGAACCTCTCCATGCTACAGCTGTTACTGAAACATCGCGATGAATATGAGCCGATGCTTGCGATTGATTCGTACGACAATACGGGATGGACAGCGCTACATATGGCTATTGTCAGGGACTTTGAGCCAGCTATGCTTCTACTCATGAAATTGGGCGCAGATATCAATGCCAAAGCTCACAAATGCCCATTTCAGAAGAAGTGACATCGTGGTGTCTTTCTCATTTCATCGAAAGATTCAAATTGGCTATCTGACTACCACGGCACCTCATTCCCATCGTACTTGAACAACTTCCCACTATGCGTCTCCCGGCTGCATGCATCGATGACTTTGACTATGCCCGTAGTACTTTCTTCGACTGTGATATCGGCCTTTTCAACGCCCACTACATCGGCACCTCGGTTACCGAGTTCGGTCTGAACCCAGCTGTTGGTAGTTCGTATCGTATTAGATATGAACATCAATATGTCAATCGACACAGCGCAGGACTTACCCAGGATCGACCGGAAATGCGGTCAACCAAGGAGCTTCGACGGAGATGGCTTTGGTGTACCAATGCTGGACTAGCTTGGTAGGAGCGTATGCAGCATTTCGTATGGGGAGATAATTGCTATCGACAGTGATTAGAATGGCTAAATTCACTAGAAAATCTCTTTCTCAGACTCACTATAATCAAAAATATCAGCGATTAATCTATCTCATCATGAAAGTGGAAAGGCGAAGTACCGTTAAAAATGCCGCGCTTGACCCGATAGTCACCCATTTGGGATCCTTGGCCTTCTTTAGAATAGGCAAAAAGGCCTGGTAAAGACGAATGAAACCGTAGATATTTACATCGACATGTTTCTGGATGTAATTGACCTGGACTTCTTCGACCTTGGGCCAGCCGAGAGCAATGCCCGCATTTGCAATCAGAATGTCGATATGGTCGATGCCCTTGATCGCCAATTCCGTGACAGCATCAGCTGGGTCGGCAGGGGAGGTTGCATCAATCTTCACGACGTGCAAGGAAGTTCCCTCTGCCTTGGGAAGATCATTCAAAGCCTTGGATGTTGGATGATTTGGGTCACGGTTTGCGGCGATTATGATGTGGTTTGGTTTCTGGAGGTATAATTCTAGGATTCCTTTGCCGATGCCACGGTTGGCTCCGGTGATGAGGACAATAGTAGGTTCCATTTCTTGGATCAATAAAATAGCTTGATTCAGAGATCTAGAAGAGACATTTGAAGGTACTATTCCCACGGCTTTATACCCAATATCATCGCCAAGATTACAGGTCATGATTACTTCCGCGATGCTACCATGTCATGACCCTGGTAATCTGCCATTACAGATAAACATCTTTCTCCAGCAGAAAGTCATTTCTGAAGGGTCAGAATTGTAAGGATGGAGATTCTTGCTTACTCGAAACTTGGAGCTATACGGTCAGCTTACTCTACATAAAGCGGCGAAAAGCTAAGTCAAATGCAGTTTAGCTCTGGTTGTCGCTACAGATTGCCCGATTTACAGGGATGTTTTCATCCTTTCTTCTTGCCATTCAGCATCATTTCTCGCCATGGACTCTAAAATCAGGCCTATCTTTCTCTTTGCTAAGTCCCAGAGTCTATGCGTATCTAACTCGGTCCAAATGATCCTGTGGAGCCGTTCGGATTTCGAGATAGGTGCACGACGGCATCTGAGCTGAGAGATAGGAGCAGTCATCCACCGAAATGGATGCCGCCAATCAAAAGCCGAGTTGCAGACTGTGGATTTTCCACGAGATCAGAACATGGGACTGGCTTGGAGAAAGCAAAAGCAAAAGTTTATAGACTCGTCTAAGTCTAAGTCTTTTTGTTCATCGCGTTGCCTTTTTTTGATTTCGTTCGCTCGTTCAGTGCCAGTGGGCTTCCAGATCATGCAAGAAGAAACGGTCAACCATATCCCAGAGAAATACCTACATAATCTGGATCCAGAATGGAAAGAAATGTGGAATAAGCATGGGCAAGACGTGGTGGGAGCACATTTGGTGACTATTGAGGAATTTCGAAAGTGTCCGGCAAAATACAGTTTTACATACCCTACCTGGGACGGTACGTGAGTCATACATCCCCTGTACATCAGATAGCATGAAACTCATTGGTGTCATAGGACCTGATGTACATGATGTTCAAGATTACATAGTTCCCGTCCAGGATCCAGAAGGCACGGTTACCTGTCGAGTATACACGCCCTCTGGCCCAGGTCCATTCCCGGTGCATCTGAATTTCCACGGCGGAGGATGGGTTCTCGGCAGTCTCAAGACAGAGACCGCATGGTGTCGATCTATATGCAATGAAGCAGGCATTGTTGTGATTGATGTCGACTATCGACTTGCCCCTGAATTTCCTTTTCCCGTGGCCATTTACGACTGCTGGACTGCATTGCAATGGACGATATCCAACGCCAAATTGCTCAACATCGACCCGGCGTCTATTTCGATAGGAGGTCTCTCCTCTGGCGGATTGAATACCACTGTTTTGGCGCATTTTGCTAGGGATGCTGTTCCTAGGATAGATCTGAAGCTGCAATTGATGATCGTGCCGGCTACGGATATGCGATACATCCCCATATCGGTAGACGAGCCTGTCAGATTGACGTCTGAAACCTGTCCGTACCCCAGCGCAATCTTTTGCTCCGATCTTCCGTGGTCCCCTCTGGAGCGCGAGTCGTGGTTTCTGAAATATTACATTGGAGATGATCCCGAAATTCGCGCAAAGATTCTGGATGACTGGCGCATGACACCCGTGCTATCATCTTGTCTACGTGATTTAGCGCCTGCGCACATTGTCACTGCTGAATATGATGTTGAGCGTGATGAAGCGGAACACTATGGAAGAATGCTCCAAGCTGCTGGCAATCAAGTGAGCATGAAACGGTACGCCGGGGTTCCTCATGCTTTTGCACATTACAATCATCCGACAAAAGGGCTTAGCAAAAGTCATGAATTTATTAGAGATACGGCCCGGCTGCTTTCGCATGTTCATGCGAAGACTACGAAGCCGCTTTCCGCCTCAATCTAGATAGAATCAATTTTAGCAAAAGATTTCTCTCTTCCAGTGAGATTACTGTATTGTGCAATGGTAGTCAATAGAGGTCTAATCCTTCAGACGCCATATATTTTACACCGATGTTTGCTACTTATCGATTTTGAACACTCTCTAGTTCGATCACTCTAGGCATGGGAAGAACTTTGCAATGACAAATTTCAATTATCAAAGCCGGACCGTTTCCCGGAGCCGTAACCACACCGATGCCGCCAATCAAAGCGTCGGCTTCATGACTCAACTCTATCATATGATGTTCCTCTTTAGATATAAAATACTTCTGGAGAATGCAATTGGTTAAGACATTCAACACTTCGAATCAGTAAATAGCAATGGCGAGAGACAGTATTGTGATTTTGGGGTGAGATACACCATAGCCGCCATCTGATGCATTTGTTGCTCACCATGAAATCTATACAGGGCGGGAATCGTTGGCCTGGACGTCGCCATTGAACTCTCAAAGCGAGGATATGGAAAATATGTCACAGTCATTGCTGAGCATCTCCCCGGCGATTCCTCGATTGACTATACATCACCATGGTGAGGACTACCTGCCCGCAAGATACTGGCAGTGAATGATCTGACATGAATCAGGGCAGGCGCAAATTTCTCAGGGATCTCTGGTGGTGATGCCAATGCATTGCGCTGGGATCGTGCGGGCTATACACTCATGATGGAGATGATTGACAAGCAGACCACGGAAGCAAAATATCTCGCAAAGACTGATTCTACGGAGTACTGGGATGAGATGCCTCAACCCGATAAAATTCAGAGTATGACTGAGTATCTGCGAGATGTACGCACTACCCTTTGAACCTTTCCTATGTTGAAGGAGAAGAGAAGCTAACAGAATACAGCTGGTCATAATACCCAAAAACGAGCTTCCAACCGGAGTAGCATTTGGCATAAAATTCACCACAGTCACCATAAACGCACCCGCTCACTGCCAACATCTCCAAAATCTACTCTCACAGCCCGAGTACGGCTCAGTCCCATTCATCCGTCGGCGAGTATCCCGATTGCAGGATGCATTCATATCCAAAAACACCAAGCTGGTGTTCAACTGTATCGGAAACTCGGCTATTACACTATCCGGCGTCATGGATAGTAAATGTTATCCAACGCGAGGACAGATTCTGGTAGTTAAAGCTCCATCCGTGAAGCAGAATATCATGCGTCATGGTGCTGGGTATGAGACGTATGTGATTCCACGACCGTTTTCGGATGGCACTGTGATCCTAGGAGGGTACATGCAGAAAGGAAACTCGTATCCAAATGTGAAAGAAGAGGAATCGGCATCTATATCAAAGAGAACTGGTGAGTTACTGCCGGTTCTGTTGAATGGGGAGGTGGAAATTGTCAGGGCAGTTGTTGGCCTGAGACCATCCAGGGAAGGAGGTGCTAGAGTTGAGCAGGAGAAGATTTCTTCTGATAGAATCGTTATTCATAACTACGGGGCTGGTGGAACTGGGTTCCAGGCTGGTATTGGAATGGCTGTGGATGCGGTTGAATTGGCTACGGACGAGTTGAGGAAGTTGGGCCAAAAGTCGATGCTTTAGATGTGTACTACAGAAAGCTAGTCTAGTAAAACCATATTTTGTTCTACGTAATATTTCCATCGATCTTTTTGTCAGTATAGCTCCTTAGGGGTCGTTTTAGGGCTTAGGGCTCTCTTTAACCTGACATGCCCACCATCTAGGCACATGTGGGCCTCCGTATCATTCAACGTGGCCGTACATATGATACAATCACTTTTGTTTAACCTGCTTTTAACTAAGAGGAATATCAAGAATATTCACTATCAAATCTGCGCTCAGACATAATTACTCTTAGGGTTCGTTAATGGCACTGTCGGCATCGCTTTCTATTGGCGGCATCCAAAAGCCCTATCTGGCCCACAAAAACTGGGGTACATCCACCAGCCCTTATCACCACGCTCACTGGTGACTTATCTAGCTGGGGTTGAGACAAGAAGACCATGCCAACACATCTGCTATAAAAAAAGGTGTCTGTCCTCCGATCAAACTCCATGTGGCAGTCATCGACCGGCGGACGTTTCAGCCGGTGTACATACTATACGTGTATACCTATAGTATCCATTGTAAAAGATGGAACCGACTAAAGGCAGCAATTATTCCAAGAACGAGGCCTCGGTCACCGGTAATCCAGTCGACAAGAGCCCCGGAGATATTCAGAGTGTTGATGGGGTTGTGGTCGACCAGGGCCTGCATAGGGCGCTGAAACAGCGTCATCTGCAGATGATTGCTTTGGGTGGCGTTGTTGGGTGAGTCAACATTCAATATCTTCAGATCAAGTGTGTTTGACTGACTCTCGTGATGTATATAGAGCAAGTATCTGGTATGGTACTGGGACCGCCCTTTCATACTCAGGGCCGGTATGCTGCACCCCATCTAATTTATATGACATCAGCTGAGCTGAGGCTGACGGAAAATAGATCGGTGCACTGATTTCCTTTGCGGTTATTGGCCTTGATGTATTTTTCGTGATGCAAAGTTTGGGAGAGATGTCCACGATGTATCCGACGCCTGGTGCATTCACCGAATTGGCTGGACGATTCATTGACCCGGCTGTGTCTGTTGCCCTTGGATGGAATTACTGGTACATGGTAAGTTGCTGCAGGCAGTAGATATATGGTCTAGCGAAAAGTGAAGGCTAATCGTTCGAAAAGTGGGTGGCGAATCTCATGTCCGAATATAACATGATCTCCGTCGTATTGACATATTGGACCGACAAGGTTCCGTCATACGGCTGGATCTTGATATTCTGGGCGATTTATCAGTGCGTCTCCTTCTTCGGCGTCATAGTATACGGAGAAGTGGAATTCTGGCTGGCGGTCTGGAAGGTCATCTGCGTGCTTGTTGGATATCTTCTCGCCATTCTCGTCAACACAGGCGCAATCGGCGGAGACTACATTGGCTTTCGTTTTTGGCGTGATCCCGGCCCCTTTGCGAATGGGATCAATGGATTCGGTCAGTCATTTGTCCTGGCTGCAGTGTACTTTTCCGGAACCGAAATGATTGCCATCACTGCGGGAGAGAGCCGCAATCCAAAACGAGATGTGCCAAAGGTATGTTCCCTTGAACAATGGGAGAATGTCGACTGGGACTAATGGAGTGCGGCATAGGCCATTCAACAAACCATCTACCGTATTGTGCTCATCTTCATGGGCATGGTATTCTTCGCCGGTATCCTCGTACCTTCGGACGACTCTAGCCTCTTAAAGGCGGGATCCAAGGCCGGAAAGTCCCCATGGAGTATCGCGTTGCAAAATGCTGGCTGGAAGCATGCACCAGATTTGATCAACGTGTTCATCTTGACGGCTTCATTCTCTGCTATGAACTCTGCCATCTACATTGCGTCTCGAGTTCTGCACTCGTTAGCTGGAATGGGTCGAGCCCCTGCAATCTTGGGAAAGACCACGTCGAAAGGTGTTCCTATCTATGCTGCTATATTGTCGAACTTGATGGGACTCATTGCGCTCATTAATGTTGCAACTGGCGCCGGGACAGCATTCACCTATATCCTCGATATTGCAGGCGCCGCAGCCTTTATTGCCTGGGCATGCATTGGAGTCACGCATCTTCGATTCCGCCGCGCATGGAAGCTTCAAGGCCACAGTCCAGATGAACTTCCATTCCGCGCATTCCTTTTCCCTTATGGCGCCTATTTCATCACAATTCTCAACATCTTCCTGCTTCTGATCCAGGGTTACGGAACTTTTTTGACGCCTTGGCAGCCGGTCGCTTTTGTATTCTCATACATCATTGTTGTGCTTTTCGTTGGGCTGTTTGTCATTTGGAAAGTTTTGAAGAAAACCAAGTTCGTCAATTTGGCAGAGGTGGATTTGCAATCAGACCGGAAAGAGGCACTTGGAGGTATGGATGATATGGAAGAACGAAGGGGCATCTTTGCTAAAACAAAGAGCTTCGTAAAATCTAAACTGAGTCATTAGTTAGGTTAATATATTTTTCATAATGACTGTTGAGGTCCGATTGAGTATACATACTTGTTGATATATGACCTCACCGTGCTATCATAATCATTTATATCCCAGGACTCGCTCCCATCCAATCCAGAAGACGGCGTCTATACGCAAAAGCGCAAACCGGATCATATCAAGGGTCTTTGCATGTAGTCTGAAAATCGCTCGTGCCCGATCAAGCACCTTTCGACATTCCGTATACTCGTCGGTCGTTGTCTCTCCAGGTGACGCCTGTTGTGGGTCGTTGGGATTGGGCATGTCTGATCTTGTGGTATCACGATTTGAAGTCACCGATAACAATAGTAGAAGGTTTGTAACGAGAGCGAAGCACGTTTTCGACCCTATATTTGTAAGCAAAAGACGGCCTAGACAGTGAATATATGACGTACATGGTGCCCAAAAAGCTTGATAATGTTCCTGCCTGAACGATGAGATTAGGTTGAGTATCGAGGTCACCTCAGCAAGGGCGCTGCGGCGAATCTGCGTTCGTGCAGCGAGCCATTCGTCTGAGTTTTGGCCACCAGGAGTGAGCTCTGGGTTTGACTGGTTGAATGGCCGTAATAACGCCCGGAAAACTAACATCCTTACGGCATGAAAGGCAATATGAAGCGAAGCTGAGCCGTTTGGAAGGTGGGCATGGTTTTCATCATCTCTTCTAATTTCAAGTTGGGCAGAAAAGGTTTTGTGCCATTCATCGAGAGTTTGCATGATAGGCCGTGCTGTGGGAATCGTCCTCTGGGAATCTGTAGCAAGAAGGGAAACTGATCGTATAGAGCTTTGGATATTTCATTAATCTACTTCAATCAATATGATATGTCGGTGATACTTACTATAACTCCGTCAAGACAGTGTCCAAAATATTGGTAAGTCTAGCAAAATGCGTGGTGCAGGATTCATTGCTAGGATCTGTCGCATCATCCGATTGGTTCAAATCAGTAATGAGCCAGTCGTTTCTTGATATATGACTTGGCCGGCCTAGGGAAAACGCAAACCACTTATCAACCGCCCATACGAGCCAGGATAGTCTTTTCCTAATTTCGATCTCTTCAGGAGGAAGATTCCATGCGCTGGGGTCTAGATAAAGGCCAAGGGTTTGTGCCATTGAAACTGTCAAGCCGAGCAGCGACCATTTCAGTGGGCTTTCAAGCAGTAGTGGATTCTTGGATGGCTGTAGTAGCAAAATGAGCGCGGTTTGCACAGAAAGAATAGTTGGTTCGGAGATCTCGTCGTTGAGAGAACGCCATGCAATATTGGTAAGGGTCTGTGGTGACGGTGGACTGTATGCCAACTCAATAGACAAGTAGTCATCGAAAAGAGTGAAAGGTTGAGTAATAGAGTATATTGCAGCCAGCAAATGAGTCGGCGAAGTCTGTGGACTTGGCTTATTTGCCCCTGATAGTATTGGAAATTGTGGGTTTATGAAACGGAAAAACCTTTGCAGTTTGTCAGTAAGATACTCTGGGGAAATAGTTTCATGCCATACAGTTCAATCAATCGTTCTCCAACTTCTTGCGGCACAATATCATCCGACCGCGATGGGGTCTCGCTCGGCTGAGATCCATGTCGGAGGTCTGTCTGGGACCGTGAATCGGCACTGAGCTCTGGTTTTGACAACAAGAATTGCACAGGAACTGGCCCTTCCTCTACTCTACGAATGGCGAGCTTCGAGAATACAAACTCGGATTTGTCGTTGAACTGGTAGTGGCGCAAGACATAGGGATCCATATCGCCAGTCAACCCACATAATTGAGATGTCAGAGCAGCGTGATCGAGGGAGTTATTTCCGTCTCCTGTCCCTTGGTAAATATCAGATGGCGTTTTTCCTCCATATATGCCTAACATGAGGTCATCCAGCGTGAACTGTTCTGCGTTCTCTGGCCCAGACACGAAAGCGCCGTGAAGCTGATCGTTAGATTCCTGATTTAACCCCAGGCCTAAAATATTCCGATCTTCGACAGATGGAACCTGATTGAAACCACTTTCTGGCATCGACATCGACAGAAAATCTAGACTCTGTGGCCATAGCAGATCCGAATCGGATGGTCGTGCTTGCTGCCATGCTGTCGTATGTTCACCCTCTTCCGGTTGCGCAACTCGTCGTTTCTTGCGCACCACGCGATCAGTAAACTCACATCGCTCCCCATGAGCTCGGCACATACGACACGGAGGAGCGACTTCAATCTGACATGCTGACTTTCTTGAACGGCAAAAGTCACAGGCACGACGACCTTTGCTCATGTACTTCCGGGGGCCAGCATGACTATTATCGGCAGTCTGCTCTAGAGGAGACCTACTAGTCTCCATTATACACCACTTGCAGGCCAAGAAGGAGAAGATATCCTAATCTTAATGCGGATTGATATGGAGGTCAGCTTACTATGGAGACGGGAGTAAAGCAGCGGGAGACTAATCCCAAAGCGGACAAGCGCCGAGCTGTTGAATCATTCCAATCAAATCTCGGAAGTTGCTAATCACCTCTTTCATCATCACCATTACCTTACATCGGTTGCGACACATCTCAAACCATGCATTCGCCATCTTCGCAACTTCTACGTGCCTTGCGCACTACAATTCAAAACGAATATGCCTTGGCTTCTCGTCAATTTCACCCACTGCGCCACTCTTTGAGCTCCGGGGTTTCATCATACCGAAAATACAGCAGTGGAAACACGAACGTCACTCCTCACAGACCCCCTCGAATCGCACCTCGTTCACAACCCGCAAAACCGCAAACTCACGATCGAGGACCACGCTCCGAGGAAAAGACACAAACCGATTTCGCTGAACTAAACGTGTTTGCGAATATACCTACCCCAGCAACGGCGGTTGATGCATGCTTAGACGATGGATTTCATCTCGATAATGGCGTCAAGGTTACGAATGGCGATGGGGTGTTGCTTGTAGCTGGAGAAGCGTTTGCTTGGCGGCCATGGCAGTTGTTGAGAAATACGGAGAACCCAAAGCGATTCATGGTCAATGAGAAGGGACAGTTCGAGTTACCGGAAGAAGCTTGGGGGTTGCTCAGTCTAGTTTGGCCTCGTCCTGGTGAGTCCCTACTATCTTGCTATATCTAGTTGCAGTTGTGCTAATTTCGTATCTCTAGATATCTTGGTTTTAGGGTTGGGATCTACTATTATTCCACTGTCGCCCCAAACGAAGAGACACATCAACTCGCTGGGTATGAGAGTCGAGATTCAAGATACTCGCAATGCGTCCGCACAGTTTAATCTGCTCGCTACTGAACGTGGCGTCACAGAAGTTGCTGCAGCTATGATTCCACTTGGGTGGAGTGCTCGATAGATTGACTATTTTTGGGTCATATAATTTGTACAATATATTTTGCCTTTTTGCGAAAAGCTACACGAAGAAAAGAAGTACCAAGAGTCATACTTGAGTAATTGTAATCTGAAACAAGATATTGCGAGTATGTGCCAAGAAATGAACACTTGATGCTATGGGTCTGGGTCAGGTCACAAGCCCGTCCCGGCGATCGCTATGCGGAGTTACTTTTCTCCCATCGTCATCCATCTTATCTCCTAACCCTACTTAACTACGCACTGCAAGACACCCTTTATTACTCTCTACTTTGCTTGATGTTACTATTGAATCCTCCAAACTGACGCTGTCACGATAGCAATTAAATTCGGAAACATGTCACGCGAGGAGCCGCTGCTCGCTCCACGCCAGTCCTCCGAGCACTCCTCAATCCGAAACGAAGATGAAGAAGACGCCTTGTTGACGGGTGAACGCACCCATCGCTCGCAGAATGGCTCACACAGAGATTGGTCGTTTTGGCGACAGGTCGGATTATTTGTCTGGTCGCTCGTAGCAACCATGGCCGTTATCATCCTTGCTGTCATGTACCAGCATCACGTAACAACGCAAGAACATGGGCCAGACGATCTTGTATGGGGGCCAGGAGGTAAGCCGGAGGGAAAGAGGAATATTATATTTATGGTTTCGGATGGAATGGGTCCCACGAGTTTGTCCCTGACTAGAAGCTTCCGCCAGCTCGAGCTAGGTCTTCCGGCGAATGATACGTTGATTTTGGATCGGCATCACATCGGTACCTCGCGAACACGTTCCTCGTCAAGTCTTGTCACCGACTCAGCTGCCGGTGCGACTGCATTCTCGTGCGGACACAAGAGTTACAATGGTGCTATCTCTGTGCTACCAAACCACACCGCTTGTGGTACTGTGTTGGAGGCGGCGCATCTCGCGGGATACAAGACGGGACTGGTTGTTACAACTCGAATTACGGATGCGACACCCGCATGCTTCGCTTCTCATGCAAACCGACGCGAGTATGAAGATTTGATTGCGGAACAAGAAATTGGTGAACACCCCCTGGGACGGGTTGTGGATTTGATTCTCGGAGGCGGACGATGCCATTTCTTACCGGCTGATGTTGAGGGCGGTTGTCGTGCCGACGACAGGGATCTTACCAAAGTCGCTCAGGACAAGGGCTTCCACTATATTTCAGATCGAAGTGGATTTGATGGTTTAAGTAATGGCCAGGGTGCCAAGCTTCCTTTGCTCGGTCTCTTTGCGGAGAGAGATATTCCTTACGAAATCGACCGTCGATTCCAAGACGAAACATACCCTTCTCTTGAGGAAATGTCTCGGACTGCGCTGGCTGCTTTGAAGAAGGCAACCGAGTCAAGCGAACAGGGCTTCTTCATTATGATTGAAGGCTCACGAATTGATCATGCTGGCCATGGCAACGACCCTGCCGCTCAGGTGCACGAAGTCCTCGCATATGACAAGGCATTTGCTGCTGTGTTGGACTTTATTGAGAAAGAGGACACCCCGACTGTACTCGTCGCCACCTCTGACCATGAAACCGGTGGTCTTGCTGTTGCTCGGCAATTGCACAAGTCATATCCAGAATACAAATGGCTTCCAGATGTTCTAGCCAAAGCCAGCCATTCTAGCGAATATCTTCAGAAGAAGTTGAACGAATACCTCAGCTCGTCTAGGATGAAGGATACTCTCGAGAAGCAGCGTGACTATGTCCGCAAGTCGCTCTTGAAGGAAGGCCTTGGAATCGAAGATGCTACTGACGAAGAGGTTGATTCGTTGCTCAATTCTGACAGCGAGGTGCCGTCGAGCTACGTGTTTGCTGATATGATTAGTCGACGTGCTCAGGTTGGCTGGTCCACGCACGGGCATTCAGGTAAACCATCTAAATTAATGAAAACAATTTCCTCAGTGAGTGAGACTGACTGTTATAGGTGTCGACGTTAACATCTACGCATCCTCCACCAAAGACGCATGGCCATTACATGGAAACCACGAAAACACCGAAGTCGGCGATTTCCTAGCCGCCTACCTGGATCTCAACGTGGAAGCCGTCACTCAGAAGCTGCAAGAACAAGCTACATTGTCCTGGTTGGGCGATCCGCTTGGAGCCGATGTCCGGGTCAGCGAATTCGATAGTTATCATGGAGATTTCCGTAAGCGCGGAGAGGGTTGTGATTGTGGCCAGCATTAAACCCGACTGTTTGAATTGTAAGGGACATATCAAGGCGTTAGGTTTCAAGCCGGTATATATCGAGATTGTTGTTCATCCTTAACCAGTATTTATATCTATACAGGCGTTAAATCAGTACTATATCAATTGATGCATATTCTTATACATTCATTAACTACCTAGGTAGAGACCTTCCACGGCAATTTAAACAACGGCCTCTCTCCACGTTTCCGTCGCCATCGATCCGTCGACTCAAACAACTCCCAACAATCCCTCACAGCCCATCCCCAAAGCTGCAAAAACCGCTCCGTAACCTCCCACCCGGACGGATCCCAGGGCTCCTTCCATATCAGGATTCCAGTCTCGGATACCCGATACCCACACATATCATGACATAGCTTCACATCATCAAACGAATCCCCCGCCCGAATCAGATTATCCCTCATCTTCGGGATAGGGATGAGATCCAGCCAGGGGTGATGCGCGACTTTGTATTGAGTCGTCGTCGGCATTAAGGAGAACGGTAGACCCGATTTCGTCTTGATGATATTTGACTGGCAGATAAGATCTGAATCTATGCTTAGGCTTATGTTGAATGCGGATAGGGCGTCGTCATGCATGTCGCCGGCCGTGTAGCCGAGGATATCTCTATTGGCATACAGGGCGCGGATGATGTTGAGTTGAGTCAGACCCAGAAGCAAGTCAGCGGTAGGTGAGCCTCTTGCAAATTCTAGCCGGATTAGGGCTTCGAGGTCCTCGAGATGTTGGGTGTTGGTTGGTAGGCAAAAGTCTAGATGGTCGAGGGAGCGAGGAGGCGACGATGTTGAGGATGATGAAGTTGATAACTGTCGGTCGGACTTGGTATCGGGTTCTTGTTTTACGTTAATGTCGACATCTTGCTGCTTGTTTTGTTGTGCTCTTAATGCTCGTTGTCGACGTCCTGAATGTACATCAGTAAGTAGCCCTAACCCTAATCCAATTCACGGGTGGCAACTAACTGTGAGCACGTTGGTTAAGCCGATTCTGCAATGTCTTTCTCTTCTTCGGGTCCGTGACCCCCATCCAGCTATCCAATAGCTTGACGGGTGATTCGAGCTGTATAGAGTGTGACTGTGACTGTGAGTGTGAGCTGTGGCTTGCTGGTGTAGCTGCTTCCATCGTGTGATGAATGTGTAAACTAAGGTAATGGTTAATTGCTGACATCTGCAGAAGACATGGAGCCTCCACTTAAATAATTTAGTCGACGATAAGGGCCGTCCCCACTAAGTTTCTAGGCATCATGACGCCCATGGAACCAAGCCTTGGAACTGAGGCAGTGCGTGGAGCTGTTCGGGGATAGACTCGGAGGTACCGCAATTAGCATGCTGAATAATACTTCGAGAAATTCAGTCTTGAAACAATTCAAATACGCATCATCTACAAGCATATGATGTCAACCGAGAACTTCAACAAAAGACGTTCTTTTAACGGCATGGCAGCGACTCCACTACTTTCGTGGTGGATCTCTGCAACTGGCTGCCACTAGGTGGAGTCTATACTGTCTATACTGTTTCAAGCAATGGGCATCAACATGTTCTTCTATCGCTTGGAATATTCACGTCCTATGACAGATAGCAAGCCAATTTCTGGATAAATGATGTCAATTACCAAATTGACTGGGTTGATCATATCAAATTGCATCGTAAAGTGGTCGAAGCGATTCAATTCGCGGTTCTCCCTCTCGTGAGATTCTCCAGCAAACATTTACGCTGCCCGCTATCAAAGCTGATGAGCTGCTTGTCAAGGTCACCCGCAGCAGCAGTCTTGCGGTAGTGATGTTTACCAGCTCAGAAGCTATTGGTGCTCGGCCTCGAGGATAAGCCACCTCTCAATCCTTAGTATGAGTATCTGCTGAATAGGAGGCTCAGGTATCAGCATCGTCAAAGAAGTCGGGTCATTATGCGTCCTCAAAGTCGGCGACAGAGTAGGCTAGGAGGCACCCAATTCACCATATGCCCGCTGCAAAATATGCCTCAGTGGCTATGAGAATTAGTATCCCGATGCCAAAGCATATGGTACCAAGGACTATGATATTCAGGGTTCTGTATGCAGCTACGCAGTCCGGAAAGAGCAATGGCTCTTCAAGATTCCGGGTCCTCTGAAGATGTGGCTCCTCTAATGTGTGTGTATTAGCTTTTTTCAGACTGTATCTGCGCAAACTGACAATGACGGTAGCAGGTGGCGGTGGAAAGCGCAAGGCGGGCGGGAAATGGTATCGTGGAGTTTTGGCATGGGATTGCTAGTATATCGTAATCAGTTTCGTTTCTTCAAGGGATAAACTGTTGCAGAGTAATTAATTACCTTTCTCCCACAAAAGATGGCCCTTCTGTATGTGTATGCTCGTATGTCCGCTTTGAGTGACATGACCCAAGTTCCAACAAAACTGTGTAGCTCGAGTTCCACCAATCCAGAATACAGACTCCCTGGTATCATGCATCTCCATCGGTTTCGGAACAGGTGGGATATCTGAAAAGTCAAATACTGCCCTCTGATTGGCTCGGGGCTATCGCCCGTTGCGGCGTTAAGGGCTGCTGCGAGTGTCAGTCGGTTGCATACGCGCTAACCACAAACAGACTCGTCTACAGAGATGATGTCTATGATCTATCATTCTGGATCAGCTTCATCCTCCAGACAAAGTTACTACGGAGTACATATAAATATGGCTTCTATCACCATGGCACTGCTCGACGGCAACCCAGGCACTCTTCACCAAACAACGAAAAGAACAAGAAAACGCCACCAACAGCAAAATGGTCAAGACACTCTCCTTTGGCGACATCCAAGTCCCATCTCCCGGCTTCGGAGCAATGGGCCTTAGTTTCGGACTGGGAAGCAATCTCTCCTACGAAGAAGCTGAGCCTGTGTTACTGAAAGCAGTGGAACTGGGTTGCACCTTTTGGGATACTGCTGTATGTCCCTCTCCATGCGTCCATCTTGCAGAAATCTAACAATTGGAAAGGTTGTGTATGCCGCTGGAGTGAATGAGAAGCTTCTCGGCGATTTTATCAGGAAGCATAATCTGCGTGACAAGATCTTTAGTACGTCATGCGAACCCGATGAAATGAAGGACCATGGACTGACTATTTAAATGTAGTTGCCTCGAAATGCGGTTTCAACGCCTTTGGAGATGGAAGCGTGACGAATTCCGCCGCTCATATCAATGAATATATTGAGGGAACAATTGAAAGACTTGGATTTGCTCCTGATCTTTACTATCTCCATCGCATTGATCCCAGTACGCACTAACATGCTCTTTGATAAAATATAGCAGCCACTAACGTCAGCATAGACACACCCCTTGAGGAGTCAATCCCCGCTCTTGACGAAATCCGACGAGCTGGAAAGACCAAATACATTGGTCTGTCCGAGTGCTCTGCTGCAACACTACGCAAAGCCAACTCAAGTCTGTCTCTTCACTACGCCTCCTGAGGATACCTACTGACAAGAGTAGTTGCCAAAATCGACGCCGTCCAAGCCGAATACTCAGCCTTCGAGACAATCCACGAAACAGACGGACTAATCGAGACCGCCAAAGAGTTGGGAGTAGCCTACGTAGCATACAGCCCGCTCGGTCACGGATGGCTCGTGGATAATTTCGAGTACAAATCCCCCGACGAATTTGCGCCAGATGATTTCAGACGAAAGTGTAAGCCTTCCCCCCTAAACACTGTCCTCGTAATCGAGCTGACGTTGCTGTGTAATTTAGCACCCAAATTTCAAGGCGAAAACTTTTACAAAAATCTCGCCATCGTCGAAGAAATTAAGAAACTCGCCTCCAAAAAGGGCGTCACAACACCCCAGATTGCGCTCGCATGGGTCGCTGCTCAGGGCATGATTGCCATCCCCGGAACAACCAAGCCGAAACGATTAGAGGAAAATTGGGCGTCGAGGGAGATTGAATTCACGCCGGAAGAGTTTCAGGAAATGAGGAGGATAATTGATGCTTCGAAGCCGGCTGGGAATCGATATGGCCCTGCTCATCAGGCTATGGTTGGACATTAAACCTGCTCAAATATTTTGGATTATGTATATTTTGGGAGGGCCTCGGATGGATATTCAGATGAGAGATTCGTTCAATTCTAGGACTATCTACCTATCTACCGGTGTACAAGCTTGTAGATATCCACCTCAATGATGAACATAATAGTCCCGAAACATTCATTAAAACCACAATTGTGACATTGCAAAAGTTCCTGCTCTTGACTCGACATACTTTTTTTGTGTGTTTTCTCATTTTATTTCCTTTCATTCTTCTCTCAGCTTGCTCTCTCATTTGCTCTGTCATTCACTTCACCTACACCTTGAAGACGTCTTGTTTGTTCCTGCCGGGAGCCTAGTCGATGTACAATCCATTCATGGACTCATCGCGTACGAGTCGGGGTCTCAACGATCCTCGCCAACGCTCCGACTCCACGATACGTACACGCTTGCGGGACCGAGGGGCGGTTCTAGGCGTTGAGATGGATGTAACCGAGGTACCAGATGGTGTGTTGTCAAAGGTGAATGCCGGCGTATCGCTCATGACCATAGGGCTACTTCCCCTGATGGAAGCCGGGTACACCACGGTGTCAGCGTCGTCGTCGTCGTCGATATCCGTACTCACTTCAGTATCCGTGTCGTCGGCGCGATCGGTAAAGGCGAAACCATCGGTGTCGCTGCCCTCGTCGATATCCATAGAGGTAGCCATGTGCGCCTCGAGCACGCTGGTACCGTGCATGTATCTAGGATTTGGTGTGGGAGAATACCGATTGTGTGTCTCCCGGATACCGATATAGTCACGGGCCGCTCTACTAACCCGCTGCTTGGGTTTGACGAGAATTTCATGGCGAGGGCGTGGTTGGTTATGCAACAAGGGGTGGGCAACTTCAGGGACATCACCGAGTGGTTCGTCATCTTGGAAAGGGTCTTCTGCGGGAGAGTGGCTTACGAAACGATTAGGGTTGTTCTCAAAGTAGGCAGTACCCTCCTCAGCAAAACGATTCTCAATGGCCCTAATCTCGTCGTTGTACTGAATGATCATGGCATTTGCCTTTCGCATCATGATTTCTTGGGTAAGCTCTTCAACCATTGGCTCCATGCTGATGTCAGGGAGGCCGGAATATGGTGGGCGTGAGAGAAGAAATGGGAAGCCGGGATAGTCAACGGCGGCGTAACGGGTGTTGAAGGGATTGAATGCACTCATGCATTCGATCCAGTTGTTGACTAGTGCATGAGCCTTTTGGTAAGACTCAACGACGAAGTGCAACGTCTCTGGACCCATGACTTCTTCTTCGGTTAGGCCATAGTTTGGTTGTGTCTGTTGGATCCTTTCAACAGACTCGACGCTTTGGGTACAGGAGAGGCATAAGCCCGCGATGGGAAGGGAAGGCGGGCGTGGATTGGCGAATGGTTGAGGGGGAGGTGCCATTTGGAATCGGAGTATCTGGGGTTGATGTTGAGTTTGTTTCTGGGGAGATACCCAAGAAGTAGTTTGATGATGAGCTTGTTCGTAAGGCACTGCTTGTCCGTGAAACCCCATCTGACCATGAGGTCCAGCTTGACCGTAAACAGAAATTCGTGCTCTCTGTCTAAGCAATTGGAGTCGATTATTCTTAGACGCCACCATTGGACTGACTTGGTCGGGCTGAATAATATAGAATGCCACGATGTTTGATTGCACAATAACTTCAGGGAAACAGGGCACACAAGACCGACGAGGACTAAAGGGTACAGCAGAACCTGCAGAAGTGGTCTGCTCATTGATACGGGCTAAATCGATTCTCACAGCTCCACACATTTGAACTGGTTGGATGTCTGTGTGTTGACAGGCAACATGATAATAGGCGACGAACTGACACATTTTGCCCCCTTTTTTTTCTGGATTCTGACAAGCAAGGTCTTGAATCGTCGCTACGAGAGGTCTTTTGTGTCTGCTTTTCAGTCTTCGAGCAGAACCCTCGAGGAAATTCGTCGACAGTCTAGTAGAACTTGAAAAGCTCGCAGACCAAGTCCACAAACTCGTGCAGAACGATGAGGAAAAGAATGAGAATGAGGAGTCCAAACCAGAACTCAGCACGAGGAATCTGTCCCACGCCAACCCCAAAGTGGTAGACGGGTCTGAATGGGTTCATCGAGTACGTTCGATGATGAGGATGTGCAGAGAGGTTGTTTTTGGATCGAGGAAAAATCAAGACCTGAAGGGGAAAAAAGAGGATTGAGGGTGGGTGAAGGAGGGAGAAAGAGAGGAGAAAGACAAACAGAAGGAAGTTAATATTGAAATGAAGCAGTGAAAATTCTGGCTAGTCCGTGTGACTTCATCGTCCTGGCGATGTATGTGGTGTTGTGCTTTGGGCAATGGCCAAAACAATCAATATTGGCTGGTAAACGATCAGATGTGTAAGTAGCAACTGAAGGGAAGTGCACAGCAAAGCAGCTCATATCACAAGAAAGAAATATTGAGGGTTATAGCTTCCTTTTACTATGTTAACTGTTCAACAAGAGTTCTCTCTGAGAAGTGTCCCAAATAGGAAAGAACCAAAAATTTCCTATTTGCGTAAGTGTGATTTTGCTAGCCCTAGCATCCCCAGCATTGAGCACCTAGATTATCGACAAATCTGGATTTAATTAAGTTACCTACTTGAAAGAACAAACCTACAGAATTAGCTATTGGTTGTACCCTAGTTGTACCAAGGTCATATCGAAAGATTAGCCATTTGTGCCCACCTAGGCTGCTGACAGTACCTTGGAAGAAGGCATCGACGTCAAGAACGTAAAGTATTATCATTAGCTGATTATTACTCGCAAGAGGGGCTAGAAATATTCAAATTGACTTGAAAGAAGAAATCAATAAATCAAAAGCATTCGTCATAGAAATGTATTTACAGGATCTCCAACGAAAGCATCGGAGACAATAAATGGGGAAATGAAGATGTCAAAAGTAAAGACAAAAGATTATGCCACGTATATCAGGCTTGGGCGTTCAAGAAACGGGTATTCGAAACACGAAAGATGGACAAACAATTTTCGCGCAAAATAAATATACATCAACCATATGAGAAAAGGTTACAGAGCAACCAAAGCGACGACTGCAACGAGAACAGCGAATATGGAGCTCTGGAACATGTTCTCGTTGGCTGAAGCAGTGCCAGTCTTGGTGGTACCAGAACCTGAGCCCTGGCTGAAACCAGTCGAGGTGGCAGAGGCACCACTTGACGTTGCTGTGTTTGTTGATGAGCTGCTTGCGTCACCAGCGCCGTGAGCGGCATCACCGCCGCTTTGGCCAGGAATACTGTCTGCGACAGTCGAGCTAGACGAAGCTGCTGAGGCGGTAGAGGTGGAAGCCCCTGCGGTCATGTTAAGACCAGTGTCTGCAAAGTTGGCCAAGACAGTGCTGTTGTTGACAATCTCAACGGTGTCGTTTGTGAGGGCGGAGTTGGTATAGATGTATGCATTATTGCCCTGGATATTGGCACCAGAAGGAGGGTCATAGCAAGTGATGCTGACATTGCTGAAGATGGCATAGTAGTAACCAGGATTTTGCATATCCTGACTGTTCCAGTCGATTTCACCACCAGCCCATGCAATAGTACCCGGGGCGTTCGAGGCAAGACCACCGGGCCAGAGAGACAATTCGAGACGAGAAGGAGTCTGAGGGAACATGAACTGTTTGGTAGTTGCGTTGTATGTCTGATCTTTGTTCAGAACACGGACGGATTTTCCGTCGAGATACCAGGTGACCGCATCGGGAGTCCAGTCAATCTCATATGTGTGGTAGTTTTCGAAAGAGTCCGAGCTGATGGTAGCGTTGATCTCGTTGTCGTCTTGAAACGAACATATTAGTAGAGTCTCAGATTTAGTAACAAAGGATCGGACTTACAGTCAAGAATTCCCTGGAAGTAGTAGTTGGTCTGAGCAGTAGTCAAGTCTGCGCCAATGAATTCGTAGTCAATCTCATCCTTTGCGTCGGACAGCAAAATGAAAGCAGTGATAACACCAGCATCGCGAGAAGTTTTGAAGGTGCCCGAAACTTTTCCGTACCAAATATAATGGTTGTAAGAGACCAGAGTACCAACACTTCCGTTGCCCATGGTGAGGATAAGCTCTCCATTGTGAACAATTGGTGTACCACTGTACACCCAATCGTACTCAGTAGCGTTTCCAAGATACTTTTCGTTGCTGGCCAAGTCATCCAAGCTGTCCCAGGTGCTGAAAGTCTTGCTCTGGCAGATCGGCTCTGGTGTGCAAGAGTCCAAGGAGAAGGAGTTGCCGGGGTCACATCCACCAAGGCAGTACGCACCGGTACCACACTCACCGTACTCTATCGTTCGACATTATTAGTTCATGGCACCAATGGGCGAATGATGTAAGAACTTACGAGAACAGCAAGGTGCTGAATCCGGGCACTTCTTGCCGGTGCCACAAGTGACGGCAGCAGAAGCTATCGACGCAGTCAAAGCTGCAACGGCGAGAGAAGCGAAACGAACCATTGTAGCGAAAGGAGTGGAAGGCACAGGAATCTATCAAAATTTCCAACGACAAATCCGGTATATCGAAAGTACAGTTGGCGAGAATGACAGGGTATCGACGCGTGATCAGCCGAATGTTCGAGAGGCTGAACTGCGGGTACGTGTATAAAAGAAAGAGGGGGGTGGAGAAATAAAAAGCCAAAAACGACTGTAAGAAGAAGACAAGGATGACGGAAAGCGAGCGGCGTCTATAACGAATGCAAAACACCCAAAGGATGAAGACGTTACAGATAGACAGGGCAGTCACAGAGGGAGGAGTGAGATTCAAGTAGAAAAGGGCAGTGGCCCTCCTTCCAGCTAGTTTCAGGCGAACTCTTGCTTGGTTTGTCCGACTATCCGAGAGTGGGAATACAACTCTGGAGATTGCAAGCTGGACTAGTCAGGAACAGGACTAGCGTAAATGCACTGTCTATGTTCATTGGCCGAGAGCCTAGCGAGAGCCCCGTAAGGGGGAAAAATGGCTGTTGATTGGCTCTCCCATCCCTCCTTGACCACGGGGTCTTATCACAGCAGCCAATCATGGCCGGCTGATCATGCGAGGCACACTTACCAAGGCAGGAAGGGGGCACGCTATTGGCAGGGACGAGTGCCCACGCCAGAGGAAGGAGCGACCTGAGTTTGGAACTCTGAGAGACTTTTGAGACATGCCACCGCCCCCGCTAAACCAGGCAGAGTTAGCGTACTCGCTCCTTCATCATCATCATCCTTCTTCCCCATCTTTTCATGCCTTTCATCTCATCTCCCATCTCACATAGCTAGCTAATCGTCGATCAAGCAATGGATATCCATTTCCACCCGCCGTTTTGTACCATTCCAATCTCGAGATCTTGAGCCTCGCGTCAAAGCTATCCGCCTATCGCTATGCCGCCAGATGCAGTACGTGTTGAATGTCCGAGCCAGTGCAGTGGTAATGGCGCAAGGGATACTGCCGAAAGAATAACTTCAGCACCTCGCGCGCGATGAACCTAGACGCGTATACTCCTTTCCCTATATGCGTTTAGTATGCCTACCCCTCCCCCCCATTGCTATGTTACCCCAATGTCATCAACAGTGAACTGGCACTGGAGATGCCAACGATCCAGGAATACCTCGTTTCAATGGGAGTCGTGATTTCATGACTTTGAGCATTGATCATAAGTATGCTTCCAGTCGTCAAAGCACTGACCGATCAATGAGTTATGTAGGCAGCTACTGCGCACGTGCATACTACATACAGCTCTTCGCATATCAGTGTCAGATAGATCAGACTGCTCTCCTACATAGACGACACCGCTGTCGATAATCACGAGGTTCGCAATTGGCCTCGAGCTGTAGATAAGCAAACAAAAATGATAACTCGATGTTCACATTGTTCAGTAGGAGCTCTGATTGGGTTGCTTGGCGCATATCGGGTCTCTCCTTCCCCTTCTTGAAGTTTCTTCAAATTTGTTTGTAGGCAACTACCGGATTAGTCATAAGCACTCGAGATTCGTTGTCAATCGTCAAACTTGTCATTGCATTCTTGGTCTACCTTGAGACTTCACTATTCTCCACC
Organism: Talaromyces verruculosus; assembly: GCA_038993655.1. Lineage (NCBI taxonomy): Eukaryota > Fungi > Ascomycota > Eurotiomycetes > Eurotiales > Trichocomaceae > Talaromyces > Talaromyces verruculosus. Next base: position 59,160 of record JBBVQN010000049.1, read on the forward strand.
TTCAAACCTTCAAAAAGAAAAGCATAACCACTGCTTGACATCCAACTCAACCCCATATCCAGTGCACAAAGTCCAAAGACGATGGCATATGATCTGCGAACATCGCTTCACCCAAGATGGAATGCCAATACAGTCTCATAACAAAGAAAAAACAAGAAAAGAAAAAAAGAAAAAGTCGTATCATGGAAAAGAAAATCCGAAAGTCGCCCAGTCAACGAGATCACCAACGCCACTTCTGTTGAGAAGACGACATCTCTCAGACACTCCAAGAAGAAGCGTAAACACGAATGCCATGATAGACTCGAACATCGAAACAGAAAAGAAAAGAACTGAAAACTCATGACGATTGACTTGAGAGTTGGGGATCGAGGCCAGAACCTACCTAGGCCTGCATTTTTCGATCTACTTCCTGCAGTGGTAGTAGTGACGACCGTTCTCATTTGGAGTCACTTTCTCGAAACGGCGGTGGGCAGGCTGCACATGGTAGCGAAGCTGAGTAGTCAACTGCAACTCTTTCTCGCATGGATCGGACGAGTACGACACGACCAAGTCCTCATAGCAACTGCGAGTGGCGTGCCAATGGGAAAAAGTCTGCATGACCTTCCGGGCAGTCGCCACACTGAAGAACACGGCGGTAGCTACGCAACAAAGTCAGCATCGTTCTAAGATCAGTACAAACAGCGGTGACTTACCGTTTCCAGTATTGAAGGCCCAGACAAAGTCAACATTGGCAGAACCCGCAACATCCAGCACTTCACGAACCCACTTCATGAAGCTGGTGTTGTCGGCAAAAAGACGTGACTTGACGAAAGTGATACGGCGTCGCTCACGATGAGGATGGGCCATGCGTCGAAGTGTGTCAGTCCACTCCATGGGCTTGCCAAGCGTGACAATCCAATTCCCTGGACCAAAGACAGACTCGCCGCGAGTGGCAACAGCCTCGGTGTTGCGGTCAACGAAGATCTGCGCGTGCAGGGCATACTGGAAGATGATAACAACCTCCTGATCCTTGTTCATGGACATGTCATAGATTGGACCTTCATGAATGCGTGCAGACACGTAGCTGAGGATGTTTTTGATGGTCTCAATCGGTCCGTTGATAACAACAATCCCTGCCTTGCCATCTTCAAGGATGCCATTACCGTTGTTGTCATTGTGACGGCTTGGAGCTCGGCTGGAGGACGCTTCGGCAACACCACCAAGCGCGGTGGCGGGACGGCTAACGGTGCGCACAGGGACGGAAGGTCCAGCGTTGTGTCTGCCACCTCGGTTCGCGCGGGACACGGGACGTTCGGGACCTTGAGGCTTAACTGAGGTCGAAGCGACATGAGCCCAAGTCGCTCCGACCTCAGGCACTGGCTCAGGCGCTGGCAATAGATGTGACGCTTGTTCGTCTTTGACATCTTCAACAGGCTCTGCATGACCTTGCTCGGCGCTCACCACACTTCCCTGGTCGTTCATGAAGGCGAGAATCCGCGTGGCAGCGAGACTGGGTAATGGAAACAAGCCCTTAGAATTGAGATCAGTCAGTTTTCTACTTCATGCCACTAAAATGTCAAGACCTGAAGGACGTTGCTTACGGGGATAGGCGGCAAGTGAGCATACTGTGAGACAGCGACAGCTCCGTTGATACGATCCAAAGCATTGTGCCATTGCTTGATGATCTCGAGCGTGAGTCTGCCGATTTCGTTGGCTTCGTAGCCGCATCCATGAATGAGAAGCTACTCAAGGTCAGTCTCTGGTCTGTCACCATACGATGAATATATTTTGTCTGTGTGCGTTCTACTCACTTCGTCGGTTACCTGGCGCATCTCATGTAACGCGGCAGACATATGCCCTGGGGTGGCCTCAAGGCCGGGGACGTCGAAAATCCGCTGTTGATCCATTGAAGACGAAGCGTCGAGGAAGAGCTTTTGACGGGATCTTTCTCGTGAATTTTTGTCCGAGGTCAGACGAGTGCAGAGATGGGATACAGGAGAAGCAGAATTTGAGAACAGGACGAATCCAAGAAAGCTCTGTCGACGCGTACAGAATGGGGTACAGGAGAGGCAGAATTTGGGAACAGGATGAATTCAAAAAAGCTCTGTCGACGTGTCGAGTCTTGAGTGACAAGAGGTTCTCTGGCTTGACAAAAAGAGGAGACTTGCACTTGAGTCAACAGGTGGAGACGTCTCTTTGCAGATTCGGAAAATGTAAAAGAGGCACAAAGATGGTAATCAGAAGAAGTGGAAAGGATGAGAGATGACAAAATTCTAGTAGAGAATTGTTTGTGTGAGGGGACAGGGTCGCCGGGGGTGGACGAGTGTGGTGGAGAGAAAGAGGGAATGCCCATCTACCATTGTTAGGTGACGAACAAACACTGGTCAAGTGAGCTGCTCGTCTCGGTTACGCGGCCCTTCTGGCAAACAAAGGCATTATGTGCAAATGTGAAGCTAGATGAGTCCGGAATATCAGACATCGCCAGCAGGTGAGGCTCCTATTGGTGCACAGTGAATGCGGCGGCAAAAAACCTCTCAGGGGAAATTAGAGCGCAACTGTGGCTTTCATCCGTTTGTCTATGACTACGAGGGATTTTTGAAAGCTATATCTGAATACAGGCTTAGATCCGGCGTCTTTTCTGTTCAGCCCATCTTGATATCAGCAGGTGTAAGTGGGTAGGTATATCTGATATGTGATCGGGCGCTCTTTGTATGATAGCTAACTATATATCTAATATTACTCGATTCAGCAATATGTCTCGTGCTCAGGAGTTTTCTCGGCTACATCCAGGGTCCAATATCAAGCTATGTAAATACTAAGCATAGGCAGTGGAAAATGGTTCCGTGGCTTGCGATGCTGAAACAAACTAAGGTTTTCTATATTCTCGAATTCTCGGGCTGACCTAGATATATGACTCACCGGGAGCGAACGAACAGAATCCAAATTGCACAGTCGAAGTTACCTACGCTCGATCACTCGAGCACAAAAATACATGTGCGGCCTGGGGTTTACCTCCACCTCATCAAGCTACGCCGCTTCAGTTCCTTCAACATGGCCGTCCTTGTATCCTTCGTTCTTGAAGCTGCGTCTCTATTCTCATGGCCCCTTCGCAGAAGATACTTTGTGCATTCTCCAACGGTGCCCCAGACAAGATACTTGTATGGTTTGGGGCTCTCCCCATGGGGTTGATGTTGCCCGAGACCTCGATCGCGTGACGCCGTTATTGACTGTCGGACCAACGGGCAACTAATATCGTCCGCCATACCTTGAAGCTGTCCATAAACCATCTCAATCAGCGGTTCTCCTCGTTTCGTTTGGTCATCGCGAAGGGCCCGGGCCCGGTCGACGGACGCCCGATTGTGGCTTGCCAGGACCAGATCGGCCTGTGGAAAAGCTTCAATATTTTTGTTTGTCGACTGTACAATATTATTGTATTTTCTGCTCATCAGACACTGTGCAATGGCGTCATAGGCGTTGTCGGTTTCTTGTTTGGTGCTCCAGAAAATCTCTCGGGGATCACTGTTGAGGTATGCTCCGCGGACAAGCTTGACGCCCAGGACAAACGACTCGTTTTGTGAAACTGCTAGGTGACTGGCTAGCGTCTTTGGCGTGGACTGAAGGTAGGCTTGGTATGTATTATATATCAGAGCGCGAGGCTTGCCCTGAATTGAGAATGAGTTGTTGTACCTTCGCTGCAGGTCAAGTACCCAAGAATCGACTGTATCTTGAACAGCGTGCTGCTCAGCATCGAACAGGAGCAGGATTTTCCGATCTTTAGCCCGGTCACAAATTTCGTGAATAGCTTCTTGAAGGGCCGGAGATGGCGGTAGCCCCTGAACCAGATGTCGAAGTGCCTGCCGACCAGCCCCGGTGAACTTCAAAGCCACGAAATCCCCTTCATCAGCGAGCTCAACCGTCTGCATTGTACCTTCCTTCCATTCCCGGATTTCCCGCAGAATCTGATCTGCATTTTGCGCCTCTTCCGCCGCTGATGCAATTCCTTCTTCCTCGTCCCCATCCATGACGACCTCCCTACCATACCCAAGAATCACACCGGCATATCCCAGCTGTTTCAGATCTGCGATCGTTTTCCGAACTTCGGCCGGCGTCTCACCGGCGCAGAACTGCGAGTAGATAGTCTGGCGCAGGATGGCGTTGAGTATCGGGTTCTTGTCTGGGTTGAGCAATGGTGATTTGGAGTCGGATAATATGGAGAGAGAAGCGAGAGCCGGACCTAGCAAGAATGGCACGGAGGTGAATGTTGTGATTGCCAGGGTTCGTATGACAGCACTCAATGGGAGAATTGACAGTGGCGAGGAGTCGTCATGGCTTCTTCTTTCCTTTGTGCCTTCGTTTATCATATGCGTAGAATGGTTGATGTCGATAGTTGTTCCGGCTGGTGTTGGTGCCGGTGCTATTCCATGGCTGCTACTATTTCCGACATGATCATGGCGCCGGGATATTGATGAGCTATATGTAACAATAGGAGCACACCAAGCCGGCGTCAGAGCTCTGCTTCTTATACCCCGGCTCAATGCCAGCGGTGATCTCGACAGCATATCTATTTGATATCGTGTGCACACCAGAATGTTGCAGTATTTGACCCTTGAATACCTCCCTGTCCAAACTATTTAATAGAAGATATGTTCTCACTCAAGCAGAATCTAAATAAAGGAAACATTATCGAGAAACGAATGTCCAAAGAAGAGGGCTAAATACCCCTTCCGGATCGGGTAATTAAAGCACCACCTCCATTTAGGCATGAGGGGAAGCCTGGATAAGCATCAATCACCGGCCCGGTTGATCCACCAATTTATTATAGAGCAGTAACCGGGATCAGGTCATGCTGGTTTCCTGTCAATATATATATAGGTTGTACGACGTTAGATATGCGCTCTATGGTGGGTATGTATATCCAGCATCTCAACGGGTCTTCAGATGGGGGAGATGGGTTGATTGGAGGAAAAATCGGCAATGAGTTGATGGCTGTCTATGTACCTTAATGGAGGGGATTGATAGTTGATGTACAGTCTATAGAAGAGCACTACACATTAGACCGGTACTATGTGCTATATTTGATATGTTGGGCTTAGATGGTTAATATGTCGGCGTAGTCTGAATGAAGCCCCGAGTAGATAATTATCTCAACCGGCCGGACAGCCCGGTTTTATAAACAGCACACCACATAATCTTGGATTCATATCTTGCACATAACAAGATTTACATTCCTCGGCATGCTACTTCAATGCTTCTTTCCGTGACTTGGAAGAACTGTCGTTTGGATGCCCGAATGCTTATCAGTGATAGCGGGGTAGGGATAAGCAAAAATATGCACTCGTACGTAAAATCGCGAACACACATGAAGAAACCACAATCTACGATTGATAGATATCGAGATACATCAGAAAACGTAAATTAATTGCCATACATATATAATCAGGCCTATTTCATCTACAGCTCAGAGCGTAGTCAATCCGAAAGAGGCGGGAAGTTCCTCAAGAAACTAGAAGTCAAAAGTTAGCTAGAATTCCACAGAACGAAAGAATCTCACAGCCCTCTTAGGGAGGGGGAACATACTGGGAAGGACACTCATAGCCACTCGGATTATTATGCAAATAAAGCTGATGATACTCCTCCGCATCCCACCACTGTCCCGCAGGCACAATCTGCGTCGTAATGGGCTGCTTGTACCATTCCTTGGCCACTTTATCGGTTATCTCATGCGCGATCTTGGATTGTTCCTCGTCGTGCGTAAAGATTGCGCTGCGGTATTGGGTTCCTACGTCCGGTCCTTGCCGGTCCTGGGTCGTCGGGTCGTGCATGCGGTAGAAGAATTCGAGGAGTTGGCGGTAGGTGACGATGGAGGGGTCGAAGGTTACTTGTAATGCTTCGGCGTCTGACCTCAAACACCATTAGCTATACCATTCAGACAATCCAAGGAGGAGACAATCCCAGGACGACGAAGGAGGAAGGAAAACGTACGGCCCGTATTCCCAGAACACACAGCCCGATAAGTCGGCGAATCCGCATGCCCACCAGCATACCCAACCTTAGCATCTATCAGTCCCTTCCCATTCCCGAAATGCTTGCGATATAAATGCTCAACGCCCCAGAAACAGCCTGCAGCGACAGTGGCTTTTTGCGCGTTGTCAGGCATGATGATGTCTTTGCGTGGAGTGACGGCGTAGGCGGGTGCGGAGGTTGTGGATAGAGGACGGAAGAGGCGGGAGAAGAATAGAGTCATATCTTTGTAAAAGTCAGTGAGTAAATGTAGAAATTGCAAGTGTTAGAAAGGTAAATGAGTTGGTACGTACGACGTGATATATGAGGTAGAAGAGGTGGCGATCTGAAAGAAGCTCCGGTAAGTTTAAAGCTTCCAAGATCGAGAGCTTCCACCAGCCGACTGTTAACTGAGATTTGTCACCACGCGATTCGGTGACTTTCTGAAATGCACGTATTGTTTATACTCGAATATGCAATTGGTACTCAAGTAACAAGATAATCTGCCAATTATTGCAACAGGACAGATCGAACAATTGATGTAGAGAGAAGCTTAGAAATTCAAGGCGGTGGCGTCATCTCCGAACAGCCTTATTCGCTGACCAATCATACTACAGATTCCATAATCAACACCATACCCATCAGAAGGAAAAGTATTGACACTAGAAAATAGAATGGAATATTCACACGTCTGGTAGAACTGAAGAATAGTATAAACACAAAGGAGAATGTAAAAGAAAGAAGCAAACACAGAAAAGCATACGCCGAGACCGATCCAAGGGATGCGCCTTCAACACAAACGCCGTGATCCAAAATATGTATATGGGTGATAAAACTGAACGAGCACCCATTGGAGACATAAACTATACAATGTCATACTTCATTCACCTCAACGCTCCTCCTCGAATGGCCGGACCAAGGCTGAATCGTGACTCGGGGCTTCCGGCTACCATGCTCAATCTGGCCGCATCACGGCTCCCAAGACTGATTTCGCGAGGTCGGAAGTCGCCGCCCATGGTGATCCGTCGAGAATTCTTTGTTACTGAAACAGCACGTGGGCCGAGAACGCTGGGTCTGAAGTCGTGGCTCTTCTCGCCCTTGACCATGCGCCTAGCTTCAGAAGCAGAGAACAAGGCGCTTTCTGGTGGTGAGCTGCTGAGTGTCCCTGTTGCGGTAGGGCTTCGGCGTCGATGTGCTCTGCTTACTGGAACACTAGATGTGCTGCCGCCGAATTGACTCCCGGAAATGCGTCGCATCGCAGCACTGATTCTCATCGCGTCCTCTTTGTCGGCTTTCCACGATGTTTTTCCACTATCAGAGCCAGGACTGCTGCCGAGATAGCTACCACTAGGCGATCGCACGGCAATACGGGACGGTCTCTCCACCGCTGGCCTGTTCAGAAAGCTGCTGTTCTCAATGCTGCGTAGAGGGGAGTGTTCTTCTGGTGAAAGACTCGTCCTCGTAGGCGGCACTGGCGATTCAGGCTTCTTGGACAAAAACCCGGTCTTGAATCGATTATTCTTGTTGGGTATCACAATACTTGCCTCTGGTGCTGGCGGAATTGGAGACGAGGAACGAAGTGACTCTTCAGGCTTGGGGTTGTAGACTGGGATATCTCTAGGCATTGGGGAAATTCTTGGGAGAGTTGGCTCTTCGGTGGCTTCGATCACAGTCACAACAGCCTTCTGAGGAGTCTTTTCGAATTCGGCAAGAGACCCGTCTTGTTCGTCGTCTCTCCATCTAACAGCTCTTTTGCTTGCCTTGGGAGCTGGCGCCTTGACCGGAGTGAAACTGACTCCCTTCTTTGCCATCCCTAGCTTGCGTCGCCGTGGTGTATTCTTCACGGGGGAAGTGGGTGCTTGTGGAGGAACAGACATGCTTAGCCGCGCAGGCCTGGAGGGAATCGCTACAAGGCTGGACTTTCTCCGGCGAAATGAGGCGTCAGCCTTGGGTGTTGGAGGCATGTCAATGGTAGGCATCTTGCCGTCTGGCTTGACAACATTCGAGACTGAGGAAATGCAAGAGGTCAGCATCTTGTGCAGTATCTTCTTGCCGACTTCGACAGCTTCTGCCTCTGTGAGCTGCATGATGTTTTCGATCGAAGATACAATCTCGAATTGCGCTTGGAGGAGCATCTGCACTGTAGGCACGTCGCCCGCTTTGTCCTGTTCCGCGACCAAAGACAGCATTTCGCGTTCCGCGTTTGATTTGAGCAACTCCGCCTCTCGGGTGAGGTTGGCAATATCCGAATTGTCGCTGATTTCAAATTCCTTGAGCTGCTGGACACCATGCTCGAGCGCAGTGTTGATAGCTCTATCCCAAATGTTCTTTGAAATACGTTGGTTGAAATGATGACGAGTGTTTTCCAATTCAAAGAGAATGCCCTGGGCCGATTTGCGAATGGCTTGAAGGTTTTCCATGGGTGTTTCGCTCTCGCATGACGCGCAAACCTCTTCAAAAGCAGCAATCCAAGAAGACAGCATGGTGATTCTTCGGCTAACCTGTCTCAATTTGAGCATGCTTGTTGCCTTCTCTTGTCGCTCTATCGCGGCGTTCTCGTAGGCATTTCGTAAGCGAGTTACGCTTTCACGGACTACCGATTCCTTCTTTTCGGTTTGTTTTCGGAATTTGGCAAAAGCAATTGTTTCATACTGCTTTTGCTGAGCCTTGAGTTCGTTGATAAGAGCCATCTGTTCGTCAATCTTAACCAAGAAGTCCTTGACATGGCGGTTGACATTATAAACGTTCCTTGTCACCTTTGTCTGGATGTTCTTGGCTCTGTTTGCATATCGAAGCGTATTCTGGGTTTCATCAAAGTGCTGACTCGAGGGACTGACGCAAACAATCATCACCGTTCGACAATTGCCGCCAAGGGAAAATTTCAACAGACGAGTCAACTTTGAGTTTCGATAAGGGATATGGTTCCGTTTACGCGGGTCACAAAGCGCGTTGATGCAACTTCCCAAAGCAAGCAGGGACTTGTTGATGTTTGCTCCCTCCTGAAGTCGCTCGCCTCGGTTTCTAGTCGCACTAGCACGTTCACTTCCGGCAAGATCGATGATGCTCAGTGTAGCCATGGTTAACGGCTCGTTCACATCTGCGTTACGATCCTTCTGTGCGATATTGATTTGGAGAACGGCGTGGGATCGGGACGAAGTGGCGTTGGCCTCCGTAGGCGACATTGTACGACACTCATTACCGCGCATAATCATGTCCATGACCTGCTGGACGTTCTGCGGATGATGACTCGATAGACCGGCTACCGATACTGCTTGATTTGCATCTTCGCGCAGCATCAGGCCTTTTCGATGTTCCCCACTGACCAGCAAGTCGCGAATTGTCTCATTGTAGATTTCAAGATATGAAAGCGAAATCTCCGTCACTTTCTCCTCCTTTCGTTCTTCGATTCTTTCAAAAAGTTCTTGCATGGTCAAGAAAATGATACCGGGTTGCTGAGCGGTGCCAGTAATGGTATGTGTTTTACCACATCCTGTAGCTCCGTAGGCGAAAACTGTTGCATTGTATCCATCCAGAACACTGTCTAGAAGATTTCTGGTCGTCGCCTCGTAGACTTCAGCTTGTGTGGTGTTTTCGTCAAAGATTCTGTCAAAGGCAAAAGTCTGGTCTTTGACTCGTTTGCCATTGGGTACGACGCTTCGAGAGAATTTCTGAACGGGGTTATCTTCGGGCGGGTCGAAAACACTGTTCATCATCCTTTGTGAGCGAACCATATTAAGAAATTTCGTGGATGTACATACAGGCACTTGTCATCAACAACCTTGATGACTGGTCGTATACCCTTTTGAGCAAGCTTTGGGGTGCTAGGTACGCCAGCCAGTGAGCCATCACCGAGAAACAAGGGGGTCTCGTCGGTTTTGGATAGCTGTGCAGCTTCTCGAATAGTAAAGGGCCGCACTCTGACTGTCACCGAGATCGATGACGCGGCGCTAGGGGCAGCCATTTCGAGATTGAACCTCTTTTATCGTTGTGAATCCAGTTAAGCTGTCGTGGTCGTGTGCTGGAAGAGTCAAGTCGAATCGGCCGATGGTGTTTGTCGAATACCTCCTCTTGCCGGAGGAGTCAAAAAGTCGTTGAGCTGTTGAGGTCGAACAGCAATATCGATAGAATGAAGATACAATGTCAACGTGAGGAGAAGGTTGGATTGTGTAATTTAAGGAATGCTGAGGTGGAGCATAGGTTAATCTGTTCGATGAGATCAATGCCTTGTTTGTTCTGTTTGCTGATGTTGCTCGTGTTGGCCCGTTGTTGTCCCGGCAACCGCTTGCAGTGCGTGTGCGGAGAATTATTTGCAGAAAGCTAATTTTTTTGGGTCTGGCTACAGTGGCCGGCAGCCTTTTCCACGCACTTTCCGATAAGACACGAATAATCTGAAACGACCTACCAGTTAACGATTATCAGGGACAAGTGCTTTCCGAGGTTGTTTAAACAAGAAGCATGGTTTAAGAGTGCCAGAAATATAATGCCAGCTTGAGAAATAGCTGTACACACTTATATATGTATTGTACAACACAGCTATAGTCCGTCCCTTGTGAATCAAATGCGCCACCAACACCACTGACTTGTAGCCAGTCTACGCAGACCATAACGACGTGATATTTTTCATTAAACGGCCATCCAGGCAAGCAATCACTCAGGTTCTTCATCATCGAGCGATGGTACTAGCACATCCCAACCAGGATCTTCAAAATCCGCGTCTTCGTCGCCATCCTCGCCATCAGCAGTCTTCCTGAACCGAAATGCAATAGCCTGACCATCGCGAATATCAGCTGCTTGCAGACTATCAGTCAGCGGGCTCTTTTTAGGTCGTCCGGCGCCTGATTTTCTTGTTGCGCTATCGCCGTTCTCTTCAACTGGGACGTCTAAACGAATCCAACCTTTCTCGAGCTCGTTTCGATCGATGGGAGTGCCGAATTCTATTTCAGAGGGATCTTCAGGGATAGGATCGCCATTTATCTGCGTAAGACCGCGCGCTTTGAGGGCGCTGTGTAACTTTTCTTTTGTAGATTGGATCGATTCTTGAGCTGGAAGCATCAGCAACACGGTTGTCTTGTGCTTTTTGAACCGCACGGTCCAGCTTAGCGGATCTGGCGACTGTGAACGCGTTAGTCAAATAAGGAGCTCGTAGATTTTCAGAAGATAGAGTTTCTTGCGTAGCACTTACCATGATGAAGGCTTGATAAATGGAGTTTTTAGAAAATAATTGTCTCTCAAGTGCCTAGGTATCGGGGAAATCTAAACGGGCTAGTGTGGAGAACACCAAGCTTAAACTTTGTCTTGGCCAAACTAGAAATCTCCAAACATCAACTGATCATCGTCATTCCCAATCCCACAGTACTTGCGCGCTCTGCAACTGCTTTTGATATAGTCCTTCATTCAAACGAATAAATCCATCTCACAATGGCAGACACTCATCCAGAACGCAGCTGGGGTGAGGAACCGGGCTTGGTCAAAGTCCTACATTGGTACAAGCTATTCGAATCAACCACACCACCCCGACTCGGCATGGATATCGAAAAGCGACTACCCTTGACAGCACTCACTGCCTTCTCCGTCGGACTCGGTGTTGGCGCAAACCATGGAGCTCGAAAAGCCGCCTACCAATTTAGAGCGGAAAACGCTCACAGATTCCCGACGACCTCGACTGGATGGTTCCAATATCACAAAACAAAAAACTATAAGGCAATTGTTGGTGGCGTATTTGATGGATTCAGATTGGGAACAAGATTAGGTGTTGGAGCGATGGCTTTTGTCCTGTTTGAAGAGACTGTGGATTGTGCTCGTCATGACCGTCGAGATTTTCTCTCTACTGTCATTGCTGGGTTGTCGTTTTCGGGAATTTACAGCCTGCTAGGTAGGAGCTCTTCGAACTGCAAGGTGGTATCTAGTTAATTTTACTAATGTTAATCTCGCTGTTTAGCCCGTCACGATATTTACACTGCCGCCCGCACGACCAAACTGGGACTGAAGTTGAGTTTGGTGTACGGGTTGACTCAGGATGCTCTCGCCACAATGAAGGGCAATCGTCCTCCGTACATTCAGTACCTTTTTGGGCCAGGCAATTCGAATATTTCCAAGCATGAGTGATGGGTTGAGATGGTTTGACGTGCACGAAGCACCCAACAGAGCGATCGATGTCTCGGTCGGCATCAAATCATCTCCGAGACACTTCAAATTAATTCTATGTTCTCTGTCTTTCATTCAATACAGGGTCTGACTATATCCGGGTGGTCAACAAGATTTCTTCAGGGTGTTTGAGGGTCGGGTGAAAGGTCATGCGACTCGGGATGAAACATCGAACTTACACGGCATAGCACCACTACGTGATCGACTCGGCTCGGCTTTGTAGATAAAGCTTGAAGAGCCGGCAGAACCTTACGCGCACGTGGGTCAAAAGCGACAATGATCGACACTTGACTTTTCGCTTGAGAATCACCGGGCCATCAACATCTATTTCGAGAACCATGTCTACCAGAAGCCAATGCGGATTGGACGACGACAAGCAGCATGGCAACAACCTTTCAGGCACAGTCCAAAGCCATTGCTGCTGTGAGAGTTGGTGTAGGCTAATGCATGCCATGATGTTGGGCCTGGCAGAACGTCAGTGGGGGCTGGTTTCATCCGTTTGGGGCCGATGATTAAGCAACACCTACAACTGTGATGGAAGGTACTACGATCTCAACTACAATTGTTTCATTGCGGAGAGCACAATGAGTTTGTTTACAACATAATGGAATTGAACTCAGGTATAATATTATCATCCGAGGTACATAAATTTAAAGAAACAAGAGTTTTTTCTGTGTCCACGACCTTGGATACCAGGATGGCCCCCATTCCATCCCACCTCCTCGTCCCCTTAGCCTGGTAAGTCTACAAATGAACAGCGAGCAGGCTGGCAGGTTCAAAAGGCACCGCTCTTCCTCACAAAAGAAAGGACGCACTTGTCATGACCCACGGAAGGATGCCGTTAGTGGCTTGACTCGCGGTCCCCGTATGCTGGATGTGGCCAACAAGAAGTTGAGGAACGAACCATCCATGCTCGAAAGTGGGCATTTCATCTATTTTCATCTATTTAGACTGGACACAGTGTGATAGTGTGGTCTGCGTCACAAGACAAGGTTTCTTCTAGAAGGCTTCTAGAAAATACTAGCGCAGGTCCTTGACTTTTCCATGCATCCTCTGTCATTTCTTCTGACTTTGTTTCTTATCTCTGACAAGGATGCCATCCCTCTTTTTTAGGGTCTCTAGCCAATGAGCTAGTTATTCTGTAGAAACTGCTGTACTACGGAGCGTATATCTGGCAAATCCTGCAATTTATCTCCTCATCACGCAGACGGTGGAGATGCCAGCCCTAGCGTAGTCTCATCTTCCTTTTATTTCCTCCTAGGTACTCCGTATAAGCGCATCCAAGTTAAAAATAACTTGAGAAGTTTGAGGCTAGTAGCACGATGTACAACGTATCGTGTCTAGTCATGTATTGGAGCGAATGGATTCCAGATTCCCAACCAGGCTGAGCCATGACTAATGACACGAACTTATGAACGCCTTAGTCTTACTAGTAACTAGTGACGATCTCAGGAGCTTGGTGATCTCATCGGCAAAGGGAGTGGTCCAATTGCCTGGAGCTAAACTTTCAGCTGAAGATAGTTGGTTTTCCGAATATCATTCTGCTTATTCTTCAGCCGTGCATCAAGGATGTGCGTATAGTTATATGTTCATTCGAACTGGCATAGAGTAAAGGGCTTGATTCTTACTCTTAATAAGGATTTTTAGACCGTGCCCGCAGCAAAACCCTCCGCGATCTTCTCCGTGGCGCCTCTAGCACCGTCGTACTAGCCTGTAGTCTTGTATCAACGGCCATTCGATATCCTAGCCGTTCGTATCCACCCGCACTCGATCACATCCAGCTCAGTGTTGCAATGCAGTGTTAGCTACTCCGTACAGTGTCTCTCTTTATGCATCCCCCCACACGCTCCGATCCCTTTCCCTCTCTTTTTTCTGTCTCTTCGTTGGTCTCAATCTTTCCTTCCACGTCCATCGAGCGATTGTTTCAGAGGACATCGGCATTGTGTCGTGACTCGACAGAGCTCTTAGAGTCGACCTACGAAATAAGCGCGGTGGTAGAGTTTGGTCGCGGTGGATCTCCCGCTCTCACAGCGCTCGCTCCTTCCCCGCCATCCCAAGCACCTGGGCTGGTCTTTCCTCAATAATTTATTCTGAACTACTTGAACTACTCAGTACTTAGTAAGTACTCTCTCTTCTTCTCTCACCTGTCCACTCGTCTTTCATCCCGACCGAACCATTCCAACACCGGGTCGTTCCATCATCTCTTGTCTCTAACCTATCTACAGCAAGTACCTATACCTATCCTCCGCATCTCTGATCTTAACGGTCCATGCCACCGTCGTCGACGTCATTGAACCCTCGTGCGCAATCGTCGCATCATGTGTATACCCTAACCTTCGCAACGCCGATTGAGTTCCGATTGGAAGAATAATTTGAGACTCAACCATCCATCACGTATATACAAAATATACTGGCAATCGCCAGAAAACACAGAGCTACCCCGAGCTGAGCAACAGCCATGCGGCGATCACGCCGTTCCAGCAGCGGTGCGTCCACCAAAGCTGCCGCTCCCATACCGGAGGCTGTCTCCTTGATACACTCCTTCGACTCGGCCTTGAATCCGAACCGGCCTGCTCGCCCGTCGCCATTGGCGTCGTCGCAGATTCAGGGCATGCCATTAGACCTGATCGAGCGCATTCGCAATTTTCCGCTGTTTCAATCAACCCCAGACTCTTTCCTCGCCGAAGTAGGATTGCATCTACGTCCGCAACTCCATGCCGCCAATGACTATATCGTGACCGAGGGAGATGAGGCAAAAGCGATGTACTGGCTCGTGAGAGGTGCTGTGGCAGTGACATCCCGCGATGGAGAAAGTGTGCACGCAGAATTGAAGCCTGGAGCTTTCTTCGGCGAAATTGGTGTTCTGATGGACCGACCTCGTACGGCAACAATCATTGCCCGGAGTCGCTGTCTGCTCGTCGTTCTTACCAAAGAAGACTTCCGAAAAATCCTTCCCCGGTTTCCTGAAGTCGAACGTGCCATTCGCGAAGAAGCTTTGGAACGATTATCGATTCTTGAAAAGAAGAACAAGGAGCGTTTCGATGCGGCTGAACAGACTGCGGGCATGAATAGGCGGGGTTCGAAGCGTTTGCGCGAAAACAACTCTGGTGGACTCTCGCCGGGCGAAGAGAATGATCTGAGAATATTGAATGCGAACAAGAAACGCAAGTCCCCGAGTCCAGGTATCGCCGATATCTCTTCGAGCGCCCTCGCGAACGGATCCATCAATGTGCGTTCGTTGTTGAAGGAAATGCCTCTATTTTCTAGTCTCACTCCCGACCTCCTGCACTATCTTGGCTTGAAACTACAGCCTCGATCCTATCCTCCTTTTACCGATATCATAAAACAAGACTCCCTTGGACGCGAAATATACTTTATTGCCAGAGGCGAGGTGGAAGTCCTCAACGAGAACAGAGACTCGGAGTTCCGCAGAGGGTCAGAAAACCAAACCGGTCATGGCGCTGAAGTAAAAGCTCGACTTCGACAGGGCCAATACTTTGGTGAAATTGTCAGCTTGTCATTGACGCCCCGTCGTACTGCTACTGTGAGATCCGTCACGTCTGTGGAATGTCTAATGCTCAGTGGAGATGTGTTGGCAGAGTTTTGGCAGAAGTGTCCGGATGACTTACGACAGCAGATTGAAATCACGGCAAAGAAGCGACTTGAATCGACTACAGACACCGATGTTTTGATGCCGGATGCGAAAAATCCAACGCCTCCAATCAATCAGCTAACAATAGATGACAAGCTTAAAGTCACTAGTCTTCGAAGGAAATCAATGCCTTTAGTAACGTTGACTGAGTCCGAATTGGATAATACCCATCAGACAAACGGGGATCAGGAAGCTCCTGTTTTGAGTCCATCAGATCCCGATCCTTTTCTCAATATTGGACTTGATAATGTCAAGTTGAAATCGCGTCGAGGCTCTGTGGGCATCATTGTTCCCAGAGACACTTCTAGTGCAGAAAGCTCCCGACAGACAACGCCAACAGAACCGCGACCCGGCAGCTCTTTTAAAGCTATGTCTCAAACGAACGGTACACCTACAAGGCCACGCTCAACGAGCTTGTTATATCAGTATCAACAGGGGAACCGTGGGTTTCTACCGGATAGTGTACTTGTTCATATATTTGAGTACTTGGAACTGCATCATTTATTACGCCTACGTGCTGTTTGTGTGCACTGGTCCAAGATCCTGACAGAGTCGCCAACTCTGTGTCGATATCTAGACCTCAGCTTCTACAATCGCAAAGTTACTGACGACG
Organism: Talaromyces verruculosus; assembly: GCA_038993655.1. Taxonomy (NCBI): domain Eukaryota; kingdom Fungi; phylum Ascomycota; class Eurotiomycetes; order Eurotiales; family Trichocomaceae; genus Talaromyces; species Talaromyces verruculosus. The sequence goes on from JBBVQN010000049.1 coordinate 75,548, forward strand.
CACTTTCTACCATCATTTGTCCTTTCATCAAAGACCGACCATTTTATATTGATATCAACAACTGCTTCCACATTACCGATGAAGGCTTCAGTACTTTGGTCAAGACATGCGGGCACAATGTCCGAGCCTGGAAAATGAAGAGTGTATGGGATGTGACTGCGACAGCGATACTAGAAATGGCAACAAAAGCGACTGGACTGCAAGAAGTCGATTTGAGCAACTGTCGAAAAGTGAGCGACACGCTCCTGGCCAGACTTGTTGGATGGGTTGTCCCATCGGCAACGCTGGTCCAGCACAGCCATATGGCTGCGAAAAACAACTTGAAGCCTACTATACAGACTGCCGCAGGTGCAGTATATGGCTGCCCACAGCTAAAAAAGCTGACTTTATCTTATTGCAAACATGTTACGGACCGCTCAATGCACCACATCGCTTCTCATGCCGCTCCTCGCATTGAACAGGTTGATTTGACGAGGTGTACCACTATTACAGACCAGGGATTTCAATACTGGGGCAATGCTCAATTTACACGACTGCGGAAACTCTGTCTAGCCGATTGTACTTATTTGACAGATCATGCCATTGTTTGTCTGACGAATGCTGCGAAGAACCTGCAGGAGCTGGATTTGGTATGTAAACTCTTTCATTTGGGTAGTTACGATTGTGCTAATAATGGATAGTCATTTTGTTGTGCTCTGTCAGACACTGCCACCGAAGTCTTAGCTTTGCAATGCCCACAGCTACTCAAACTGAACATGTCGTTCTGCGGCTCCGCTGTATCCGATCCATCCCTCAGGAGTCTGAGTCTACACCTGTTGCTTCTTCAAGAATTGTCTGTCCGAGGTTGCGTCAGGGTGACAGGTATAGGAGTCGAAGCAGTTGCAGACGGATGCCAAAATCTCTCATACCTCAACGTCAGCCAGTGCAAAAACCTTCAACCGTGGCTAGAACGCGGCGGGCCTTTGCGATATCAAAACAAAATACAGTTTGAGACTGTTGCCAAAAAAGCCGTGTTCCGTTGATTCTCTGGTTTTGGATCTTGTGGTTTCTTTATTCCCTTCTTCGGGGGATTTCGCATTTACATTTGCATATATTGGGCTAGTCGGTTCGGATGGAAGTCTATATCTTCCAATGTTACTCTGAGCTCTGGAGTCATATGTTGCATCTTTGTCACCTGGATATTGGAATTTCTTGAGTTTCGTTTGTTTTCACTGTTAGAGGACATGTTGTATCGGATGATTGTCACGACGTTTTTGCTATAGCGTCTTTATTTGTATTCTATTCTATCATACTCGATCTTTTGACATTTTACTTGATATGACCAGACTTGTTTCTTGACATTGCACCGTTCACTTTGGTCCGTCTTATTCTTTTCAATTGTGCCAGACCACGTCAGCCTACAAGCACATCTTTTGTCCATACTAGTGGAGTTTCCTGAGTGAAGGCGTCGAGGTGTTCCCAGAGGTTGTTTTGATGTTGGGAAATACCTTTTCTTTTACCTCACTTTTTTACGTGTTTATGTTTCGGCTCGAGAATCAAACCAAAATTCCATCTAGGATTGATGTAATCTTTTTTAGGAATAAGGTTGATATCAAAATTCCCATTCTGGGTATGTATGCAGTAGGGGTATCTTATCGGGGAAAATGTAGCGTTCTTCTTTCTTGCCAACCTTGGAAACCAAGCCCGTATACAATGCATTGTACTCATGACTGAACCGAACAATGCATTGTTCCTGGACCTTATAAACCATGCTAAGAGCCTCCGATCTACTCGACGTACGGGCGGAAGTCACATCCCACAGATGACTCCCCGAATCCTTTCATGCCTCTTTCGTACAGACACAATAGCCTTGTTATCAAAACATACAATGCAAGAATACAATGCAATTTCATGTCTGACGAACAATGCATATTGTTCAAATCTTCATGTCTGACCCGGGTCAGTGCAGATAATTTTTCGACACAAAGTCGAGCTTGCTGTCATATAAGTAGAGGCTCACTCGCCCTGTCTAGTACGAAAGTAGAAAAGTAAAAACAAAGCAAAGAACTATATACAGAGAAAGCATATATACAGCCTATATTATATCAGAGAAGCCCGACATGACTAGATCAACGAGAAGCAACAACTCGCCTCCTACAAACAGGGATTATAGAGTCAGTGTCCACAAATCAATTCATACAATAGCAAGTTATTTGACTGACTGAGTTTTGTGCTAGGAATCATCTGTCATTAGTATTGACAGCAGTGACGGTGAGAATCAAGATACTAATCAAGATTCCCCCTATGAACTGGATGAAGAGTATACTGTTCCCCAAGCACAGTATACTCTGCCCCGAGGACATGCCCTTGCCCCAGTAGCCGCCTATTTAAACAAAGGCAAGCAGCGAGCACGAAGCAACGAGGGCGCCGAGGATGGCGACGATGAAGATGGTCAATACGAAGACGACGACGACGACGACTTAATGCTTGACGGAAGCTACTTCGTCGAAAATAACCAGAATGGAGCAGCAGGATCACAGGAAGAGATCAACGAATGGGCCTCGGCCCAACTCAAGAAAATAGACGCGGACATCGAGGGGGTTAGCAAAAGGATCGAAGTCCTCGATGAGAGAAAGAAAAAGGCCGAAATTCGCGCTGCTGAAAGTAGATCGAAGCATAGGATGGGATACATAAGCAAGAAATGGGGCCAGTTTCAACTCGACAAGGCCCTCAAAGTGGCGGAGGACGCTGAGGCTTCAGTCAAGAAAACGGACGATGAGCTGTTAAGAGTGCGAGAGAGACTCACGCGGCTTAGAATGCAGCGTGAGGATATCGAAGTCGATACAGTACGCATGTTTACCGAGGCGCGGGCGAAACATCGACCTAGGAAAAAGCGAAGTTTGACAAATCGTCATTTCCCTCCTGATCACAATCTAGACTCGGGCGATGATTCGCTTTCTGACGCTATACGAATCCAGGATGAGAAGGAAGCGTTAGAGAGGTTAAAGAAGGGGTTATCCCCGGCGAGGAAGGCTGATCGTGCTTGTCGGCGTTGTAAGGTAAGTTTCTTTCGATCCTGAAAGCTGAGTTGTGGCTAGGGCTAGGGCTGTCTATCTTTCCGAGACGGAATCCATACTAACGCAAGAAAACAATCTCAATTGAACAGCTCCTCAAAAGGGCATGCGGTTACATACCAGGCACTTCAACATGCGACAAATGCGCTATTACAGGCCAACGTTGCCGTTACAAAGAGAACTTTCAGGGTAACAAACAGATCCGTCCATGGCTCGTTCATAACCAGATAGACGAACTTGGAGCCCTCAAAGCTGAGCTTGCCAAATTCCGAGAAAAGTCTACAGTCTCAGTCGGTACTGAGAATCCGCTGTCTGGCATCACGGGCTATGGGCCACCGACACAGAAATTGGCTCGTCAGAATTGGGCTCTGATGGTCCGCGGACACGCTCCTAGACTACCTTTGCTTACGTCTACTGCAGGTGATCATTCAAGCTCGGTTTCGGGGAAGAGGAAATGTATGCTCCCTCCTTATTCTCATTATTCTTGTGCTAACTATGTCATAGCACCTACCGAATCGAACGATGCTGGGCCCTCGCAGCCAGCGAAACGCCAGCGACAGGCGGCCAATCCTCCAAAAGAATGTGAGTATTTCAGAACAAGTATACACCGTGCATCGTGCTGACGCTGACATCTCTCAGACTCTTTCCAAAATGAAAACCCAGAGACAATTGCCGGACCTTCCAAACGTGGTCGAAAGCCAGGCCAGACAAACTCAGCTAGAACAATTAGGCCTGGACAACAGATAGGTAAGCTAATATCAACCCCTTTGATTTTGGAGAAATGCTAACCACGTATCAGTCTCCGCGCCACCAGAGGAGAATGACCCTTCAGCATACCCGTTCACGTTTAGATGTCCTCCTGAAGATTCCACTAATCCAACCCAACCACCCACCGCGGACCAACCCCAAATCGACGCCGTCAGCGTCAGCAACCCAAGCCTCTGGTGGGCGCAGACGATCTCAGACCGGGGAGGAGAGTTGCCCGCCAATATACACTACATGCCTGACTGGCCTCTATGGGAGAATCAGATGAACGAGAAGCAAAAATTGTGGTTTGAGTCTTTGTATTCCGCGGGTCTTCAAATCCCGGTGGTGGAAGGGAAGAACCTTGGGAATGATGGAGGTGTTGAGCCTCTATGGCCTAGTTGGACTAGAGTTGCGGAGGAGTTGAATCAGAACCAGAAGGAGCACTTGGTGAAGGCTGTTCAGGGGCAATTTGAGATTCGTGAACTTTACGACCAAGATGGTGTTGCGCAGGGGACGGTGGATTGGCAGTTTGCTGAGTCTCAGGTGCAGTCTCAAGGTCAACCTGCAGCTCAGTAGATAACGCTGGCAATATATAAGTAAACTTCAAGTTTAGACGCGATACTCGAAGCTTAGAGACATACAAGTCACAGCAATCTAAAAGGTTGAAGATCATTCATAATATATAGTATATACAAGAAAAGAAAGAAATCGTCACCTGTTCCCAAACCCATACTCCGTCCTCTGAAGGCCAGATACCAGATCGCCTAATAGCCATCGCCAACATTATAATTATACATTAATCAACAGAACGAAAAAGATACTTCCAGTCTTTACTTTCGTGCTCGTCGAGCGTGATTGACTAGGTTTTCAATTACTCCCTCAAAGGCCTCTTTCTCGCCTATAAGTCCATCTGTGCGCTTAACCCAATAGTCGAGCACGTCCTTTGCCGTTGTAGATGCCGTCTCGAGTGAGACCACATGTTGCTGGAGCTCGGTGTCCGTGAATCCATCCAAGGCTGCATCTGTAGTTGCGCATAACCTCCTCACTGCGAAGAGATCTAGTTCTGGGGGTGCCGGCTGGCCTCGACGTCGACTTGACTTTTGCCGCGAGATTGTAGAGTTGACTGATGTTGTAGAGTCATTTTGAGGGGTTGCTGCATCGCCTTGTTTTGCTTTCTCTATTGCTTTTGTGCGAATAGATGTGCTTGAGTCTTCTGGGTTGATGGAAGGCAATATAAGCTTTTTCTGTTTTGACGCTGGTAATATCTCGTCTAGGTCAACCGGAACACCGAGAGATACAAGAAACAGCCGGCGAATTCGAGACTTAACCCAATTTGGAGGCTGTAATGGTGGAGGGGCGACTAATTGTGACCATAGAGAGAGTGAACGTTCGCTGCTGAAAATGGCTGTAGAATCTGGTATTGGTTCCAATGGTGGTAAGGAGGACACTGTTTTTGTTTCAGGGAATAGGGTATCAAGAGAGTCATTGGTTGTGGATAAAAGATCAGACAAGGATGCCGTCGAGGTGAAATCTAGTAACGGCGGCTGTTCACATAGGTCAACAACGTACGACAACCAAAGAATAGAGTATGGAAACTTACGAGAGGTAGCGGCGTAGTAGGCTGCGGTAGTATTTCACCCTCTCCCGATTCATCTCCAACGGCGCCCTCTACTGGTTCACCAAACCCTTCATCAAAATCACCAAAATCATCATCTGCTCCCCCATTGGCGCCTTCCTCGAAATCATCAAATTCATCACCAAAGTCGTCATCGCCTTCTTCATCTTCATCATCTTCTTCATTGAGCCGTTAGCACGGGTAATATTGTACGCAAGAAGCCAGAGTAGCAGTCTCAGGAAAGGAAACACGCTGCGAAATTGTCCAGAGAGCGGGTGTTGAGCAATCCAGGTCCAAGAGAAGAGCTTGAGATTACCACGGGCTACTCGGCAATCCGGCGTGTCTAGTAGATGTCAGGCTTACCGGTCGTATCATGCACGGTCTCAATAACGTCTGGCAATGCATCGCTTGGGCTCCTGCGGTGGGCGTGAAGTCCCGGCGATCCTGGTTCCTTGGGAAGTGAATCTACCCTGAATAGTCGAGTTTCAGGGACTGACTGGTCGGAGTCCTCTCGGTGTAATTCACTGGGTGTTTGTTCGTCTCCGGGTGTCTTCAAGACAAGATCAGGGACGGCATCTGCTTTTCGTTTGTCGTATGCTTCTGTCCCTGGCACTTCTCCGTAGCTTGGGCTCTCGTCCACTCTGACAACCATAGTCCGTGGTATGGGTGTTCCACCGGGACTGGTTGGTTCTGCCACTCTGGACGAACTTCGGCTCCGTGACCCTTCTGGGACGATTTCTACTTCATCGGGAACTGCATCTTGTGTCCTCTTGTCGTATGCCGGTGTGCCCGGCACCTCTCCATGACGAGGCTCGTCGTCCACTCTTTCAACGCGGGTTATTGGCACGGGTGAAGCTGCTCTGGACGACTTCCTTGACCGAGATTCGGGCTGGCCTTCGCTGGCGTCGGAGAAGTGGTCATCTTCGCTGGCTATGGTAGCAGAATTAGAGTCATGAACGACAATGGCATAGAAATGGGGTGATGACGTACCAGACTCTTGAGCACCTGGATCCTCAAGCTCAGGGCCTTTCTGCGGCGGCTCGAGATGTGAGCTGGAAGAGCTGTGTGGACTATCCGACATTGAGGCTGGCAATTCGGTGCATTTAATGAGTAAAGAAGCGTCGGATGCCGTCCGGGTGTCGTGGAAGGGACAGAAAGTAAGAGGGAGAGCTGAGTCGTGGAGTTAATAAATCTGGTCGATTGCGGCCCAGGCCATGCCACTTAGTCTCTCTGCCTTACTGCCTTACTGCCTTGCTGCCTGACTGCCTGAGGACTCAGGCCGCCAACTGAGAGCTCGGACCATCCAATTACGGCGCGTTTTACCTTCCCTAGAAGACTGAAATTAGAACTCCATGCAAGTCACCATCAACAATCATCGCTTTTAAATTACTACACCACACACGACATTCAAAACGATCAGTGCTTGAAGGTTTGGGAAATATTATTGCCTGAATTGTAGAGCACTCTTGTTGTGTTTTTGCGCGGCTTGCGCTCTTGTGAGCTACACTCTAAGTTCCAGCTTAAAATCTTACAATCAAGCTGACTTTCTTTGTTACTCAGTATCGAACCCTCGGAGCATTACAACATGTCGGGCGGCTTTTCTTTTAACGCGCCATCATCCACTGGAGCTCCCAGTGGTGGGCTTTTCGGAGCGAAGACACCGACCGCGACGACTGACGGCAGCTTGTTTGGAAATCTAGGAGGTGCTTCAAGCGGAGCTTCATCTCCATCACTGTTCGGCACGGCCAATACCAGCTCTACTCAGAATAATCCTTTCGGTGCGAAGACAACAGGCACTGAAGGTGGTGCCAGTGCACCTGCTTTCAGTTTCGGTGGCGCAGGCTCTCCGTTCGGCGGCATGAATCAAACTCCCAACAAAACCACAGAGGCAGCCGCTCCTGCTCAGACACAGACAGCTGGTGGTTTGTTTGGTGCGAAACCTACCACTGGTGGTGGTCTTTTCGGCAGCAATACTCCAGCTCAGACAAAACCCGGTTCAAATATGTTCAGCACAACACCAGCCAACCCACCGTCGGCGCCATCTCTTTTCGGTGCCCAGACCACTCAACAAGCACTGCCTGGTGGTGGGTTGACTTCACAGGCGACAACTGCCGAAAAAGCTACGACGTCTCAGCCACCAGCCGGCGGTCTATTTGGACAAGCTCCTGCAACTACTGCTACTACCGCTACTACCGACAAGGCGCTCTTCGGCGCTGCTCCTACTACAGGTGCAAGTACTCTCTTTGGGGCTCCTAAGCCTCCAGCGACATCTGAGGGCGGGGCCAAATCTCTGTTCGGCACGGCGACGGCATCTCCTACAACCACCACACAAGCACCATCCAGTCTCTTCAAGCTCCCTGCTGCCAATGCCGGAGGTAATGCGCCTGCTTCTCCGTTTGGTGCTCCAGCAGCAACCGCATCACCATTACAACCCACAACAACGGCTGCATCCGAAGCCACTCCTCAGAAAAGTCTATTCAGTTTAGGAGGCACATCTTCTACTACTCCTTCGTCAACGCCTGCAGCTGCTTCTTCACTCTTTAGCCTCGGAAAGCCGGCAGCTACCTCTGAAACCAGCACATCGACAACAGCAGCAGCACCGGCAACGACAGCGCCGAGTGGCGGGCTGTTCGGTGCGAAACCAGCAACCACAACTACAACTACAACTACAGCGGCACCGGCTACTACTGCAACTAATGCCGCCGCCACTACGACTGCGGCAGCCCCTGCAGCAGCTGCTCCAGCTGCTCCCAGCGGTGCTCCCAAAGCAGCGACACCAAATCTTGGAGCATCGACATTCGGACCCACACCACCTGCTCAGTCACGCCTCAAGAATAAGACGATGGATGAGATTATCACACGATGGGCTACCGATCTTACAAAATACCAAAAGGAGTTCAAGGAGCAAGCTGAAAAGGTAGCAGAATGGGATCGCATGCTTGTGGTGAATAGTGGCAAGGTGCAGAAGATATTCGGAAACACAGTTGATGCCGAGCGCGCGACTCAGGAAGTCGAACGCCAACTCGCGTCGGTTGAAGCGCAGCAGGAAGAGCTAAACGCATGGCTCGATCGATATGAGCGGGAGGTTGACGAGATGCTATCGAAGCAGGTCGGTCCAGGTGAAACTCTTCAGGGCCCTGATCAGGAGCGCGAGCGAACGTACGTATTCGCCAGACTTTTTATACGAGTAATTTACTAACATGATATAGTTACAAACTCGCGGAGAAGCTTTCTGAGCGCTTGGATGAAATGGGCAAGGATCTTGGAAGCATGATTGAGGAAATTAACAATGCATCATCTACATTGAGCAAGACCATCAAAACTGATGAACCAGTAGGTTCCCTCATACGATTTTCAATTGCAAGAAGAATACTGACTTGATAGATCTCTCAAATCGTCCGCATCCTCAACTCACATCTCTCCCAACTCCAAATGATCGATCAAGGAACAGCCGAGCTCCAGGCCAAGGTCAGCGCAGCACGAAAGGCTGGACAATCATTGGGCTCGCGACTGGGTGGTTACGGACAGAACGGAGGCAGTATTGGAGTCGGAGGAAGTGCAGCTGATGACTTTTATCGGTCGTACATGGGTCGCCGATAAATTCCGTCTTTTTGTTGTTATGACTGCAGTTGCACTATGTATCATTTGATCTGAAGAGAAGATACAGATCGCATTGATTGGGATTGGTGTTGATCTTTTCTACTGTAGCTGGACACGGATATGGACATTAAAAGGCCTGGTAAATCAAACTCTAATAAGGATCAGAAAGACCAATTACTACGTTCTTCTACGTACATGTAATGATCATACGATCGACTGTGCAACCGGGACTGATGACGGCTTATGCCCCGACATTCGTAACGTTCTGTGTAACTTCTCGTTAACTTGACACGATGTACGACATACAGACCCCAAAACCTGGGGAGACGCTGCCATTAACCTGGATCCTACCTGCACCTGCACAACGATTCGTCGCGAGCCCGCACAGATCGTTCCATATGCATACCGTACAGCATTATCAACCAGTGACATTCTGGAGAATATGTCCCAAACCGGAAACCAATTACCTACCCATCTAGGCAATTAATCACATCCTCGCCTGCGTCTTTCGTGTCGGACGAGATCAGGTGTCAACTGGGCCAGTTGGGATTTGAATTCTTTCCGTGATGCTGGGTAGGTGAAGACGATCTGATCTCGTGGGAAGGGCAGAGCGTTGATTCCGATTTAACTTACACTTTGCTGTTAGTTAGTTGGAGTGCCAATGCGTATGCATGTCTGTGTGTATGCATTTGTTGGCGTGTATTTGAACTGTGTATCTGTGTGACATTGACACCGAGCTCCAGTCTTATCGCGTTGTATTTGAATGGAATGATGGAGTTGGTCTCTCGAAATATAATGAAATGTATGTATTAATTAATGCGATACATAACTTTGGAATACCTAAAGTATGTCTGCTTAGAAACATTTTTATATCGCGTACGCCGGCATACAATACATCATCTGAAGCATACCTAGATACTTCCTTTATCAATTGATCTATCCTGGTAGATCCTCCGTATGTGATGCAGGACAATTTAGCAATTGTACCTGAGGAGCAACAGAGAATCATATCCTTACTCATCTATCAACGAGAGACTGAGTATAATGCAAACTCTACACACGCATCATGAAGCCGTCACATGTAGAAGTATTCAAAATCAAATCTCAGCTGTAAATGGATTTACAGGATAGGGGGGTTGCGAAGGGAAATTCCTGAAGGGATTACTTAGGGCTGGGGCTAGTAGCTCATCACACCTACCTCGGAAAACAACAACGAAGGCTTCTACGGCCTAAGTCCCAATACACCCATCTACGAATACCAAAATGCCAACCAACACTCTGCAGCCGTCGTCCGCGACACGCAAATCCTCCAATCCCAGCAGGACAGAAGCGAGTACGTAATCTTCACATATCTCGACCCAGAACGCTTCTCGCGCGATTTCGAGGATCCTACCGACTCGACGACCTTAGAGTCTTATTACTCTCGGTCGCAGATCCTCATGACATAGCTCGAGAAGGATACGCATGCGAGCGCGGAATGACCTTAACATGGCGTTGATACAGAAGCCTCCTGCAATGGGGGATGAGAAGCGCTGATCGGGCTTATTGACCGCGACATCTTCCGAGATATCATAACGACATGACAAGGTGGCCTACCCTTGTGGTTAGATGGGGTATGAGGAGGAAGCGGAAGCTTGCGAATTCATGCTCTGTGGTGGCTCACGACGTCAAACGGGGAGGTCAAGGTGAGGTCGTTGTAACTATGTCAATTAACCAGAAACGACGAGATATTACGCTTGAGGAATGGGGATGCGACGCTGTAGCGGTGGAACAGAAGGTGACACATAGCATTCAAATGCAACAGGAGGAAGGACAGGTTATCGATAGCTCTGATTGCGTCCCGGTGGTAATCAGCTTTGAAAAGCTTTTTGGGCGACCTGCGAAAGATGGTGAGGGTGATATTGTCTTTGGTCGGGATGACCTCGAAAGCTTTGCAGCCGAGACATGGGTGGTGCAGTTTGAAGGGCCGTCGTATTTTTGATAGAGCAATGGAATGGTTCCGGTGCTCCTCCGGTCTGGATACATACCTTGAATTCTCACATTGTATGCTGAGGACCCCCGGGGGGCATGAATAGATGTTCGGTTACAACAGGACTAGCTTCCCATCGATCTATTGGATAGAGCAATCCAAAATATCATTGTTGCCTCTCTGAGAGAGATATGCACCTCTAAATGATTATGCACGACATTCAGAGCATCTCCGAGGCTCAGATATCCGACGCATCGGCAAAATAGCCCTAACCATACATGCAACCATCTGCAATCTATTTAGGCACACTTGTGTAGGTATGGTACTACTACATATGTAGACAGTACTTCGGTCAACCAACATTAATACATACATACTATAACTAGTACCTGCTAGGATGTTAACATGCATCAGCATATGCATGTATGTAATTAGCCGCACAGACCCTAGCATATATCTAGTGGTGACTCGGTGTGTGACGAGACATGGGTTATACTAAGCACTGTGTGTCAATATGCATCTATCCATACCCAAGGAGCTCCATAATTGATTAAATGCTGTTGATGTTGGGCGCTGGTGGGGTACGGATGTGGCATCGTTGGTGGTGCGCACCATACATGCATACATAATTACATATGTACTGGCAAGAAGGTTTTGATAGACTGTGAGGGGTAGGTAATATATTAACCTTTGCGACGATAGATATGTATCGATCTGTTTACTTGTGACTTGGGGGTACGTACTGAGTAGATTGGATGTGTGCATCCTTTCTATAGATACTGGTACATACTTACATACCTTACAGTAGGTACTACTAAGTAAGTTACATTTTATCAAGATAGAGTTTCAAATTCAATAACTTCATGATGATTCCATGGTTCGGCGCGAGGCCAGCCTTACTGCTTGTAGTAGCGGACACACGACAAATTACGGCTTTGAGGCTGTGCTGTTATACTCGACCACTGATATCTAGTCAATGACATTGTAGACAGAATAGGTAGACTGTGGGTAAACATCTAAGCGCGGAGTATACTTGGATGTAGTGTATATGGATTTGGTGGGGATGTATCTGTGCCCTGACTGTTCAGCTACCTATGTCACTTGTCTTGGTCGACTACGTACCTAGAGAGCCCCATCTTTTACCACGTGAGAGGTCTCATACATATCCTTCATTCTGACGGCATGACAGCTACGTGAGTACATGGCACATGATCTCTCTGTATTGAGAACGGGATGGGAGAGATGCTGCCTGGCGACAGTTCGCCACAGAAGTAGAGCTGAGATTGTGTGCTCTGACTTTGAGTTGGCAACTGAGCTAGGAGCAATCAGAATAAGCGTATCTAGCGTTTCCGAAGTCGCCTGCGGTCATTATAACAGAACCGAGAAAAGGAAACAGGAAGGAGTGCATCGCTATTTATGAGTCAACTCGGGTTACCTGCGCCATGTCAGTAGTAGTGTCACTGATCTTGAATTCAGGACTAAGTGGCTGGATATGTAGCCTTATCAACGCCGCATCGTAAACATCTCTTAGGGTTGTGGTATGTATGCAATTGTGCAGTAGTTGCTCTGACTGCATATCGTCAACCGACCAACACGTCAGGATGCTGAAACCTGTTTCTTCTCCTAGGTACTTACGTAGTGCTCTGTATACTATGTCATTCAGACGGGTACTTCCAAGGTTGGTTGCTATGATATCCGTCGCTCAACGAGATACTACCTCAGTATCGTATCTACCAACATGAACAATCCAAATGTCCATATCAATACGAAGTGACTCAACTGTCGGAGTATTAATTCCTCGTACCACTACCAATTCGATATGCCATGTGGTAAATTAACTTAACTTAGCAAATCCACTTGCTTGGCCCCATACTCTTGCAGGCAAATTGCACCGGGCGGCCACGCTGCGACAGGGATCCCATTGTTTAATTCAATCAATGCCATTGTTCTGTGCAAGTCAGAAGGATCAAACTAGTAGTACGCCACCGATTACCACATCCAGAAATATTGAGTGAGCCCTAGTCTGGTCCCTGTGTGAAGGAAGAGCCGATGTGACCATTTGCCATCAAGAACGGACAAAAAGCGTGGGGGAGAAATATCCCGAGGGTCATCCCTGCAAGATGTCCACGGGTGAAATTGATGGATGCCGGCTTTTGGTTAGACCAGGGACTACGTACTTCCCTGGCAGGAGGGCTAACCATAGCACGGTTTTGATATTAATCTACGGAGTATCATCGGTGGCATCGGACATGGCCGGTTGACTCTTAAGACTCAAGAGTCAGAAAGAAGTCTTCACTTCACGCGGGTGATGATACTAGTTAGTCGGCACTACGTACTAACTCAACTAGTTGAGCCGATAGCGATGTTTGTTTGCGGCCCAACTGAGGCGACATTGTACCAAGATGCCTTTTCCGGGCTAATCGCGGTTGTTGAAAAGACATATATGCCGTACTAGTCAATGTAGTCATACAAAAAATGGTGTCATGGTTGGTCTGTCGGCAGCGGCAGTTCTCGTGTCGATCGGTCGGTTTCAGATATGTCGATCCTATCCTGGCTTCCTACACAGTCACTCAGAAGACTGTTCAGACAGTAAGACTGTGTAGGAGGAATGATTACACGGACTGTAAGATATTTGATGTAGCAGTTTCAGCCTGTCAGACTCAGAAGTCAGAACACGACGTCGACAACTCAAAAGATTCAGGAGACGGCGATCTGCCAAGGGGGGGCGGCAACAGAAAGTCACGCGGAAAATTTAGCGATGGTGGATGTCACCATTGGCCTGCTATTTGCCAGGTTTACGTAGTTGAAATTCTGTTACAATTTGTAACAATAGATACGAGGAAAAGAAGAAGATTTCCTGGAAGTAAATGGAATAGAAGAGACAGACTAAAAAGCTTGGTCGATGTGGCGCCGCGATGGAAGGCACAATGGCTCTCTCTGGCTTCCACGTTCCTTCCGTTTTGGTCTATTTGATATCTCCTACGGTTTGTATGTAAGTTAACTTACTCCATACTATCTTTCCCTCTATCACTATGGTACTACAGAGTACAGTCGACAGATTCTGTTGCATCCACGTGAGATCGCACTACTATCCCTTACTGGATGAATCCTTCCAGCGGTGAAGGCGAAGTCATTCCGCTAGTCTCTGTACAGAACCTTGTTTGATACATCAACAACCGACAAGATTGATACGATGATGATGATGCAATGGTATTTTCTACCATTATGGCCAACCTCATTCTTCCTGTCAACACCAGCAACATTCTTGACGTGAATTCAGATCAATAAATAAGTTACTCAAGGTCTGCTGACATTGAGAGATAAATTCTGACCAAGTAAAAATATACACCGTAAAATAGAAACAATAGTTCAACGATGTATCCCCACCCTCCTGCACAGAAAGCGGACTAGCGCCACCAAAGTTGATTTCTTCAGGACTTTTTTAGGCTGAACTCTATCCAACCACGTTTTGCCTCTATTCACGATGCATCTTACTAGCCTGAGCAGCCACTGTAGCCAGTCAACACTAGCGATGCCACCTAATCTACGGAGCATGCTGTTGGCTTCCGGAGGCTAATCCTAGTACTAATACGTACCATTAGCAGATTATGTAGCAGGAGATCAGCTGCCCTTGCCATCATACGTAGTTGGGGGGTGCTCCTAGCGGACTCCGTGGGCTCCGTATTGCCGCTCTCGGTGAAAACACCAAGTACATACATACAAAATTACAAATATGATAAATCAAGGTTACCCAAGAATACGGAGACGGAGAATATTCGGCATGTAGAAGTCGAACTGCGACTCTGTCTGTATCACCGTTTAACTTGCTTCGCCTCTCTTCCTTTCTGGAGTGGATGTAGACTGAAACAGCTGACGTTGCCCAAACTGTGCACTGTGTGCAGTGTGCTACGTCCGTACATAGTACAGGCAAAGTTTAAGGGATTTGATCGAAACAGTCCCCGTACATTAGCTAAATAGCCACTGAACCAGCGGCTCGGTGCCAGTGGGACGGACGCGGATGCACACTGACTTGTTCCCCTTGAATTGGGCTGCATGAAGAAGAACTTTCAATTTATTATTATTATTATGTTTGATTAATTTGCTTGCTGGTCTCTGTAGTCCGTACAGCGTCCCGTAGACGATTAATCTGACTCGCACCAGAATAGGCGCCTGGTGAACGGAAAAGAATGAGTATGATCAACATTCCGATGACTTCATAGATCGGCTGCTGTACGTACATACTACATAGTCATACGTAGTGATAGTTGTAGCATTAATAAGGTCATCCCGACAATGGAAATGGTTTCCAGGAGGCTCGTGGGAATTTACACTACTGTGCGACGGTCGACCAAATGAAGAAAATTGAGGTTTCATCTTTCATCATCCATGAAACTCCATACCAATTTATCTAAGCAGCAGGACAACGCAGGTATTCCGTATGTTTCAATGTTGTAACATGTAATACGCACTAAGATAGTAAAGATTAAAAGTCCGCTCCACTCAACCAATCAGCTTGTCTGATTTTAGTTCAATCTTTCCACCTAACCGGTTCGGGCGGGCGTGTTGGACAAGAACTGTCAATGGAGCGACGTGATTGGCGGACGGGGAGGTTTCTCTTTTTGTACTTTTCCGATGGAGACCGTTGTAGTTCGTACCGTTCTTTAAGTCGCTCTTTTGGGATTTGTTTGCAATACTCCATACATACAATTCATATAAGATTGGTTATTATGATGTGGTCCGTACGATGATATGCCTCATAGAATATTAGAATGTGATAGAATGTGTACTCTGTACTAGTATAGATTAATCGACCAAAGGTAAAACAACACCGCTGGAGATCATCATCGAGCAAATCGTTCATTGGGCATGTTGATGGTCGATCGATTATCTTTCCGATGAATTTCCCTTCTCGTCCTGTGCGCAGTGGGGACTTTTTGTCTTTAGGCCATCCTGACTAGTATGGATACATACTTGTGAAAACGACTTGCTTAGTATTAAAACGGCATATGACTTACAGAAACTACGTATATTGATATGCTTTAGTAGTTACTCTATTAGATTAATATGCCCTTTTTCATTATCTTATATAGAATACGGCAGAGACTTGTTGAGAGCAGCCGTTGTGTAGTACGTGCTGAGTGGTAGTGATGATCTTAGGTCGCAATGTTAATAAGGATCTTCAACAACTAAGCCAAGCACGCCCGTGATAATCACGCAACGAGGACTGAGGCCCTCCGCTATGGAGAACACACTCAACACAGTGAGTTACGCAGGGAGGGGCTAGGATAGCGTACCATAAAACCAGCCTCATAGATGACAGAAGTTGTATTTTTTACATCCAATTACACTTTGATGATCTTGCTATTGTATCATGATAGTTATGATTCAATAGAATGCGTCGTCGCTTGGTCAGTCAATCAGTCGATGGTAGATATCGTCTGTTCGCACAATCATCATTGCCATAGAAGCTGAGGCAGTGAGTCTGCCTTCTGCCTTCTGATTCTCTGGCCAATCGCGGAGCTGGGGATGTATATATTACGCCTGGTAAGACTTACAAGGACGAAGGACGGTATGTTCAAACCAATCATCCTACAGAGTAGATGGCGGCCGTACTATGACGGTATGGTAATGAACCGCTGACCTCGAAAGCAAAGGGATACTCCACCGACGGCTTCTGACTGGCTGATCTGCTTCCCACTCGCCCACCCCTCCACCAAGCGATGGCCGCTCGTCGATTGGACATGCTGGACACTCTGTAATCAAAGCAGTGAAACGTACCCCTCTTGCCTTCGCAGGTTTTATGAGTGCGTATAGTGCGGAGTGCTTGCCGGAGTGAAGGTGAATTACCGTAACGAATGTTCGGCAGATGGCGATGCCATCGGGTATGTGCTTTTCGTTGCTTGGCTTCGGCTGCTGTACCAGCACCCGAGACTCAACTCAAGCCTTGAGTCGTCTGGGTTAGTAACTTACTACGTGCTATGTAGTAGTGTACGGAAGCCCGTCAAAGAGAGAACTTACTATGTAACTCGTTAAGAAGAAAGGTGAAAGAAAGGGAGCGATCCTACTGGCTGATTGGGCAGAGCGGGCTCCATCATGGCGCGCTTGGGACAGGGAAGGAGGAACCCGACCTTAGCTTGGTGGGTTCTTTCCTAGTTCACTGCGCACTTAGCCAGTTACGTAGGCCTCGTATGAGTATTTCAGGACCGTACTAGTGAATGCTTAGTTTCTGGCTGTTATTCATTAGTAATTCGGTAACGGGTATTACACTCCTTCCCAATTTTCCCTAATCCATTCCCTAGTTCCGAATCCTAACCAAACCATGTCCACTGTCCACCAAACCTAACCTTCCTCCTCTCTGACCGTTACCGTCCCGAACCGTTTTTTCTCGCCAACTTCTGGTTCCTTGCAAACAACAAATACCGCTCAAGACTCGCCTGTCCCTCAGCCTTCATCTTGCCATCCATCGTCCACCGTTACATCACTCGATACTTCGTGTACCTGGAACCACCACAATCACTGGACGACCCTGAAATCATTCAATGAGTCCGACCTGACTCACTCACAACTACGTACTCACACTCACTTTACTTTGACTGACCGACCAACCGACCGTCAAGCCCACAATAATTACAGCAATCGACTTCATTTCATTCTACCACCTTGACTGTTACATTTCAAATCGAACGAGAATCAAGACATGATATTCGTACAGTTTCGCTAACGTGTGACCCTACAACCGTCCATTCGATCCCAGCAATCACTGCAGATAGGAAAAATACGAGTCACCTTTGAGTGACCTCATTTCGTCCACGACCGAGGTGTGCTTTAATTCCTTCAACTCGCCCTTTCTCTACGGGACGGGTTCGCCGACATTGATCTTCGCTGGCTTCCGAACGCCATCCGTTGCGACCTCCAACACAACCTACTACCCTGGATAACCCACCCGATTGGAAATACGCCGTGCGGACCTCGAGCGTTGGTCGCTCTTTGTGTGTGAGGACTCTAAGGGGCGCGGGTAATTCGATGATGACTGCTGTCTCGAGTGACATGCAAGGCGCGGCTCCAGTGCCTGTAGTTCCTCACCCCGTTGACAGCAATCGCATGCACTTTGCTTCGATATCCTCTTCGTCCTCTTCCATTTCCGACGGCGAGCCTGAACGCGGTCGGTCAAGACTGGAACGTCCCCGAATGGCCAGCCGAAAACCCAGTGCGTCTATCCTCGTGCCACGAGACCACCCCGAGATCGAAATTGAGGAGGAAGAGTTTCCTCCAGATGATGCTCGCGCGATGAGTCCTCGTCGTGACTCTGCAGATGTCGAGCGCTTGGGAAAGGAAGCTCGTCAGACCTTACAAGAGTGAGTGATATGACATGGTGTTGATTGTTTCAAACTTTCAAATGCTGACTCGCTTTAGACAAGCCAAAACTCTACAGTTATCTCTTCAAGCCTTAGCGCAACGAATCGAAGAGGTCAAAAATGATCATGACAAACTGGAAAGCGAGAATCGATATTTGCAAGACTACATTGGAAGCTTGACACAAACCATATCGAAATCCGAGATTACATCAACCACGGGGGGTAAATCGAAGAAGAATCGAAAGTAGCTAACCGACCACCGCGGCGTTACATGTGGGAAAGCCAGAATTATCAAACACAAAAAACAGAGAAAAACCAGCCAGAGACATACTTTGAGCGATTCGGCATCGCATACGGGATTTTCTTTTGAGCATTCGTCGGGATTACAGTGATACCAGAAGTTCAGTTTAGCATGTTTACAATTTCGATCTTTCAAATATTCAACATACCACAGCGACCGCGATGAACGTTAGTACTGCGATCAGTACCATTCCCTCTCGGATTATCAAATTTCTCTTTACTCTACATCATCACGCTCATCACGACCGATGATATTTTCTTTTACTCTTTGCTCGTGAAGAGCTCCTATCTCGTTATTCTAGCTTGGGTGGCAATCTGTTTGACCTCAAATTTAGGTTTGAGACGATGATTTGAGTTGCTAGACAGTCTTCGTTCCGGCGTTTATTACATTGCACGTTTAGGCGTTGATCATCATCGGTGTGTTGAATCAGGGACTTGACTTGGCGGCCTGGTGTTTTCTCCCAGGAGGAAGACTACGTTGTGATTTGCCGCTTTCGTCATACCCGAGGTCGGCTCGTGCCTTGCCGCCGCTGTCTTGTGCGGTTTTTTCCTTGTCTTTATTGAGGTCGACGCGATGCATTCGTTCTATTCTATTCTACCAAAAAAGCAAGCGATCCTTAGCGGTTGACTCATCATATGCTATCTGCGCTTGCATTGCATGGTTCCTTACTCTTTCTCGCCGCTTGATGTCACAGTGGGTTCAGCATGCATCTTTTATTTTTCTTTTTTCTTTTTTCTTTTCTTTATGTCGCCTTGAAGACGACCTTGATTCCCAAATGACGTCGGCTGTTTCAGTTGCCCCGTCTTTCTATCCATTTCGTTTCCCACCATTGCAACGCCGCCACAGGCGAAGACGATGAATGCCGAGCACGTGAGCTAACGTCTCGACATATCTTTCTCTTTCTCATTCAACCTTGTACACAATATCATATTTTTCCTCCAAGAGCATATTTCTCCACGGGAGTTCATTGGGTGGTGGGTGTTGTTCTCTTTTTTCTCTCGATTGTTCCTGTTTATACATATGAGCATGTGCATGCATAGCGCAGCGGATTGTTTGATAGTTCGCATAGCATCAATGAAACATTGAAACTGATTCGTCTAGTCGTAGCCAGTAGATGTAATGTATTAGATAACATGTCTCCATTCCAGATGTCTCGGACCGGTCGAGATACGTACATGCTATCACGAAACGGTTAGGGTAGAAACATGCCAACACGCCATATATCTGAATGCTATCTTGCTCTTGAAGATCCCTCCACGATTGTAGCTGGCTGGCATTGAGCATCGAGTAGGAAGGGATGATGACCAAAGAATCTGTCATCAACCTATCTGCACAGCTACTTAGTGACCATCTCCATGCGCATACACATGTAGGCTCGTCGACTTACCGACAATCTATGTATGTACATACCTACCCATGGATGGATAGTACAGAAGGATCTGACGTATCAATATCTGCTTCTCGAGTCATGGTTCATTACTGTATTGGTAGATAGATACAGTATAAAGAAAAAATGCGGCTTTCCCTTCCTTGGCTAGGTAGTGTTGGGTACTATGCGTACACGCATGCAATCTACGTATTGATGTACATTCGAAGAAGGATCATCATCATCATCAGAATCATCATCATGCAACACGTGGCGAGTGAAAGATAGATGTGATACATCCTCGTTAATAGTATTAGACAGACAAACGACCGAGCCGGACAGGGGCTATCCAGTCCTGCCTACGCCGAGTGCAACGCGATCGACTCGTAGGCCTGGGTCAAGGGATAATCTTATTGCAATCGCAGTTGCAATGTATTGTATCGATTGATCGATCGTATTGTATAAAGAGAGGGAGTTATTGTGTATGGAAAATAAAGAAAATAAAAAAAATAAAAAAAGGAGACTTGCATACATTACTTGAGGAATTGGTTGGGGGCAAAGATAAAAGACAAAGAGCGAGGAAATATCGAGGTTCATGGAGAAAAAAAGAAGAACAGTAGATAGAAACAAGACCGAGAGACACAAGAGTAGAATAAGGGACAAAGGCAATCATGTCATAACAACTGGATCGTGATGGATAACTCATCGCTGACAAGAGACCCGAAAAGGAAGCTCAAAAAGATAAAGGGTAAAATAAATAGGATAATCTTCGGTTTATCATATTGTTGCTCTCTTTTCCTCCCTCAACATGAATATCATTGAATCGCGTTCCTGCCATAGATTGATTGAACTTTGAATTTCTTTTCTTCTTGGGTTGATCCTTGTTCTCATTCCTTTCTTCAATTCTTCTTTTTCTCATGTCCCAAGTTCTCGCGTGTATTCGAACGAACCCGTAGGCAAAGGGAAAAGCAGCAGAAAAATAAAACAACAAACTCCAATCCGCTCAAAGGAATCTGACACGGACAAACCTCTTCCTTTTCCATCTGAAACCCAAACTCAATTCACTCTACGGCACGAGTTCATGATTCATATGTTTTTCTTTTTATGTTGTTTATGAAATTTACTCGGCAGCGGGAGCTTCAGTCGAAGGAACGGGGGCTTCCTCCTTCTTTTCGGAGGCAGCGGGCTCAGCGGCGGTCTCGGCCTCGGAAGAGGTCCAGAGGGTCTACAGTCGTTAGCGATATGTTCAGAGTCGTGGGGGTTCGTTGCACATACCAAGTTGTCACGGAGGAGCTGCATAATGAGGGTGGAGTCCTTGTAGCTCTCCTCGCTCAAAGTGTCGAGTTCTAGCCAGATGTCAGTATTGGATTCTGCAGAGGACGTTGCCTGACATACCAGCAATAGCATCATCGAATGCAAGCTTGGCCAAGTGGCAGGCTTGGTCGGGAGAGTTGAGGATCTCGTAGTAGAAGACGGAAAAGTTAAGGGCAAGTCCGAGACGGATGGGGTGGGTAGGAGCAAGGTCAGTCTGAGCAACCTCGGTGGCAGCCTTGTAAGCCTCAAGGGAGGCATCGGCGGAGGACTTGCGGCGGTCACCAATGGCGAACTCGGCCAAGTAACGGTGGTAGTCACCCTTCCTGTTCATTTGTTAGAGAATGTTATCAACGCTCCACGCTGGATAGGGCTTACATCTTGTGGTAGAAGACCTTGGATTCACCGGTTTGAGCGGAAGGAATCAAGTGCTTGTCCAAAACTTCGAGGATGTCTTCGCAGATCTTGGCCAACTCGGTCTCGATCTTCTGACGGTACTCCTTGATCAATGTGACCTGAGACTCGTTGCCCTTGGACTCCTCCTTTTGCTCGATCGAGGTAACGATCCTCCAAGAGGCACGGCGGGCACCGATGACGTTCTTGTAGGCGACAGAAAGCAAATTCCGCTCTTCGACGGACAATTCTTGGTCTGAGGAGGCGACAACCTTCATGTTCTCAACCATCTCTGCGAGAATGTTAATGCGACGCCGAGAATGCTGAATAGGAAATAACGAACCTTCGTAGCGCTCAGCCTGCTCGGCGAGCTTGGCGAGGTAGACAGCATCTTCGTGACCCATTGTGATTGATTATTCTAGAAGCAAGCAAGTCAGTCGCTTGTATTAAGGAATCGCTTGTGAAGTAACATGTTGATAAGGCTGAAGGGTGTAGTGATGATCGCGACTCGATAGTGATATGGGTAACCAGGTCAAAATCGTAGCGAGCCTTGTTGCTGCCCATCGGCCAACCAATCACTACTCCAAGCCAAAGAGGCTCTTTTGCAAATGACGATAATTTGCGGCGTCTGGAGTGAGCCCTGATAGGGCAAAGAATGAGGCTTGTTGGGTGGAAGAGCGTAGAATGTATGTGGTCGACGTCCTACGTCACACATTCGGGCCGATCCATACACCACCACCGCTCTCTGCCTGGCCCGTCGCTAAGTAAGCGAAGAAATTGCATCGCTCAAATACACCCATTTGATCAAATTTTGTCTCGCGACGACACACTGAATAACGATAGATAGCAACGCGATGCGATTTTTCCGAGACGATGGCTCAGGGCTGGTCGACGGTGATGGAGGTGGCCGTAGGAGGGGCGGAGCAGGGGGCACAAGAAAGAGGGGGATGGCGGCTCACCTGGATGGTAACGCGTACCGAAGAAAACGAGACTGGAAGGAGAGAGTGTGTACGTGGGATAGAGCTCGAAAGAGAGGGTATCGAAAGGCGAAATGAGGGAAGAAGGAGGGCTGGATTTGTTGGATAGACGTTGGAGATAGTGTGTAGTGTAGAGAGACGGTTGTGTTTTGGGCAAAGAAGGCGGATGAGGTTTGGGTTTGGTTTGGTTTGGGAGGAAAGGGAAAGCGTTTGTTTTGTTTGTTTGGGAAAGCCCACCCCCTTTTGTGGGCCCTCATTGGTCCGTCTGCTAGGCGTCAAGCGACCTTCATTTCCTGTCTACAATATTCTTCATTAACTATCACGTTTCGAATTTTATGGCTTTTATTCCAAGAGATTCTGGCAAGAGTATACATCGTTGCACAGTGTACCGTATACTTGATCGTGCAGTATATTGTATATTGTTGTAGCTACCGGTTCCCCTCCAACGCCCTGTCCTCGTTCCTGTCCCATGTGGTGGCTATCTCGAGTCTGTGATATAACTAACCCGGACATTGTGTGCCTGTGCGGCGCGTGACAGTCTAGAGCTGAACCGACAGGGAACAGCTAGAATGACTACATACTCGTCGATGATAATTTGCTCGAGATAAGAGACTTGCGCGTCTTGGACAAGCTAATAGCATGCCCGAGGCGTAGACCTAGGTGCTGCGAGTCATCTCTCAATACCGATTCTTGTACGCAATAAGCAGTTGTGTCATCTGAGACTCGTTCTGTAAGGGCTGTCTGCCTTGTGAATTATTGTTAATGTTGCGAGCTCTCGTTTCGCATTTCGATGATCAATATGCGCCAATATTAACGAGATTGCCCTCCAACTGTCAGAATCTTCAGCCGTTGAACACTCTGTCCCTTGCGTCTACGTAGTTGCTACGATCCACCTCATGAAGGAAAATATCTAAATGCATAAAAACTGATAGTATTCTCTCTCGCTGGAGTCATGTGACCAGCGTTGCTGTCGGATATGCAGACAAACAGTGCAAACAAACAATCACCTGATGGCGTGGCTCATGCCTCAGGCCACCATTCGTCGGAGCAATTAGGCCTAGCAAGTTAACGTCATGTCATCTGGACCCATCCATTTCAACCAGCCAGTCTCAACTCCAATTCTGCAATTGATCATCCCCTCCTCACATCACAAACAATCTCTATCTCGGTTTGATTTTCGAACTTTCACAATCACAATGTTCCGTAACGCCGTCGCCAGACCTCTTCTCCGCGCCAACCAGCGATTAGTCGCTACCCGGTCGTTCTCCGTTGCTTCCGTCAGAATGGGTGAGGGCGATACTGGTGCTCCCCGTGCCGGTGGTGCTGCTGCAGGGTGAGCTTCCCATTCACCAATTATGGGTATCTGTTGTCATCAAAATGGCTGACCCGTTGAAACAGTGACTCGTTCACCAAGCGCGAAGCCGCCCAAGAGAACCTATACGTGAAGGAGAAGGAGCTTCAAAAGTATGACCATTCCATTCATCCGTGTTCCTGCATTTCAAGTGGCTGACAGTTTATTGTTCAAATAGGCTCAGAGAGCTCAAGGCCAAGCTCAAGGAACAGCGCAAACACCTCGATGAACTCGACAAGCACATGTACGTGAACTCTCCCTCATCTATCACCCGAATCCTGCCTGCTACGAGAATGGATACGAGGTTGCCATACAAATTTGCTAACTTTTCCACAGCGATGACCTCACCAAAGAACAAGGCGGCGAGCAGAACTAGATGTTCGATAACATCAAATCATCTGTCTACCGCGATATCTGATTCGATCTATCAAAATGATGAAAATCGGAATCAAAATAATTACAGCATACTCTCCGCTCTATTTCTTTCATCTGAACGACTTTAGCGTGTTCAGTTTTGTGTATATTTGATAGCCGGGAGGAAGAAGAATACAATGGATTGACAGTGCTACAGACGGATATCAAGTTTTCATGGTGGTGATACATCACCGTTCCTGTAACTATAGCTACTTCTACTGTAAAAATGAGGATGTCTGCCACTGATACCAAGCACGTAATACGGCAAGACCACCGGATTGTGTTTCAACAGTGCGACCTCGACCCCGATCATTCACGTCCCTCATCCATCTACCGTTTTGATACTGTCCTGCAGCAGCCTCTTCGGTTAGAGGGAGCGGTGTGCCCATTTTCGAGGGTATTGTCGAGTCTTCGTTACCCTCGCTGGAATCAGCTCCCGAGGCCGTTCGTAGTAGACCTTTAAGCTTCTCCGAGTCTGGGCCTGCTTCTCCATGGTTTGCATAATCTATAGCTCCTGGGGGTATATTCGATACTGGATCCTCCATGGTACCACCGAGATCGACTTGTGCACTGGGAAACGTCACACCCCACCACATACCGAATTTACCCTGGTCATTTCTAGTAGCAAGTGCCGCCTGGGCATTATGCGCAACCCAATCCCCATACTTTCGGCATTGAGCCAGATGCCATTTATTGAACATATCTTGCTTCTCCTCTATCAATTCCCCAGGCTCGGCAAACAGAGCAAGTAATCTGACTTCTTCAGGTCGTAGAACATGACAGAATTCAGTCAAGTGATGGAAGAATATCCCCTTGAAGGTATGCCCGTTCTGCGAGCAGTCACTGTGCGAATCGCAGGCTTCTTCGAGAACGCCGCCTCGTCCAAGACCGGCCCAATTGCGGCGATTAGTTCTGGGCCATCCTGTAGCCCGCATCACGTGCTGAATGAGTTCGTGTCCGTCCTCAAGATAGTCTTGATAGCTTGTGGCGAGCCATAGGCCCCTCAGCCCGCTAAGGACGACACCTTGGTTATAAGTATATACCATTGGATTGAGCACGTCGCATTTCTTTGTTCCTGGGTTCTTGATGCCTTTGTAGCCATGAATGTGGAAACCATCCGCATACAGACCCCCAGTTCCAGTCATGTTAGAGTCCTTCAGCCACTGGTAACTACGCACTGCCGCAGCTAAATAACTGGGATCGTGCACACGATAATGGTCCGAAGGCATGAATGGTGCACTGATAGGATCACCCGTGAAATACAGATACATCCCAATACTTGCCGAGATGAACAGCTCGTTCGTAATCGCATTCTTGTACGGCTCAAGATACGGACTCCATATCATGCCGCCTTCGCACAGCTCACTATCCCAGCCTGTAGAAGCCAGCTCATAGAATATACGTGCTCGGTGCGCTGCAGGCACGCGAAGCTGTTTCCCGTGCCATTGAGCCTCAATCGTGGAGTTCATAGTCTCGTAATGTAACTCAGAATGCAGGTTCTGGAATTTGATACTCTCCAGCCAACCGAGGACGACCCATAGCATGTCGTCGAATGCTTGCATTCGAACGGCGAAAGCATTCTCTCCGAAATAGAAATTGGAGACCTGATCGAAATACCGGTTGATGAGGTTCTCATAGGCAAGTGTCTGTTCAAGAACAGAGCTGTTTGCGATTGGTGACGACAGTAGTTCGGGCGATGTCATCGTCAATGATGACAAGGCACCGGATATGTGCGTACCAACGACTGCCGCAGTCCAGTCAATGGCATCCGGCCATGTACCGAGCCATTGCTCAAAGTAACTATCTTGCATAACATCGAGGGCGTATAACATGTCTTTTAGCGTTTGCCTTTGAGTGGTAGATGTAGTGACATCTTGATCTGTATCGCTCGGCTGAAGTATGGTCTGTCGCATGTCCGGCAAAGCGAAAGAGGTGCCAAGTGGCAGAGCAAGCAGTGGTAGGGCCACTGCAGAAAAGATCGTTATCATCGTTATAGTCGTCAATGGTTCGTAGCTAGCTCAAGACGTTGCGAAACACCTTGTCAATATAATTTAGTCGAATATGCACATTCTCTCTATTGCAGGAATGTCCGTTGCTCAACAGCCGCTATACTCTCACACAAGGACAGGACATTGGGTCACCACTCGACCGAATATGACACTGAATGCAGATATCATCGAGGGAGAAGAAAGAATAGAATATAGGATGAAGTTTAGAGATAGGTATAAAGGGATGAACGTATAGGCTTGCAGTTAAGACATGGATGTCGCGTGCATTGCGGGGAAAGTTGGCAAGTTGGTACGTCAGGTACGCTAAGAACAGGCTGAAGGTGCGTCGCTTGGGCCCCCCAGACACGCCAACGTGAGCCTTTCGCAGGGGCTACGGTCACCGGACTTACAGCTTACTGCTGATGCTCATTTATCATGGCAGTTTTTTTATTTGCGAGAAGCCCAATAGGTCATTATTGCATATTTTCATCAGCGTAAATCAAAGTACATATAAGCAATGGCTTGACAGTTATCTAGAATCCTCTTGGTGTCTGTTTCAAATTATACTAGCTCCATAGACATTTTGTGATAGACCTGAAGCGTTCATTAGCAGTCAATACAACAGAGCGAATCTGGCAATGAACTTACAGTTCGTCTCCATATTTCGCGTGCCGACAGGACTTCCCATGCGTCAAGGCGCCTCTATTAGCTGAGAAAGCACTCAGAGAACTGGGAAGACCGCCGGCGCATATGCAAGTCTTTGCAACTTGTTTTTATTTGTGTTCCATGCCTCGTCTGTTGTATCGTATTCAAAAGCGGCATATGTTTTCTGATTCATTCCTGAAGATCGTTAGATTCCTACGATGAGGAATAACAAAGGGCGCATCGCTTGTGACATAAGGCGTCCCTCTAATCCCTTCCATTGTCGGCTCCAGGACTGCGACTGCGCTCGCGGCTCCTGCTGCGTGCTCGCCCACCACGACCTCCTCTCTGATTGTTGCCACCTTTGCCCTTGTTTCCTGGGGGCGGCCGTACAAAGGCATAGTCCACACTGAGGGTCTGGTCGAGTAACTTTGCGCCATTGAGGGCCTCGATGGCAGAGCGAGCTTCGGGAAGCGTCGAGTATTCAATAAGTGCGTATCCCTGGGGAAAGATCAAACATTAGCATCCAGTCCGTGAGTGAATCAAGCAATAGAGCGTACCTTGACATAACCGGTACGACGATCGAGGTTGAGGTTGAAGTTCTTGATCTCCCCATATTCGGCAAAGAGATCAGTCACATCCTCTTCGGAAGCTTCTTCGTGAATATTTGTAGCGATAACGATCCATCCTTCGATACTTCGGACTGCGACAGCTCCGGCTTGCGTCTTTGCTTCTGAGTTTCCTGATGGAGCCGCGTTGTCGCCCACTGGAGGGTCGATTTCCATTTCGGCTGATGACATGATTATAATATTGTGTCCTTTCGCAACGCGCCTCTTGTATGGGAAAAGCGCTTATGAGATCAATATGTTAAGTAGAAATGAACAGAGGGTGATGTGCTCAAGCCGTACTTTTCTGGGTGCTACGATTCAGTGACCCGATTGGGCTAGGCGGGACAAATGGCGCTTTCCCTTTTTCGGCATTGCCTGGGTTCTCGCTACTTTGTTCGCATCAAGGTACGTTCGACATGTATAATGATTAGGAGTGAATAGGAATAACTGATTATTTTGTTGACTAATATTCAACTTATTTGATATGTACAATAGCCTGTTCTATCGACAGGAGGTATAATGGGGCAACATTTTGAGAGTCATAACACAGAAAAGAAAGAAAAGAGATAGACGAAAAGGCGAGAATAGGAGATTTGTCTACTATGACAGAAGTGTAGGTTGTTTATCGTCGGTTGTTGCGTTGCATACCGAGAATCTGCACCATACGAACAAAGATGTTGATGAAGTCAAGTTCGAGGCTAACACTCTCGTTGACTGGGTCTCGTCGGACTACACCACGCTCAGCAAGACGAGCGTGGTACAAGATTTTCTGGATGTCATAGAGAGTGAAGCCGCCAAAGACAGCAAGACCTCCATAGAGCCAGATACGCTCAGACCACATCAACGTACGAGCGGCAGTGGCTGGGAGAACGAGAGGAGCAAAGCCGGAAATAGCGACAACGGCAACACCTGCAAGAAGGGGGCCACCGAGGTAGAGGTACTTCTCCTGTTTGGCAGTGGCACCGACAAAAGCGATAGAGCCCATCATACCAACTGTGTAGAGACCGGCACGAGCGAGCAGAGCAGGTGACAAGAACATCAAAGGCGACAAGAGAGCAGCCTGAGTCACGTTAAAACCGGTCCAGAGGGCATATTTGAGCATGTAACTGTGACAAAAGTTAGTAAAAACTCAATTATCAGGGGGTTAAAAAGATAGATCTTACTTTTCAGGAGGAGTGTACATCGTGCCGTACATGGTACCAATGCTAGCAACCAGACCGAGACCAACGACAGCCCATGGGTTTGAGGCCATCAACCGGACAGACCATCCACTGGTATGTAAAGCACGAGCAGCAATAGTAATAATACCAAGACCAAGACCAGTGTGCATGAATGTTTCGTTCAAGTATTGCCTTTCGTAGGTTGGCATGCCGCCATCGTCACGAGTCTCGCGGTTGAAGACCAGGTTCGTGGCCAAGATAGTTCCACCAACGATGGCGGCTCCATACAGCAGCTTCTGAGTCAGATTACCGCGGTCGACCTGGTAAGTCTGTTGCATGTATGTGCGGCGGAAAGCATTCTGGAAGGTTTGTCGCGATCGTGCGAGGATGGAAGATGGGCGTGTGGGTGTCGAGGGTTTGAAGGCTGAAGAGCTGTTGAATGGGGTATTGTGGAAGTATCGAGCGCCGAGGTTTGCACTTCGGGGTGCAGCTTGTTTGAAGGCCGTCGCAACGGCAAACGGCCGCCTTAGCATGAACGCCATGGCGTGTGAAAGTCAATGGGACGTTGACTGAGATGAAAGACGTGTGAGTTGATGACGTGGGTTGATGGAAAGAAGACGGACTGCCCTGCTTAAATATCGAAGCCACAAACTCGTCCGGACGGAGTTATCGGTTTGAGTGACGTTCATTCCGGCAACCCGAACGTTCCAGAAGTGCTAAACAAATTCGTAATGTGAGCCCCACGTGATTTGCCCATAAGCCACTTTCGGTTACTAAGCTGGCTGCCTGACTACCCAGGCAGCAGAAAGTGGCGGCGGGCTTATCGATAACCGATTGATCTTTCTTTTGCGACACCCCTCTACAGCTTCCTGACACCAATAATGTCGACAAGTCCGCCAGAAAAATGTCATTATTAGAAACAGTCCATCTTTCTCATGTCCCTGAGAACATACCAGTTTATGTCGCGCTTTACAAAGACCTGAAGAATGCTAGCTTCCTGCGAGAGAAGCTCATCACTGGAAAGGCAGAATTTCAATATGCTTTCATTGATGCCAGCACGGTAGGCATACAAGCTCAAATCGCTTGATCAGAGATGCTGATTCATGAACTAGATTCTATCGAGACAACACATCTTTGCGGCGGTGTTTAGAGCTATAAATGATTTTCTGAATAACCGATTGAGGTCACACAATGTTCATTCGGAGATAGTGGTGTCTCTTGGCCCTAGTAATAATGTAAGTATTCGGGTACAGGCTATCTATGTTATGATCCGCCAAACTGACAGTATCAGATTGCAGAAGCATTCCGCAGATTCGGTATCACCGACGCTACCAAAGACTTACTTGTCGTCAAGCTATCCGTGACCCCGGAAATCACACACGAATCCGTCGCTAAACATTTGGAAAACTCTGTGGAGGCTACACCGGTACCCTTCAACGATGAGTCTATATCTTCGGTATCGGATCTCGCGAAAATCCGGAAACTATACAAACTCAATCAGTCGGTTTCAGAAGCGGCGGATGGTCAGGTCAATGCTGTGAAAGCTTTAGAGCCTCTTATCCTTGGAGCAATAGCCATTCGCGGGGCAACATAAAACCACGAATATCGATATAAAACAAAGAAAAGTTCAACAAGTTTTTGATACCCAAAAGTTCTTCATCGTTGATTTCCGTGGTCAAATAACTTAAATTAGCTGGGAATATATATTACAATCAGCTTCGAAGTAAGCTCCGATTGGTATTGCGTCTTTGCGACGAGAGCCCGTATGATTGCTATAGTAATGTAAAATTAAACGTTTATTCCACTTGGGATATCAAAAATAAAGAAAGAATCAACTGTGGGAAGAGTATTGGCACAGTTCAAATTGATACGGCTGATATTGGCCAGTGTTTACATTGGCTGCGGTTGCCCCGCCATTCGTCCCAACTGGGAAAATCCCCAACTTTGCCAAGACCCTCTCCGATTCCCATCAATGCGCGGCTCGCCACCGAATCAATCCTTGATCAATGTTTTTTACAAAGACGAATACTACACTCGTTACGCAGCGGATGCGGCTCTCCTACTCGGATTCGAATATGTATAGCGCCGAATTGTTATAGATGACTGGCATCGATACCTCCGGGAGCGCAGGAGGTGAACTCGAGCAGTCAAAATGGCTTCAAAATTTGATCGCACCATAGTGATCCCACCATCGTCCCCGGAGCAGAACTGGGCTCGATCTGTGTCGCCTTGCACACCGGCACGTCTTTTTGGACTCTCTCCGCTGAGCCCTTCTCCTCCGTCGCTACTATCGCCCTCTAAATTGTTCGAGGAGGTTAGGCTTGGAACACAGAATGACTCGAATTCGCCTCTTGTTCAGGTCGCTGGGAAAGCAGCAGCCTCGATAGCCACCGCGGGCACACCGTTGGTAAGCGAACATTTTACAAAGACTGGGCGACATGGAACTTCGAAGACGAAGACGGTCCGAAATAGGAAGAGCTCCAAGCCACTCGAAACACAGAACAAGATACTTACCGGCCAAGTCGCAAAAGCTACGACAACCTTGAAAACAAAAGATGGAAATGTTTCGAAGTCAAAAGCCGGAACAAAAAAGACCAAGGCGGCGAGCAAAAGTGAGGTTGAAAACCCTGCAAAAGAG
This sequence comes from Talaromyces verruculosus, assembly GCA_038993655.1. Classification (NCBI taxonomy): domain Eukaryota; kingdom Fungi; phylum Ascomycota; class Eurotiomycetes; order Eurotiales; family Trichocomaceae; genus Talaromyces; species Talaromyces verruculosus. The sequence continues at coordinate 107,036 of JBBVQN010000049.1, forward strand.
GCTGAAGCAAAGAAAGTCGCGGAGTCGGAGGGACTCAATCTAGAAGAGGCTTTGAAGCGAAGATCAGACTGGACGCCTCCCAAAACTTCAGCAGTGATTTCACTTGATGAGGATAGTCCGTCTGGAAATAATGGCGCGAAAGCTAGTTTCGGTGACGCTCTACGCGATTACCACTACAGCCGGGAAAACAGCGTCTCAGAGGTGATACCATCGAGGAAGGAAGGCAACCCAACTAAGCGCCGGCGACTAGAGGTATGCATAATTGGAATACTTGTGATTACAAACTTGTACTAACAAAAACAACAGCTCGTTGAGTATGAGGTTATGCGAGAACGAAATCCTCTGCAGCAGAAACAAATCAAAGATGTTGAGAAGGCTCGCAAAACGAAAGCAAAACCAAAGAAGCAGCTAAAGACTATAACAGCTCGGATGACTGCACTCTACGAGCCAATTGATGAGACCGAAGGGCTGTTTGTATTTGATGAGGAATCAGAAGCTAGCGAGGCCTTCAAGAAACCTGCCCAACCCAAGAGGAAAACGGCCACGAAACAAAGAGAACCGGAATATGTTATCCTTTCTCCGGATGCTGCAACGAAGTCTCTCAATGATCAGAACTTCATGTTTGGGACTTGCAGTCAATTGGAACAGGATGATTCTCCGACTTTCCTTGAAGAAACACAAAAGGCTATACAGCTCTCGGAAAGCCTTACTTCTGAGAAAAATGCTTTAGAGACGATATCCACGGAACCTTCAACCACCAGCATTGCGACTAGATATACTGGCAAAAAGAGTCATTGGTCCGAGGCAGCTAGAGATTTCCACGGTGCTGTGGTTCAGCCTGAGATTATAGACATGACGGATTCGCCTACTGTTGCTACTGCTCTCAGTCGACTGTCGGAGATGAATCGAGAAACACCGAAAATGGCGTCACTAGCCTCCGTTAAACCTGCCTCGGCGACCAAGCGCCTGATCGAGAAGGATATATTACCGAGTAGTGAGCCCTCAGCAGACATACAGTGTACCTCTTTGAAGCCGAAATCTGATAAAGATGGTCCCGACAACGTTGACTTGGCTACCGAGCCTCCTACAATGAAGCCTACAAGAAAATTGCCAGAAATGCCCAACTTCAACGGCCGTACTGATGAAGAGCTTCAAAAAGAAATCAAATCCTACGGTTTAAAGGTTATCAGAGGGCGCAAGAAGATGATTGCTCTACTTGAGAAGTGTTGGCAGAGTAAGCATGGGAACGCAGCGACCCCCGCTGATAGTACGGAAACATCTTCATTGGGAGCAATCAATGTGACGGCGTCTGTTCCTACTAGTACACCTTCCGACAGTCAGGTCAGCGAGAAGCTACCAGTTCGAAAGAAGCAGACGAAATCTTCCGATGAAGAGTTCAAGGCAACCAGTCGAGCTGGAAAGAAAAATATAGCCAAGAAGCCAGCGGCACGCAAGGTTGAAACAGTCGCAGAGAAAGCCCCTTCACCGAAACGTACATCGACCCATATCATTGATGAAATCGAGGATTCTGAAGAAGAGATTATACCCTCTCCGACCCGGATACGTATGCAACGACAAAGCAGTAGTCGCCAAACTACTCCTGCAATCAGTTGTCTTCCGCTATCCAACAAGATTAAACGACCATCGACCAAAACCAAAGCTTCGACCTTTGGCGAATCTAATCTTCTAGAGCTACAGAGCTCAATCACAAAAGCCATTCGTCTGCAGGCTCGACCCAAAAGATCCCTGAGCAGCAGCTCACATTCGCCACAACTTACGTGGCATGAGAGGATTCTACTTTATGAGCCTATTATACTTGAGGACTTTGCGGCCTGGCTGAACACTGAAGGGTTTGCTTCGGTGTGTGAAGACCGAGAAGTCGGTGTAGCGCTCGTTCGAACTTGGTGCGAGAGTCAAGGTATCTGCTGCACATTCCGGGCTTGAATGAGTGGAGTATATCTATATACGATATATCATTAGTAATACTATACTGTCTTGTTGCATAGCGATGGTGTAAGGTGTTTGTATTCTGTTTACCTGGGATGCATCAAAGGAGAAACTGCCGTTTTACATGTATCTTCTACATGTATATGTGAAATATACTAGCATCGATAATTCTACAAGCAGCTAACATTGAATGCACATTGCTGGTGGAGACCTACAGTATGTTGATTGCATTGAACACATCATAGATGCGGGGTTATGCTCTATTCAAGTTTATCAATCTTCTAACCTTTCCATAGACAAGCCATGACAAGTGCAAGTAATTGACACTTCGTTGATATCTATAGCCTCGAACCGGTCTAAGGATCACGAACGTTAAAACAACATAGATCGCGAGTATAAGCGGAAATGGCGACATCCACCGTCCAAGACGACATAACAACCATCCACCTCACCCCCCACGAACTCAGCACCAAAACACTAACATCCCAGAACCTGCAAGCCGCAATCACAGCCCTCCACAACGACGGCATCGTAATCCTCAACAACGCCGTCGAGACAACCCATCTCGACAAACTCAACGCCCGCATGGTGCCCGAAGCTCAAACCCTCTACGCCAAATCAACCACGCACCGCAACTTCGGCCCTACAACGGGGAACATCCAACAAGAACCCGTCCTCGAAGATGGGTACATCTTCGCTGACATAATTGCAAATACATTCGCAACTCAAGTGGTCGAATGCATGCTCGGCCCTGGGTTGGCACTCAGATTCCATAGCGCGAATACCGCGTTCAAAGCTACGGGTCGTCAACCGCCGCATATCGATGTTCATTTCGATTTCCCGCGTGGTGTCCCCTTTGGGTATTGCGTGAATATCAATCTTGTTGATACGTCGCCGCTAAATGGGGCGACGGAGGTGTGGCCAGGTACGCATCTGGGGACTTCCATTGATGACGTGTCCGACACAGAACCGGGGATTCGTAAAGAACTCGTAGAAGAGCGAAGGAAGATTCGCCCGCCTGTTCAACCGTCTTTGCCCAAGGGGTCGTTGATAATTCGAGATTTTAGGCTCTGGCATGCTGGTAGACCGAATCAGACGGATGACCCGAGGGTGATGATTGTCACGGTGCTGTTTCCGAAGTGGTATAGAAGTAACCTCGAAATTGTGTTACCGGAAAGTGTCAGAGGGAAGATTGATTGGGGCTCGATTGATCCCAAGGTGAAGTGGGTGCCGGATGGATATGATTATTTGCAGGGGGCGCATGATCATGATTTTGTCTTGTTGCCTTGATATTGTGGCTCTTTGCTTGGATTAGTAGAGTGAGATGGCAGCTCAAAAAGATCTGTAAGAATCATAAATAGATTTTGATAAGACTCTTCTAGAAGCAGAAACCAAAACGGATGAAACGGTAATTCAAAGATGAACTCTGTCAATTGATTGCTAAACATGAAATGCTCAAACGCCAAAAATGAAGTCCTGTAAACGCCAAAGATAGTCAATCGCTCGGGTATCATATTGACAGAGACAAATGAATGAACTCCTGTTGCAGTCGAATAAAGAATTCTAATTATAAACAATCATGAATCTGAAATATGCAAAATATGTGTTAAATCTAATCAAGCTCAATGACTTCAGGCGCGGCAGTCGCGCGTGGAGTAGAAGCAGGACGGTTCTCATCCTTGACAAGATCCGACTCGAAAGAGGTTCGATCTCGTTTCCGGCTTGTAGTAGTTCGATTGTCGCTTTCGGTATCCAAGACAGCATACCAGGAACCATCACTTTTCACGCGAACAGCTTTTGCGGTCTCCAACTTGTTCTCCTTGGATAGCGAGGCTCTCACTTCGTTGAGGAAATCATCAACCACCAATAGGTCAGGCCGCGCATCCTTCCTGCAAATGGGACACCTGACATATATCGTATGCTTATCGCCCATAGCCTTGGCTGCGAGCGTTTGCAAGAAAGTAGAGAGGTCGAAGCATTCTCTATGTGTGCACGATAAACCCCGAACAGGAATCTCGAAAATACGTGTAGTGAAGGGATCGCGTAGGTCAATGGAGATGAAGTCATCCATTATCATCAATTCGTCATCGTCGGTGTTGTTTGATGACAAACTCGCCTGGATTTGTTGGCGCGTCTCCTGAGCTGGCAATCTCTTGACCATTTTCCGGAAATTCTCTGGGCTTTTCACCTGCAGAACTTCGACTGCGATAGCGTACGAAATATTTGACGCGCGTTGCTCTTTGCTATGCAGAACATTCACTCGGATCTCATTGGTGCCGTCTACCAAGAAACTGTTTATACTTATTGGAGAGCCTTTCGTATTCGGTAAGCGATGGACTTCCTTGTTGTTGATGTGTATGTATACGACATCAGGCCAACTACTTTCAGCGTGTGACCATGTAGCGACCGATTCAATGTCTAGCCGTCCTTGATATTTGATGCAGCGGAGGCGCCATGACATATTACCATCAGACAGTACCGGTACAACTCCAGGACCATTGGGTCGCTTGACGAGGTCCGGCTTCAGACGCAGTGCTTCACGTGGAACCGTGAAATTCCAGGTAAACGAGGATCTGTTAGGAGGAAGTCGCTGTGGAGCAACCGAAAAACCCGAAAAATACTGGATAATGTCTGGAAGTGGCTTTGCATTTGGGTTATGTTGAGGGGGTCGTTGTGGCACAGGATAAGGAGGTAAGGGTCGGATGGGCACCTGAGGATATAGGGAGAATGGAGTGACACCAGGCTCCACAAATAATGGTGAAGGAGCAGATGGGGCTGGTTGGGGAGCTCTTTGAGGATGTCGAAGTTGTCCTGTATTGCTAGGCGTGGGTTGTGTTGGCGAGAACATTGGTGGAATTGGTGGGCTGATATTAGGCCCCATGTTGGGGCTGATGACAGGAGAGACGTATTGAGGATATAGAGCAGCCGAGGCGGGATGACCAGTAGGGTTCTGTCCCATATGTGGAAAAGCTGACTGGATCTGGAGAGTGGGTGGTAGCGTCTGATGTGGCGCTGCGATGTTGGTGGGCAAAGGACTCTGCGAGGCAATTGTATATTGAGGTGGAGGTGGAGGTGGAGGTGGATGAAAGGAGCCAGGAAATTGCGACGTAAATAAATATGGTTGAAGTGCCTGGGCAGGCTGGAAAGCGCCGGCATTCAGCGCGATATTTTGAGGAGAAACCTGTTGTTGTTGTCGTTGTTGACCAGCGTTTGAAACTGTATTTGGCGACGCGTGAAGGTGAGATATAGGGTTTGCAGGTAGGGGATGTGGCTGACCAGAATGTGTATCGGTGTGAACATTTGAAGGCCGCCGATGAGGAATACTCGTAGATATGTTATTCTGGATAAGATTTTGATGAACTGGCGTATTTGAACTCGTCCTCATCATTGATGTTGTTGGTTGAATAGGTGATGGTGTTGCGTGTGGCGCAAACGTTCTTTGGTCGCCTGACGAGTCTGGCACCATCATGGAGGCATGAGACGCACAGATCTGTCTATACTTTCCAAAAAGGTCGAATATGGCCTGCCTTCTCGCATTAGCAGGAAGCATAGAGCGCTGCTTATAAGTTCTTTGATCCTCTTCGAAAAGAGATATGCAAGCCTTGTACGGTGTCTCTTGTACACCAAACAAACGCCGACAAATCGCCGTAAACACGATTTGTTGGAAGACGGGCGATTCGACGCCCAAGCTGTCAACCAATTCATCGACCTGGGGCGGATGGCCACGTGTTCGAGTCTCCCTTTCGAAGACAGGCCAATGACTGGAAATCGTAGTTAAGCAATGCGAGACCTGCTTGAGAGCACTCCTATACTCTTCAAATTGCAATAGTACTCGGAGAGGCAAAGGGTACTCAATAGACCACCGTAAGAATTCCGCAGACAATCTCTTATTGTCGACCAAAAGCTGCGCAATCACATCAAAGCCAAGACCGGGCGCTATTGTTATTGCGTGGTCCATGAGCTGACTTAGCTGGTTCGGATCCGCGGAGTTGAGACAAAAGGTCTGATGGAGAGCTAGATAGAACATGTCTTCCTCCCTACAGGCATCCTCCAATATACGCACCCGGGGCAACTCCACGGTCTCGGCCGTTTTGTTTGTTTCGGACGAATGCTTTGTTCTACTCAGTTGCAGTAGATATGAATCAAGCTTTCCCCTCGCATGCAGCCAAATCTGCCCCCGAGGGGAAGTAGATGGAGATTGCTGTTGCTGTTGCAGTAGCTGATGTGGCGATTGTGATTGTGATGGTGGTAAAAGTTGAGGTTGTGGCTGATATGGAGGCCGAGAGGACCGCGAAGAGCTCTGACTCGTACTTCGTTGGGGTTGGGGCTGTGGTTGTTGCTGCTGAGCTGGACTGGGGGAAGTCGCGGCAGGGAGTGCTGGGGCCGCGCCTGCCCATTTGACAATCCCCGGCAGCGATACAGTCGCACCTGCCGTTGGTGGCACATCTCTGCTGGAAGAGTCTGCTCTTTCCGTGACGGCACCAACTGGACTGGCTAGCGAGGCGTTGCTGGGCTCGGGAGTTGGAAAGGATGTGGCGGACACTGCGCAGTCGAGCCTGGTCGCTTTCGTTGAGGGTGGCTGTATGTCAGTATCCGAGTATCCTGTGCCGGGTGTCACCGGTGACACTGGAGCAGCCTGCGTGGAACGAGCATTCGTCGCGCCCGATGAATGAGTTGCAGCAGATCGATGGTCAGAGGACTCAATACGCGCGGGAGGCCGTGTCGTCGATTGTCGGGAGGATGCGCTAGAATGCTTTTCTTGCGTATTCGTGGAAACAGGATTCTTGGGATAAGAACGTCCGGAGGGTATTGATGAAGGGCCATTATGTGTCATCCAAGGTCTTTGAGTTGAACCAAGAAATCGATTGGCGGTCGAGTTGGACGAGGCGAATTGACTACCAAGCAGAGATGAGGGTGGTCGCCCTGATTGATTTTGCGCCGGGCTCATGATGACGCCAGGACATGGTACTGAAATTCAGCAAAATAGGAGAGAGTGTTGTGCTACTCCTAATATAAGACGACGGGCGATTTAAGCCAAAATGGTGGTCATCAATGTCGATAGAATGGCGAATTAGCAAGACGGGAACTTTGTTGAGTGTTGATGAGCGAGAAGCCGTTGGAGGGGGCAACAAGCCAACCTTATAATCCACGAGCGATGCAAAACCGGCGTCACCATCCTCTATAACGCTGCACAAAATTGGAGACAAATGGTCTGCATCAGTGAATTGACAGGGAGGCTAAATTGCCTTCAGCGTGACGGAAGAAGCAGAAGTTCGGAGCTGGATGGCGATACGAAGAAGATCTAAGATGGAGTGGAGTGGAGCGAGCCAGCGAGCGGGTCCTCTGCGGTAACAAATCTTGGCGAGCCTGGCCCGTTAAACAAACGCCAACACAGACACCTCTTTTTTCGATCAAAATACATAGCATGAACAGCCCCGATTCGCTAGATTCAATCAATCTTCCATAATTAGCATTGGACACCACCGATGATTCTTGTTCTTGAATCAGTCTGACTTTAAACCTCACGTGGCAGGAAGCTACAACGACTCCCCATCGCGACTGCGGGAAGTTACGATCTGACCTGTCATCTGATGCATCAAAGCAGCCTCTGCAGAGTCGCTACTGGCATCAACAATACCAGATACCAAAAAGGACTGCAGGATACGAATGCGCGGCTTATCGATGCTGCAACTCAAGATAGGATGTCCTGCTGTTTGCTCAATCGACTTCCGTCACTCACTCGACCACAGAAATCGGTGTCTTGGCGGTCAGGCATTCAATGGAGCTTTCTAGATTGTGTCTGCGTATGCGGGCATTTACTGGAGTCACAAAGACCATTTATTGTTCACTAATAATAACGCAGAGCCGACGATGATTCGCTGTCCAGGTCTCGGGCACATACCGTAGTAGAGCGAACACATCATGGCCTTGTTGGCAGCTCCTCCCAGGCCGGTAGCTATCATTGGTCGACTCTCTCTTTACAATCGCTCAACGCCTAACAATTGTGTCGCCTACCCTGGCCCGTATCACGAATGCATCCCACGAAAGAATTATGAAGACTGAAAAAGGGGAATGCAACCTGAAGGCCGAATATAAATGGATTGTCCAATTATAAAGAGTCAGAGGGGCCGACATAACTAGGTACATCGGTAATGCATAGTATCGAAGTATCACAGTGGTTTATATGATGGAATTAAGATACTAAAAATCAATAGTCTCCAGCCTCTGCTATGCACGGCACGTGGATCCGTCTCGTTTTCCCAAAGTGTACAGAATTCATGCGGAAAATTCCTCCTCGCAGAAGCGAAGATGTTGGTCAGGTCAACCCGAGTATTAGTAACAACGGCGACAATGTTCGATAGTCTCTCGGGATTTGAATTGGAACCGTATATGAGAATTGAAGCGGTATCCACGTAGGCAAAGCCGTCACATGAAATTGAGAGATCTCGTTAATCAAGTACATCAACACCATAAAAGTACTCAGTGTTAAGCTAACCGTTAGCGCCGGCGGAACGAAAAGCATGACAAGCACCGGCCCTAACGGAGTAGGGCGAGGCTTCCAGGCACCAAATTGAGTTAAGCTGTTAGCTTTTAAGCTGTGAAATCATCGTCTCCTCTTTCTTCCTGTCCTGGCCCTTCCCGCTGCCCGAATTCACGCCGATACATACTTAACCATGCCGACTCTCTCTCATCCCTGAGGTGTGTCTGAATTTAGCTCACCTTCTACTTGCCTCTCATACCAGACACCCTGCTCTGTGTCTTGTTTCTATCCTTTTCAATAAGTTACTTGCTTGCATACATACCTAGGTACGTCTGGAGTACATACCTGCTGGGTGCATCGGCAGCCCCGCGTTCAGTGTACTGCGTGCTGTTTCTGTCGATAACTCCCAGCGCCACCGCCTTCGGAACCATCCAAAGAGTCCACCTTTTCTTCTGCCGCGTCGAAACACACCACAACCATCATCATCCCATCTCCCATCTCCCATCGCCTATCGCCGCTCTGTCCGAACCCGGCTGTCTATTCCCTGCTTTTGCTCCATGTCGCTCCTCATTCCTCTCACTCGAATTGCGGCTGCTGTGCGACTCATCAAGCATTGATCAGACAGATCGTGGTAGACTTGCCTCGCCCTCTGTTGGGACAAGGTTTCCGCCATGGCCCAGACACCTCTATCTCGCCAGGCTCAGCCCGGCGACTTCCTTCTTGTGATTCGTACGTACCTGACTTTCTACAACCATTGGAAATTTTGGCATTGCTGAACGAACATGTTCTTGTATTTATAGATAATTTTGATGCTCGCGGAGAAGACGAGCTCACTTTGCGACGTGGTGAGAAGGTCGAATTGGTCGAATTGGACGAGGGCTTCGGTGACGGATGGTATTTGGGAAAGCATACAGCGACAGGCAAAACCGGTTTATTTCCAGGGGGTATGTACAATTCATCCTTACTCGAGACTACATGGCGCGACACTTTTCAACTGACTTCTCTGCTCAGTTTACACTACTCTCCCCCCGAGATTGAACGTGCGACGGCCTGCGACGGCCTCCTCGAGTGCGTCCGAGACCGCTAGTACGACTGATAGTGCTGGAGACATCAGCGCGGAAGGAATATCTGCATCGCCGATCGATTTCGAAGGAAAAGGTGAAACGACCCCGCAAGCTTCAAGGCGTGTTAGCGCTGCCGAGGCTCCGGATCTGAATGTGGATAGCATGGAGGAAGTGGCGTCCCCAGTTCTCAAACAACCTCAACGCTCAACTTCAAGCCCCCTTCCATCATCACCCTCGCTTGCAACCAGCATTCAGCGCACAATCAGCCAGACCTTTGGCAATCATTTGAACGGTGGCGACTCCCCTGTGATGAACGAAACACTCAGTGTCATCGACGAACATATCACCGACCTCAACACTCCTCGTCACAGTGTAACACAAGAATCCAAAGCTGTCACCGATTCAGGAAGCGAATATAGCAGCCATGTTGGGCATCGTCTATCATACATCAACGGTCATGAAACCGATGAGGAAGAAGGAGGCCATCTTACCGAAGAGGAGGTTCGCAGATGGGATCACCTCGAGACGGCTCGCTACCTACGCGGCTTAGGCGTAGATGCACGTCACTGCGATATATTCCAAGAACAAGAGATCACCGGTGATGTGCTATTGGAAATGGGTCAAGAATTTTTGCTGATGAAAGAATTTGATTTCGGCGTCATGGGACGAAGGCTGAAAACTTGGCATAAAATCAAAGCTTTTCAAGAAGAAGTCAAGGGCATCCCGCCACCGCAGTCAGGCTCAATTTCTAGCTATTATCCAGTCGAGGAACCAGAGCGATCTTCCAGCCGCGCCGCGCAAAATTCGACTTTCCTACCCCGAATTCCGAGTCTTTCTGGCGACAAGCGACCCAGTACCGCCATAGTACCACCTCGGCGCATATCAACATTGCTTCAAGGTAGTCCCGGTTCGCCCTCGGCTACTACGATGGGTCGAGAACTAACCGGGCGTCCTTCAGCAGCTTCTATCCGTGAATTCAACCATACTCGCCGACACTCATCAATCGATTCATCTCCCAATCTCAGTCAAGTCGGCGTTGGCCATATCAAGAAAGGATCATTCGATCGTTCATGGACTATGACCGGCGGAAATCCACCATTTGCTAGTCGACCTGGGACCGCCGCTGAGGCAACAGATGAGGATATTATGCTTCAGCAAAACTTTCTGGATAAGGCCGACACATCACAGGAGGACTCTCCGCGTATTGGAGTGCCCTACGAGAGCCTTGACCGGGGCTACTTTTCTGGTGGAGAAGTAGAAACACGTCGAACTCGCAAATTGTTACGGAAGCGCGAATCAGTTGCAGGAAGCGCCAGCCATTCAAGAAAGTCCAGCTACGTGGATGAAAAGTCCACCCGCCGACAATCCCGATTTGGAAGCATTGGCAGCACTGACTCCATTCAGAATTCTATGTCCCGAGTGTCTATGGCTTCCAAGACTTATCACGGCGGCTCCATGAAAAACCGAGTTCGAAGCGCCGGAAGCCAGGTTACAGACACTGCTTCTGGACATCCTGCAATGGCATCTCTGGATGGGAAAATAGGCGGCACGCCTCCGTCCTTCTCACCCTTTGCAGGAAGAAATGACATGGAAACAACTGGCCGTTCCTCTCCATTACCTTTCTCAGGCATTCGTAACGTCGGCCCTAAATTCCGTCGTGCTGTCGGACTTCGCACAACGTCAGACAGCACCAGCGGAGCCCCGACTGCCCAAGAAGCAACGCCGCCAATATCGCCCATTAAAGATTTTACCCCGTTTGGACTTGGCAGGACTGGTTCTACGACACCATCGGCAACCTCCAAGAGCTCCGAGCGCCACAGCACAGACGGTTCGGGCAAGGCTGTCGACGGTATCGTGCCTTTTCCTGTTCCACGAGTCGCGTCGAAGACGGGCAGCAAGACCAAGAAGCACACTAGCGCTTACATGCGTGGCTTGGAGAAGAAGAGCCCGCAGGAACAAATGGTAGGCTGCGAGTACAGTGGTTGGATGAAGAAACGTTCGGCGAACTTGATGACGACCTGGAAGCCACGTCTGTTCGTCTTGCGTGGCCGACGTTTGTCTTATTACTATTCAGAAAACGATACGGAAGAACGTGGATTGATTGACATAACTGCGCATCGTGTTTTGCGTGCTGACAATGATCCGTTGACTGCCCTTCACGCGACAATCACTGGAGCCAAGGCTTCACCCACCTCGCCAGAAGGCTCGATCAAGTCTCCGATGGACAAAGCATTTGATGGCGCTGGCTCTCCGGTGTCTTCTGACGGTCCTTTTATTTTCAAGCTAGTGCCTCCCAAGAGCGGCACATCGCGAACCGTGCAATTCACACGACCCACAATCCATTATTTCCAAGTGGACAGTGTTCAAGAAGGACGTCTTTGGATGGCTGCTCTGATGAAAGCCACCATTGACCGCGACTTGAGTCGACCTGTGGAGACAACCAACAAGCAAAAAACAATCAGCTTGAAACAGGCACGCATGATGAATCAGCGACCTCCCGCCTTGATGGAACCAGAACCGCCCATCCCGCAGAATAAAGAAGTAGGAGAAGCATCAGGCGAACAAGATGTTGACGATGGCGGGTTGAAGATTCAAGGACTCAATTTGGACAAAACGAATAGCATCGAGTCTTCTCATGATGACAACGGCCTTGTCAATGAGGGTGGCACCGAGTCGGGCCAAGCAGAAGATATGTTGGAAATGCATAAAGACGATATCTTATCTCGGCCTTCAGAATCATTTCTCTCGTGAGCTGAAATCTTAGTCGCGAATCAGCTTCTCGACTTTCTCTTTACAACTTCTTCCCTTTCGGCTATTAATTTCTTTTCTCTTGACCACAACTGTCTATCAACTCGGCTTACCGATCACCGCTACCCAGCATGCCGTTACATACGACAATAAGAAAATACATATGGCGCGGTATTTTATTCTTTTTGATTTCCTTTCTTCGGCGTCTTTTTTTCTTTTCCTGAATCTTTCACATATACCCCCCTTCCGCTCGAAATATCACCTTTCTTACTTGATCATACATTTATTGTCTAATTACTATGCACGAACATACGAGGAAATATGAGGAAATCAACGTTTGCGATTTTCTATGTGAGATTAAGATAGTGATAATGGTTGAGATACATTATTTGAATTTATGTTCACTCGATACTTCGGTCCGTTTACGTCTGGATAGACATCCACATAATTAGCCATCAAATATCGAAGGTGATGAGTTGCAAAGGCATCAAAGTTCGAATAGACTAATCGTATCCCTATAGAATTGATAAAATTGATACTCGCTAAAACAACTGCCAAGGCAATCAAAGACTTGCAGCGCCATGCGCCGTCAACGTCAACCCAGCATCAATCATCAGACATGAGCCATTGATATAACTAGCAGATGGACTGCACAAGAAAATGATATAGTCCGCCACTTCGTCTGGCGAAGCTGCTCTTCCTAACGGGGATAGTTTTTGGATAATATGCCCTAGCTGCGGAACTCGCTGTAGGCTGGCTTGCATCATTGGGGTGTCTGTCCAGGAGGGACAGACGGCGTTTACGCGGATGTGGTTTTTGATATTATCCAATGCTATTGATCAGATCCACGAGTTAGCGTTTTGATCTTTCGTCAAAGAACAATGATACGGGGTAGAGACAACCCACCAGCTGTCCTTGTAATCCCAATCACGGCATGTTTCGAAGATGTATATGGCATCATTCCCGGTGCCGGAACAAAAGCGTTGACCGATGCAATAGTTACAATGCTACCACGACCAAGATCACGGGTAGCTGTTGGATTGCGAGCACTTGAATTCTGACATGTGCGTGGCTCCTGAGCAGCCATGGCTTTTGATACGGTCGACACAACGAGCATAGTACCCCGGATGTTGACGGCGACAGTTTTGTCAAAAACGTCTATCTTTAGGTGTTCGGTCGTGGCGCCTGAGATATTGCCCATCTAGGACAAGTAGCCAGAGGATCAGTCTCTATAATCAGGGGTATGAGACAGCGACCTACTCCAGCACAATGAACGCAGTAATCAATCCGCCCAAATTCATTGACGGCTGTATCGACCATGGCTCGTACAGAATCTTCATCTGAGACATCGAGCTGCACGGCAATAGCACGGAAGTTCTCATTTTTGGCGAACTTTTTGCTTTCGTCAATGACTGCGCTGGCATCATTCAGATCAGCCAGGACAACGCCTTCTACGCCAGCTTCTGCGAAGGCTAGGACTGTCTCTTTGCCTATGCCTGCGGCAGCCTATTTGACGGCGAGTAGTGATTAGCATGTCGAATTTCAAGCTTTTGCTGAGTCTTGCTAGTGAAGAAGCTTACGCCGGTTACAAGAGCAATGCCGCCTTCGAGCTGGAGCTTGGACGCCATGATAGATGATAATGGAGGTTGTTAGATGATGGAAGAAAACGCAAAGATAAGAGCATGACTCGAGGGAATAGCGAAATTATAAATTAATTATAAAGTGGCACACCATATGACAAGGAAAAACAAATGAACGCAAGCTCCTGCGACAGGGGATGGTAGGGGACGGCAGCACGTGATGAAGCAGCCCTGAAGACCAATGAACACGGGGTCTCCTTTTATAGCCACGCGCATTGCATAGCATAGCAGTGCATATTACCTGATGCAAGAAGTGCTGGTTTCAAAATTCTGTACGGAGTAGAAGAACGGGGCATGCTACATCAAACTTGAATATGCAGGCGATTTCATAATTGTCCGTCGTAACTGGGGGCCACGGACCTATACCTATCAGCGTGCTTCCCTTTTAAACATGACAATCATCGCTTTTTACTTCAGTCTCATTTTCTTTGTTCTTTTCATCAAACAAAGAACTTTATATTGACTCCATCTAACGCCATAGATATCAGAATGGACCCTGCGCAGATTGAAGCGCTCTTGGACGGCCCAGCGGGAGCACCGCCTCCTGGAGTCGCACCCAATTTGGAGAATCCACCAAACCTTCAAAAAATCGGACGTGGTCTTTTATTGACATGCCTCTGTCTTGCCACTGTGGCCGTGATCCTTCGTCTGTATACTAAGGTATTCATCATGCGCAAATTTAGGGCTTCTGATGGTAAGTTGGCGTGCCGCCATACATCGCTTCCATCCACTGCTTATACTAATATCGGTTAACACAGGCTCGATTGTGATCGGCTGGGTATGTAATTGAGACGAGGTAATCCGAAATTCTGGGTGTTAATTTTCCTAGGGTATTTTTGTCGGATATGCTGCCACATCGTGGTTGTTGACCAAGGTCGCCCCAGGCGTGGATCAGTGGAATATAAGCTTGAGGAACTTCGAATCCATGCTATATGTACGTGTAAAGCCCCAATCACTATATTTGTTTCACTAAGCAGGTTCGCTAACTGTATTGCGGTCAAGTACGGACACGCCGGCTCAATCATGTACGGCATCTGTATCTTCTTCATCAAGCTATCCATTCTACTACAATATATCGAAATATTTGTGCCTCTCAAGAAACTGATAACCAATTACATTTACTGGCCCTCACACATCTTTATATGGCTTCTTTTCGTTTTTTATTTTATCAGCACTTTTCTGGAAATCTTTTCCTGCCGCCCACTCGCCAAAGCATGGAATTCGCTCCTTGATGGAACGTGTCCCGTGAATACTCTGGTACTCAACATGGCTGCGAGCTCGATCAACTCTCTCACTGATTTGATGATCTTTGCCCTACCACAAGTGGCAATCTGGAGACTCCATACATCTTTCCGTAAGAAGATATCCATCTCGGCTATGTTTTTTATTGCCATACTGTGAGTATTCATTCTTCTCACTACCTTTAAAGCCATTGATAATCTTCCTTCTTGTCTAATCTCTTATACTTTCGACCTTTTAGAGCTTGCATATCCTCTATAATTCGCCTGGCATACGCTGTGTTACTTTACAAGACACAGAACAACATATCCTGGTACTATTACCTCGCTGGTCTCTGGACCGTACCGGAATTGGGACTGGGTATAGTCTCCTCCAGTTTGCCTGTAATGCCGAAATTCGTGAAAACGATGGCCAAGAATACATAAATCCTCAAATTTGGATCTTCTTTTCAGAGTCTTATAGAACGGTCGTCATTTGACACCAGTGGAAAGACAGAAAAGTTCCCCTTCAGCCGCTTGTAATCATGCTCTTCCTGCCAAAAGCAGCGGCAATTTACGTTTCTACAAAATGGCACGCGAGGAGCAGGTAAAGGCGCCTTGGGATGATGGAATTCCGCTAGTACTTCAAATGAGCGGGGGTCGTGAAGCTCATAGTGATCTGGGTGTATGATCCGGGGGTATCTGTTATTAGACGTTACAACAATGCCAACCTTCTTTGTCTGATCTACACGGGTACATCAATGCATGATACATATGTAGTACTCATTACACAAATATATCCATGGATGTTCTAGGCAGAAGTCAGTCGAGGACGGGTTTCTAGTCTCGAATGAACGTGAACCTTGGAAGGTCCAGCACACCTCTGCTCCGAAACCTCCGTGCACATTGCACACACCAACCCCTGCTCAGGGCTGATTGCACGCGAGCATCCGTGTTGCGCAACATAGAAGAGAATAAAACATGGAAAAATACAGCCGGATGCCAGCATTGATGCGTTGTCGTATTTTTATGTGGGCCGTTGGGGGACGCTCTTCTTTCGCTGTCGACTTTCCGGCTCGAGTCTGTCGAGTCCGTGTAACCAGGAGCAAGTATCCTGGTGCTTAATTATATTAAAATTGAAGTTATATATATAGTACATCGGCCCCATCGGGTATGATCCGGGCTCACGCGGACAGCTGCAAGTTTGTTGATCCTTCGCTTATAGTCACGCACGTTGGTACCGCGCACACTCGTTTCTTTGTTGCAACTTGCATCTGTCCGTCTGTCCAATCGAATATAGGCCGGTGTGTGACCAGCACTGCTTGTTGTACAATGTACAGGCATCCTGATTGCATGGATCCCTGTCATTCATAACAGCCCTTGAATGTGTCGAGTACGTACTCTGTACTGTAGTTGGAGACTAGGAATGATCTTTGACTCATTGAACATCCATTCCTTGTCTCCTTTTTATTTCAGTCTAGTCTTCATAAGGAACGTGAGAGATATACTGGCAAACGATGAATTATTTTCGATGACCAGAGAGAGCAGATAAGCGTTCGAAAAAGTTCCATCATTCCTCAATTGTCTACTACAAAAATAGCCATGGCAACACATGAAGATGAGGTCGATAAAACCATGGCAAATGTTGAAATGCAGGCCAAGAGTGAAGATATAAACTTGATTGACAGCCCATCTAACACGTCAAGCGAATACATTAGAGGATTGAGGCTTTATGCCATTACTGCATGGTAATTTTCGTTCATTTGGCATTCTGAATATCGTTGATGATGTACTGACTTCGATTTCATGTACAGCCTCTGCATGTGTCTATTTCTTACAAACCTTGAAATCCCCATTGTGACCACAGCTCTGATAAACATCACCACGGACTTGGGTGGCTTTGACCATGTGAACTGGATTACTTCGGCTTACCTACTGGGATATGTTGGTGAGATACGATACCCCCTTTTGTGTTTTCGAGATAGGTTTCTTACGCATTACGGTGAAATAGTGGTTCTGATCATTTACGCCAAAATGAGCGATATATTTGGCAGAAAATCATTCTTGCTGCTCGCAGTGTTCATCTT
Source organism: Talaromyces verruculosus (assembly GCA_038993655.1). Taxonomy (NCBI): domain Eukaryota; kingdom Fungi; phylum Ascomycota; class Eurotiomycetes; order Eurotiales; family Trichocomaceae; genus Talaromyces; species Talaromyces verruculosus. The sequence goes on from JBBVQN010000049.1 coordinate 124,220, forward strand.
CACTGTTTTTTCTGTCGCTTGTGGTGCCGCGCAGACTATGCAACAGTTGTAAGCCTTCCATTTCAGCATCCGACGACTATGCTTTTTGTTAACACTGTATCAGAATCATATTCCGCGCATTTCAAGGAATTGGTGGAGCAGGTAATTATTCGCTTTGCTCTGTGATATTCCTCGAACTTGTCCCGGTTGAGAAGTATGCAAAATACACAAGTTCCATATCGGTCATGTATACCTTTTCTCTGTTACTGGGACCCATTTTTGGCGGTGCCATCAGTCAATCATCCTCGTGGAGATGGGTTTTTCTGTTGAAGTAAACACATTCCTTCTCCATCTATCCTTGGTACTTCAACTGAATGTAATTTTCTAGTGTGCCTCCAGCAGCTCTCACCGGAGCGGTGCTTGTCTTTGCGCTACCAAACGGATTTCCGAACCATGCAGATGCCGCTCTTCAAGGCGAGCGCTTTAGCTTTCGAAACTATTTCAATGAAACTCTACATCGGCTGGATTTCGTGGGCTGCTCCATGCTCCTGATAGCCACACTTTTCCTGGTGACTGCACTCGAAGAGGCCGATACCGAGTTCCCCTGGAAATCCGGGTTTGTGATTTCGCTTCTTGCCATCTCAGGTGTAGCATGGGTATTGTTTCTGCTATGGGAGAGGCGCATCACAAGGAATCCGAAGCGGCAAGACCCTGTTTTCCCGTGGAGATTCCTTCAGAATAGGGTATGGCTGGGTATGATGCTGTAAGTCTTTCCTGGACGAGAATTGGAGAAAGCGATGTATCCTAACATTTGTACATGAAGAAACTGCATTTTTCTCGGCGGTACCTGGTTTGTGACCATGTTTCAGATTCCGCAACAATACCAGATTGTCAAGGGGCTGTCACCTCTGCAAGCTGGTGTGAGGTTTATCCCCTTCACAATTGCGGCACCTGTTGGGTCCGTAATTGCACCAACCATCGGCAAGATCTTCAAAATCCCTCTGGTATATCTTGTTCTCGTTGCTTCAATAATTCAAGTTGTTGGTTATGCATTGTTCACCATTTTGCCGACATCTACGCACATCGAGGCAGCGCAGTATGGGTATCAAATCATTTCTGGCTTTGGATGTGGAATTAATATTACCCTTCTGAGCCTTATGACTCCATTTGCTGTCGAAAAAAGAGATCAAGGTACGTTTCAAAGCTCTTAGATTTTCATATGTATATTTTAAAAAAAAACTAATTCGGCTCAATCTACAGCTGTTGCAATGGGTAATATTGCTCAATTTCGAGTCATGGGTGGCGTAATATTTCTCGCAATCGTGACAACAGTGTTCAATAGTCACGTTCGAAGTCATCTGGGTGCATACGTGACTCCTGACCAGATCAATACCATACTGCAATCAGTCCAAACGATTTCCACATATCCGCCAGAGACACAGGACGCGATTCGTGCTATCTTCTCAGAGGGTTACCGTTTACAAATGTATATTCTGGTTGGCTGCGCAGGGGCCCAGGTGCTTGGAGCACTCCTTATGTGGCGGAAGAAACAAATCGTGGTTTAGTCTAGCTACTTGATTTTGACAAATTTGCAATAAACAATAAAATCACATTCAATTAAGCTTTGACAGTCCTTCCAATAGTCCTTTTGATTAGCTGGATCGTCCTTGCAACCGCAACCTGATCTCGGGGGTCTGGAATTTCATGGCCACCGTCATGAATGAATTCTCCTCTATCACTTGCCTTACAGAGCTTACTTAGCACTGGGCCAAACGTAGGGTATAGCTGATCGTATTTTCCCCAGATATGCACCGTCGGAATCCCAATTATTTCGCCATCAGCCTGGTAATTCATCACCCGCCTAGAGCCCTAGGTGATACCACTGGGATCTTCAGGAGGCCCGTCTGAGAAGAAAACAGCACAGCGGAATGTAGGAGATGCTGATTCCCGCTCCGGATCCTTTCGTGATCGATTAATCATGAGCGAAGAAGCAAGAGCGGCACCTTGCGAGAATGCCATGACAGCGTCAAATGGCCCCTCTTCCTCAATGAAACTGTCCAAGGCAAGCAAGGCTTGGATGCAGCTCTCTGGTGATGATTGATCCGCATATTCAAAAACTCTTCATTGGTTGAGACAAAATCGCCGATATCTAGATTAGGTAGTAGTGACAGTCACCTCTTAGTCACAGTTCAAAAGTTGGTTTGGAGAAAGTCAAAGATTGTGCAGGCAGGCAGGCCAAAAAAATGGATACTTAGTACTTACTAGGAGCCATCTGCGTTGATGTGAGCCATCTAGCCATTCATACGTATGATCCGGGCCAAGGGCATGGCGAATTGCAGCTGTGCAGAATGGGCTGTTAGCGTTGTAATGATACGATGTCGTTTGGGATGGTGATATTGTTACTCGTTTGGCTTTTGAAGATCTACTAGTAGTACCAATGTGACGATTGAATCGTCAGACTAGTTCCCCAAGCAAGCATCAGGCATGGGAGCTGACTTACACGACTGTTGGTGCCCATGCCGTGAAGATACAGGAAGTGCATATTGACTTGGAAGGCCAGAAAATAAAAATAGAAAATTGATGTAGGTATCATGATCAGTCTCGATCAGAAGAGGGGGAGTGAAAGTAGCTCTTTAAGATCCATGCGTCGGATATTGCGCAGTTTTCGGGGTATATTTGAAAACGTGCCTGACCAAACAGTAGGAACTCAAAAAGGCAAATCGAACGTGGATAAGTTAGTCCAATTCAAAATTATCAGCAGTCAACCCAGGTAGAATTTGATCGAGGGGTTTACTACCTCCACGCAAACCTTTCCCGATCCCTGTTGCTGTACCTACCCGCGGACATATATACTCCGTAGACATGGGCAAGGTAATAGAGTCCGGCTTTGCAATCCAAAAGGCTGCATAACAATGAGACTGTAGTGCAGAGCTGTTCCGAATGCAACGCTGGTGGACTGTTCTATCTGCATCCTGTAATCAACCGATGCCGGCCTGAAATGTATGAATAGCCAACAGAGTCAAGCCCATGGCTTGATCATCGGCAAACTAATTCAGTGCAAAACACGCAGGATGAATAAAAGTACAAAGGCGTAAAGCTTGATGCCTATAGCTTGGTTTGGTCTTCAAAGACTACCGTGAAATGAGCGCATGCATTTCGGAGGAGCGATGAAGTGAAGTTCTCTCTTCAAACGGCTTCGGCAGCTTCGAAATGGTGATTCCAGACTATGAGACCGAGAGTTGTCGAGAGCATAGCCTTATGATCTGTACTGCGCTTGAGACAGGATCTCCATCTCCTCGTACTTTTGCAAGGCGGGAGTTGATGTTCATCCTAGATCCTGAATCTCAGATACAAACTCATCTAGTTGACCTTGTCTGTGAATATCTGTCCCAGAAAGGCAATCATTTCGGCCACAAGACCTTGCCAATTAGTCGTCTTACTACTATCGAACTTACCGAAAATGCAATGACCGTTTTCCTTCCAGAGGTTGAGAGACCTTTGCTTACTGATATGAACGAAGTTGAATTCACCTCGCTGCAGGGTTTCCTATGCAAATCTCAAAACATCCTCTGGGTCACTGCAGCAAAAAAGGATTCTTTGCTAAATCCCCAGGTACAGCTTGTTCGGGGTATGTCTCGAGTTCTCTGTACGGAGAACAACAAATTGTCCTTCGTCACAGCCTTCTTGGAAGATCACACAGCGGATCCCAAGTTGTGGGCGAAACATATTAGTGACATCCTGTCTACCATCAATATGACAGCGGGAAGAGTGTTCGAACTAGAATATGAAGAACAGAACTCCGCATTGAATATCAATAGAGTAGCCGAGGCTGACGACCTAAATGCGAGTATATTTGACAAGAGCGTCGCTACCCCAAAGATGAAGCCAGTGCGTTCGGGAGTCTCGTTAACCATGACGGTCTCAAACACAGGTTTCATTGAGTCTGGACTATTTGTTGAAGGCTATAAATACTGGACTGAATTGGAAACAAATGAGATCGAACTTCGGGTTGAAGCCGTTGGTATCAACTTCCGAGATCTGCTTGTCATGCTCGGACGATACCCTGATAGTGACACTATCGGAATGGAATGTGCAGGTATCGTGACCTGAGTTGATTCTAACTGCTCATTTTTCCGCCCAGGAGAACGTGTTGGTGCGCTCATGATCGGCTGTCTTCAGACGTTTGCCCGGTGCGACTACCATCAAGCAGTGAGGATTCCGGATCACATCTCATTTGGTACAGCGGCGGCAGTCCTCGTTCCTGGTGTAACAGCCTACCATTCCTTGGGACAGGTAGCTCGTTTGAAGCCCAAAGAGTCTATTCTTATCCATTCCGGTGCTGGAGGTACTGGCCAAATGGCGATCCAGATCGCCCAAAGTATCGGAGCAGAAGTATACGTTACAGTTGGCTCGGATGAGAAGAAAACGCTTCTAAAAAGTTTATACAACATCCCAGATGACCACATCCTGTATAGCGGAGATACATCGTTTGCTCGCGATATCATGTTAAAAACGTCTGACAAAGGCGTGGATGTCGTCTTAAATTCATTGTCTGGGGATGGCGTAGTCTCATCGTGGGAGTGTATCGCGCCCTTTGGTCGCTTTGTGGAAATCGGCAAGGTTGACGTCGAGAGTAATTCAAAGCTTTTTATGGCACACTTCAAGAAGAACGTTTCGTTTTCTCTAGTTGCTGTTGACCATATGTGCACTTATGACCCGACACTCATACAAGCGCCCATGGAAGTCGTAGTATCTATGATCGGAGCAGGGACTTTGGAACATGCATCACCATTACAAGAGTTCTCAGTCGCTAAGATAGAGGATGCCTTCAGACTCATGCAAGGTGGAAAGCATACGGGCCAGCTGGTCATTAACCTTAACACCACAGATCCAGTACCGGTAAGCAGCCCCCATCGCATTTGATCTTTTCCCTGCTAATAGTTCTCTTACCAATTAGACTCTCTTGCCTCATGTACCATCGTATTCTCTTCCTTCTGATGCAACGTATCTGATTGCTGGGGGCTTGGGAGGTTTGGGTCGCAGCGCTGCTCGTTGGATGGCATCAATGGGAGCAAAGCATCTCATCTTGCTTTCACGATCAGGAGCAAAGTCCGATGCAGCACAAAAACTTATTCAGGACCTCACCAGACAAGGTGTACAGGTAAAAGCTCCAAAGTGCGACATCACATCGATTGATTCTTTATTCGTCGCATTGAAGGAATGCAGTAACCTTCCGCCGATAAGGGGCTGCCTCCAAAGAGTGATGGTCCTTCAGGTAAAGTATTGATTCTTCATCAAACAACTTCCTATATAACCATCTCTTAGGACTCGATTTTCGAGAAGATGACATTTACACAATGGCAAACCACCGTCCGTTCCAAGGTACGAAGTACGCAAAACGTACACTCCCTTCTTTCGCACAACATGGAATTCTTCATTATGCTCTCGTCTCTATCTGGAATTGCCGGCTCTATCTTCCAATCCAACTACGCTGCGGGAAACACATTTCAAGATGCCTTGGCTCAATATCGCCGAAGCATCGGCCGCCGCGCCGTTTCCCTTGACCTTGGCTGGATGAGAGATATTGGAATCATAGCCGAGAATGAGAAATACGCTCGTGGCAAGGAAGCAGCGGCAGATATGGCACAGATTATGGAAAAGGAGTTCCATACACTATGCAGTTTCGATGTGGATGTAAATAGTCAGCTACCTAGGTATGAACTGTCAACTAGTACGTACTTAGAGCCGGCCTTGTAGATATGACTTACGATATCTGTGGTTGAGAAAAGATTCAAGGTATAGTAGTGTTAGAGGCCTGATATTTTGAGTTCCAACATGATGGATTTCTCCCTGAGGTTGGTAAGGGTATTTTGGTAGACCCTCATTCAAGGGCTCCATTTTGATCACGGTTTGAGAGCCCAGCATACAAGGGAGCTAAAACATGTACCACGTGATCACCCTAATGGCTGTGAATCGAATGGTAGTTCCTTTTATCAGAAAAGTTAGGAGAGAATTAACAATATGGACAGTTTGCGATCAAAACTAGATCAATCATTGATCAACCCCTTAGGGTTAGCCCTCCTTAGGGTTAGGGCTCATATGGAGAAGATTCTTTTCTTTGTGGAGATTGCTCCGAACTTAAACTTCAAAACATTCATAACATAACGAACAAGAGCGCAACAATGCAAGCCTCTTGTTTCGAATCCCCAATTTCTTCATCTTTTTGTTTCTAAAACCTTCATTTATATATATTTTCAGCATTGAACATATAACAAATCGATTCATGACGTTCGCATCCGAAACCTCGACTCAATGTCCCTCCGCACCGTTCTCCAGAAACTCCTCTTCACCGTCCTGATACCTCTCTCCATCTCCTCAGCGCTTTGGCTATACCTATATCCCGTGCTACAAGGATGCGCGTTTCCTCTACCGGTCGTCACCGAAGCTAATGAAGGAACGCGCGAAGGATCTTGGCTGTCGAATAGCGTAATAAACACTATATATCAGCATGCGGCCGATTGGGACATGATCGCGAATGGAGGCACGCACGAACCGGCTATATTCCGTCTTCTAGTTCTTGCCGATCCACAGATTGAAGGTGATAGTTCCCTTCCTGCGCCGGACGATGAATTCATTCCCCAATTAGTTCGGCATTGGGTGGATGTTCGGTCTTCCCTATCTACACCAGACGCTACTACGATTCTGATGAATACCACTCGAACGATACTTGTGGAGGATATACCATCCGCTTTTCGAGCGGCCCGGAAACGTCTCGATCTGCTGGGGAACGATTACTATCTTGCGCACATCTATAGGACATTGTCGTGGTGGGGTCGCCCGACGCATGTCACTGTGCTCGGGGATCTGATTGGGAGTCAATGGGTTACGGATGAAGAGTTTGAAAATCGCGGATGGAGGTTTTGGCAGCGCGTGTTTCGGGGTGGGCAGAGGGTTGATGATGATATAACCGTTACGGGAGAAAGGTCTCATGGAGAGAGTGCTAAAAAGGAAGAATTGGAGACGTTACAACGATATAACTCTTCCTGGTCTACCAGGATAATCAATATTGCCGGAAATCACGATATCGGATACGCAGGCGACGTTTCACGAGCACGACTAGAACGTTTCGAGCGAATCTTTGGTCGCGCGAACTGGGATATCAGATTTGCGCATCCCCCTTTACCAGGAAAAAGTGATGCCCAACCTACTCTCCACATCATCAACTTGAACGACTTGACCCTCGACGGCCCTCCGTTGGACTCATCCATCCAATCCGACAGCTACACATATATCAACGACCTCCTAACTCACCGCTCCTACCCCGTCGAAGACCAGACTTCTTTTACATTGCTACTAACCCATGTCCCACTCCACAAGCGAGACGGCATCTGCGTCGACGGGCCGTATTTCACCTTCTTCGACGAAGATGATACGCCTGATAACGAAAATGATCCGCCGCGATGGCGGAAAGATGGGCTTCGGGAGCAGAACCATTTGAGTGAGCACGTCAGCACAAATGCGATTTTGCAGGGGATATTTGGTATGAGTGGGCATGCTAGTTCTGCGCCGGTTGGTGGGAAAGGGAGACCGGGGCTGATTCTGACGGGACATGATCATGAGGGGTGTGATGTTGTGCATTTCGTTGAGAGGGAGCACGAAGCACACTCAGCAGAAGAAGAAACAGAGAAAGGAACGACATCGTGGCATTGGGATGCTAGACGTTACTCCCCATCGTCTTCCACTGCCGAGTCTAACGATCCCTCGATCCGTGAAGTCACCCTCCGCTCAATGATGGGCGAATACGGCGGCAACGCAGCCTTGTTGTCGATATGGTTCGACACGAATCCCGAGGTGTATCAGTGGCAGTACGAGATACAGATGTGTCCCGCTGGAGTACAGCATATCTGGTGGACTGTTCATGGGTTGGCGGTTGCGTGCGTGATTGGGTTGGTCGTTGTAGTTGGATTGAAGGGGTTGGAGGTACTCGGGATTATGTCTAAGCCTGGGCAGACGAGTCGTGGTGTTAGGACAGAGGCGAAGAGGCGGTGATACGGTTTGGATATAAACATTGTTACGTGTAAATTATGTATGGATAGATGTGTATATTATGAACATACGTCGGCTACAAGGACATATCATATTTCCGAAGAATGGAATATATTGATTAATGCCACTAGCAAAAAGGTCTTGAATAGAACAATGGTATCCATAAAAACATTCCATCTCGAAAATGCAAATGCGAATAGACGCGGGAAAAATATGAATGACCGTGGTATTACCTGACTCAACGCCTTTCTTGCATGTATAGTCGTGATGACCCCCTCAATAAAACAAATTTGAAAAGAAATGAAATGCTTGCTTGTCAAATTAAACCTTGCCCTGCCCTTTTATGCTGGAATTTCGTTTGCGCCTGAATGCAGTGGATGAAAGAGTCGTAGAGATGGAGGCACTGATCTTCGGGTCACGTCAAGTGAGAACCATCAGTCCGCAATAGGAGTAATGGCCTCGTCATTGATCATATCCTCATCTGAATTATTCTGATCGAATGGAAATTGATTATGCTCAACATCGCCTTCGTCATGCGTCTGCAGTAAGCCTGCCTGCGGTAGTTGCTGTTGTAGCCGCAAAAGAGGATGGGGCGCCGTGGTCAATGGATCGTGTACCAGATTCCCCTGACTCAGGGCAGACATTTGCTCCAATGAACGCTGGAAATCGCTCAACAGATTTGTCCGCATGCCATCGGAGATGAGGTCTAGAAATTCACCAGCAAACTCGGCGACTTCGTTGGCAATCTTTCTTTCCAGTATGTCCTCCAGCATCTCCATGTCTCGTTTCCATTTCTCCTCTTTTCTCGCTTTCTCTTCCTCCACGCGTCGGCATGTACCGTCTTCCTCTCTGATTTTCAGACAGTTTGGGCATAGGTAGTTGACCTCGCAATAAGAGCACGAGCAAGGTGGATTACTGTTCACGCAGTCTTGACATACGTTAATCGAGCAATTTGTGCACTCGCGTAATACACTGGGGCAGCGCTGACGCTGGTCTCCCAGGGGCCTATATTGCGGGCAAAAGTACGACCGACATCCTTGCCACTTGGTGATTTCGGCCGCAGCATCATAGTACACCGAAGAGCGGGAAGATGATCGAGATAAGCTTGAATAGGTTGGCGATCGGCTGCGTCCTGCGCGTCGTCCTGTTGCCATGCCTTCTTCTGCATGTCCGCGAGCCCGAATAAAATCTTGTAGAACTGCGGGATGCATCTCGCCAACTCCTTGTCCAACATTATCTCCAGCAACACTGCTTGAAGCCGAAGGTGAATCTCGTTCCATATTCGGCGTCGGTCCTTGTGATTGTAATTGTGATATGAAAGCAGCAGCCGTGTTTATACGAGGTCTGAATAGTGACGGTCCCGCTTGAGTTGTCGGGTTTGAATTGTTTGTTCTAGAAGTAGAGGGTGGTTGAGACTGTAGAGCAGCTTTCTCGACAGCAAGCTCTTTATACCCGCATATACGTAGACGTAATCCTCGGAGGTCGTGTTCTTTGCAAAGCGGTTTTGAACAGCTCTTGCAGTGTACCTTCCACTGAGGTGAATTATAGCAATCATTGCATAGATTGCGAGGGCAGGATGATATCTGGCGACCTGATGGCCCAATCAGTTGGTGTAGTCCCTCGGAAGTGCTTGTTTCCAATAAGTTTTCTGTGCTCTGGTTGTTAGATGCACAGCCCACAAATTCTGAATCTTCCCATCCACGACCTTTCGGTAAAGGTGCTGCTCGGACCACATCAACATCTCGTGTCGTCGTTCCGATGCTGATACCTCCGCCACCTGAAAAGATCGGTTCCGTACAGCACCAGTGAAAACTCAAATTCGGATATTGAACGGTAGCGGCAGGGTTTGGAATGTTATCGACATTTGCGTCCGGTGCTGGATCGTGCATGTTACAGGGAGAAACCGTAGCATTCGGCGCCCACCACAGGGGATTAGTCATGGGTGTTAATGGCGATTGTGCCCACGTAACCTGATTCTGGACATAGGGATAGCTGTAGGCACAGCTTGCACACAATGTTTTCCGACATCCGACACAATGCATAATGACACTGCATTGCTCACATCGCTCACCTATTGGCTCCAAGCAATTATCGCACTTGGTATCCTCAACGAAGAACCTGTGACTGTGGCGTAGATGAGCGGGAACGAATTTTCCATCACCAAAAACAGACCGATCTCCGGTGCCTAAGGCTTCACCGTGGTATCCGGTTTCTTCTTGTTCCCAAAGCCTTCCATCCTTTCTCTTATCTTGTTCAGCTCTCGAGTTCATCGGGCCAAGCCAGTTCTTCGACCTCCATAGACGATCGAATACAACCCAGACTTCAGGAGCGCCATGTGGGACCCTCATAGACACATAACCGCGTCGTCGAAAACATCGACCTGCGGGACTAGTACACCAGGCGGTATCGGTCCATATTCCCAATTTGTGACAGAGGTTGACGAGTTCATGTGTAGGTTCCGCGTCTGAGTCACGACGTGCTAGTGAAGAACCGAGATACGGACGACGTCGATGGTGCCGGCAACGATAGGTGTAAAGACTCTTCAAGGCTAATTTTTGCTTGGTCACAGAGCTGCTCGTGGTATTTCCCATATCAACATCAAACTGTAAGCCGTACATCGTGAGGTATGGAATAATGTGGTATTTAAGAGACACATTTTTGCAGCCTCGCACAGATAAATGCTCTAGTGTCTCTCGTCGGGAGTGAAGGACGGTAGATATGAGTATCTGCCCAGACACGGCGGTGTTGTCAAGCTCCAGGCTTTTCAAACAGGGACTGATTGGGATGACAACTAGCATCAAGAGCTGATCCAAGGCGTAGGGCCGAGACTGGCGTGAGGCAGAAGGATCTGGACTGCCCATCAACAACGGCCGATTTTGGGAGCCGGATGGAAAGAGTAAGCGGAAGGATAAGAATTTCCATGCTGTCGGGTAGGATTGTAGGAAGTTTCGGAGGTAGGAGGAGGTATGGTATAGTTGGAAGATGGTATCTGTAGGAATTTGAAGTAAGAGCGATTCAAATATGGGAGCATGGGTTGAAAGCACTCGTTCAAATGTCGATAGTTGTCTGTCGGATGAGGCGGCTATGGAACTATCATCGTCATCTACTTCAATATGCGAGTTCATTGAGAGAGACTTTTCCATCATCATGCTCTCAAAGTGTGGATGCTTGATATGGTTGCTCCCGACTTCAAGAGTCATACTGCTGAGCGAACGGTGGTGATCGATGCTCGGAGAAAGAGATGCGTGTGTCGGCGAGCATTATCGGGGAAAACGGAACGAGGTAGGCGCGGTTTCAGATAGGGCTCTTGACGGAAAGTAGCGAAACAAAGACAGCCATCTGGCAGGGAGCAATTGTTGTCAATAATGACACGAGGGGCGGTGGTCAAGGAGGAGGAGCAGTGGTCACAGGCTGTCCACGACCTTCTTTGCAGTCTAAGAGTGAGAGGCTAAGAGCAACTTGAGCGATCGTTGGGATAGTCTGCGGGTCTGTGGCCGCTGTGGAGCCTGCCTGCAATTATTGGATCCTGATTCGGCATGGAGTCATGTGACGTCCTATGTTTGTTTGCAGCAACGACCATCTGATCTTGTCTTGACTCTCCTACAAGATAGGTGACATGACTGTGTATGTTCTTCATTGCACCACGTACTATGTACATTCAACATGCATTGATTTCTACATCATGTGCTAACATCTACTGCAATGCCACCGATCAATGCCTATCGGGAGCATCGCCGACCGTATAGCCCCTTGCGATGCCCCTGCGCCCTTCGACAACAGCGGAACCACCGACCTCGTCGTCTTCCTCATACTTAATTTCAAAGTCACTTCCGAGGCCCTTCCACGTCCTTTGCGAACGCAAGAATTCCGCTCCTGGAGATATCGTGTTCCCGATCATGGCTAAGTCGCCCTTGGCCCGTTTCGCCAATGCTGTACTATTACCGCCTGCACGTCCATTGCTGCCATTGCTCGTGTATTGCATAGGGCGGGAGGTGGTGACAAATTGACCGGTTCTAAAGTCAAATTCTGGAGGCGCGGATTCGGATTCTGAGTCGTCATCGTCGTCATTTTCTTGGCTTGTCTCAGGGCTCGCATTCGGTGCAGTAGAGGAGGCATCAAGGACAGCCTGATAGTCGCTTCTCCACGCACCCGTCCAGACCCGGGTATCATCGCTTTGTAGGGCAAGCTCAAGCTCATAGGGTGTAATCACCGGTTTCCAAAAGTCCTTGCTGTCCACCAAAGAGCTTTCCCAGCACCCAATCACAACCCATCCTTCGATCTCACTGAAGTTAGCTACCTTTGCAGCATTAAGCTTGCCAACGACAAACATATAACTCTTTTTACCCGCAGCTGCGATTTGTTTTCTCACATGGTCGACAATATGAAGGTAATTCTTGACGCTTAACGTATTGACAAGAATACCGAATATAGGCGCGGTGCTCAGTGAGACTAAGACACCGTATCGACGACGTAACGCGGCTGTGGTAGACGCTTGAAGTGGTTTGATATCTTCAGACTCGACATTATCCGTGGGATATATATGTATGGCCGCAACTTTGGATGAGAGGGTAAGCAGGAGCGCGGTAGGCGGATCCGAGATGTGAAACAATTCCCACTCGCCCAATGTATCCGGGTTCTCCTCGACAGAATTTGGGACTGTACGGTTCGGAATGGCAGACGCAGGATTGTGCAATACGTGTGCTGCGAAAAGGTTGGTATATCCTTCCTGGACAAGTCGATCATGAACGTCTTGGACATGATCCGTATATGTCACATCGGCGGCTACGATTATTTTTGCGCTAAGGTCGGTATATGTATCTTTGAACGCTTTGACGAGCGGCTCAATCGGTAAGGGTCGGTGTGTGAAAACGTAGATCACGGGTAATCGCGATGTCGGGGATAGACAGGCTCGTCCGTAGTGTACGACAGCATCAGCATCGACATGTTCCGCAGCGACCTCATCAACACAGCAAGTGCCATATGAAGTGTCTGCCAGGATATAAAATCTCCGTTCCAGTTCGTCAAGGGGCTTGCCATCCTCCAGCTCTAACCGAGACGTCTTTTCGGCGAGTGTTGGCTCTGAATCCGTATTCGTAGTTTGTGCGACTGTGTTCACATTCTTCGTCTGCAGTCCCCGAGTCAATAGCTGAAAGACTCGTGGAGCATCCGGGAGCATATCATCCGGAAACTGGAGTGCAATGCGCTTCCATCGAGATTTGCGTATCTCAGTGAGTGTTCGTTCGATATCATAGATGATGGAGAGCTCGTCGTCGGAACGGACAGTCCCCGAATCGCTCGGTCTGGCCACGGGCTCTGTGGCTTCTAGCAGATGTGTATCTGGTGTAGATAAAATCGGTGCTGATGCCATATTGCAGGTACAATACGCAAGATTCCTGCGATGTTGCACCGCTATGTGCAAATTGTTGCTATGTTGTGATGGCGGGGTAGAGTTGTTCGTTCATCTAGAAATTTTTGAGGACAAAATGCATTGCCGCCATTGCGGGCCCAGCCCCACCTCGAATTTACAGACATTTTCGAAGCATCAGGCTATACAATTCTCTTCGATGTATTCCATAAGGCATATCTCATTGATCAATAATCATCGATTTACAAATCAGCCTTCGCCGGCTCTCCAGCCCACACCCTACGAATCAACTCGCGGATGGGCTCTCTCTCAATCTCCCTCGGGTTCCAGTAAGGGTTACTAACGGCAATATCAGCAGCCTTATCAATATCCTCCTCTTTCATACCAAAGTCTTTTAGTCCCCTCTTGACTTTCAGCTTCGACAAAAGCACATTCAGACCATGAATAGCATCCCCATTACTTTCCGGCAGCGTCTCGGCCAATTTCTTCATCACCTCCGGAATGCGAGGCGCATTGTATGAAATAGCATGCGGAAGTACGGCGGTATGCGTTTCGGCGTGTGGGAGGTTGAAACTGCCTCCTAGCGTGTGGCAGAGTTTGTGGTGAATGGACATTCCGACACTGCCCAGGCAGGTACCGCATAGCCATGCGCCGTACAGAGCCTGAGAGCGTGCTGAGGGCGAAGAGGGGCTCTCCACTATTTCCGGGAGAGACGATGCTAGGGCTTTGGTGCCTTCTAGGGCGAGGAGGTTGATGATAGGGTTAGTGTTGCGTGCATAGAGTGCTTCCACTGTAGATTGTCAGTAAATAATCTTACATGCCACTGGCGAAAAGACTGACCAGCATGAGCAATGGCATTGACTCCACTAGTCGCACTCATTGCTGCGGGGAGGGTCATGGTCAAATCAACATCGTAAATCACCGTTCCGGGGAGAATCTTCGGATCGGATCTCGTCTTCTTTACCCCATCCGCCGTCTCACCCAGAATAGGCGTCATCTCACTGCCCGCATACGTAGTAGGAATACAAATATGCGGCAGTCCAGTGCGAATACTAATCGCTTTTCCCAAGCCAATAGTACTTCCACCACCGATTGAGACGACGGCATCTGCTTTTGTTTCTTTGGCGTATTGTAAAGCTTTTTCCGTGACGTCGGTGGGGGTGTGCATGGTGGCTTCGGTGAAGATGCCTGCAATCTTGCCATTGAGAATTTCTTTCAGCTGCTCGGCTTGCTTGACTTGTTGAGGGGTGGATAGGAGGAGAGGAGCAGTGAGATTGAGCCGCAAGACTTCCTCTGGGAGTTGTTTCAAGGTCCCTGATCCGAAGACAACCCGTCCAGGGTTGGCGTTGTATACAAAAGAGTCCATGATGCTGGATCTGGTGTGGTACTTTCTGATGCCTTGGAATAGTCCACTGGATATGCCTGGACGCATTGATCAGGTATAATCAAGGAGAAAGAAATGGAAAATCTTCCATCACAGAAAACATGGCTGGACGACCAGTATTTTATGAAGCTACACCCCACATGTCGCTTTTCCCCCCACAACCCCCGTCGGGGAGGTTTTGTAATCTTTTTGTCATGCTCTCAATCATCCCCAAGCGTCGGCTAAGTGTTTATCGGAATAAATGCTTCCCGGTGCATTTTCCGACGCTGCTCGGATGGCTTCAATGTTCTTTTTTCAGGGCATTATATTTACCGCACGCGACTAGAATCAACTTTAATATGTCCATTTATGACCACGATGATCCTATCACCTGCTGTTAGGTATGATGCAGGAAATGGAAAACCATGTGCCTGTTAGTATACAATGATTGATTGCCTAATTCAAAAGACTCCCGAACACCATGCCATGCTATGCAAATTTATCTTCACCTTTAGAAGGATCAGTCCATGTCTGCGAAACCCATCACTTCCCGGTCGCGGTTCTTCCCCTTGTTGGGCTTCCTCTTCTTGCGTCTGGCCCTTTCCCTAAGGGTCTCGCTATCGTCACTACCATAGCTCTCATCACTGTCAAGATCATCGCTCGGCCCTTCGAATTTCCTCACGCTACCAGCGAAAGAATATCCCTCATTGTATATACTCGGGCTCCAAACCTTGACGATTTGACCACCGCCACTGACCATGCGTCCTTCGACGTCAAATCCGAGAGATGTAACACCTTCAACCTCGTCATGTTGCACCTTGGACAACACCTTGTTTCGGCCGATTGACACCAAAGAAATTGCCCCATCAGACTGACCAACAGCAACCATCTTGCCATACCCAGCGTCCGATGGGACAACCGCCAGCGATTCCAAGGCTTCACCTTCCCCGCTTTGGCGCGCAACGTAGATACGCTCGTCCTGGTCATCCCAAACTCCCTTCTCCCACAATGTCAGGACACCAGTACCACTACCAACGAGTACTTTCTCGCCAACATTGGTGCCGGTTGTAGGTAGACCGCCGATGTATGCGGATGAGATCAATTCTTCCTCTTGATCTTCACTTTTGCGGAGGATACCTTTGCGCAAATCTGTAGCAGCCAAAGTAGTACCTCCAGTCGTAACCCATTGTTTACTGTAGCCAGAAGTGCTCGTATCTGAGGGCGGGAGCGCTGTGAGGGAGGAAATGTAGTCGTCATGAGGACGGTATGTCTGTTCGGGACGTGCAGTGACCCGAGAATAAGGGATGCGCAAATCGTAGACATGGAGAGCACCCGAGTCGGTTGCTAGTAACAAGTTCTGGGGGGATAGCGCGTGAATCACGGAGGGAGAGTCGATCTCGTCATTTACAACTTTCTTCCTAATCAATTGTTAGTTTTCTTTCTTGTATCACCGCGCGAAGTCACACTTACTTCGATTTGGCCTGAGGTATGAGAATTTTGTTCACAACAACACCCGTCTCAGCTTTTGCGGCCTTGACAATCCCATCCGTCCCAGCGGAATAAAGCGTCTCACCATCGATGCCAAATGTCAAACACCGACAGCTTCCCTTGTGTCTGCGCGTCGACCAGATCGTATCTATATGACCGGTGCCATTACCATTTGTCGCAGACAAACGTGACGACCCTTCGATATCCTCGTCGTCATCGTCATCTTCCTCGTCGCTATGCTCGGCCGCGGGTAGGCGGAACGTCTCGACATGTCCTGAGGTCAGGCCCACGGATAGAATTGGTTCTGAGGGATGAACGGCTTGGGCAAATAAATCTGCCTTGAGCGGCAGAGTGCACACGGTTTCGTAAGTGTGATAATACATTTTGTCTAATGCATGGCAGACTCTGCTGTTCTGTTTCTCTGTAGCGTGGCTGGCCGCTGGTGAGAGTCAAGAGATTGGGATATTTTTTCTCCAAGGTGGAGCTAAATCCGAGCTAAGCTTCTCCGCTCCGCAAAGGATTTACCATTGAAAACCGTGCACAGCAACCAAAAGACAAAAATAATGGTGCGTGGGAGAGATTTTGATAGCGAGACAATTACAACCGGAATGAGCTCAAAATGTTCCTGTACTCTGTATAGCTCAGCAAATATACTATATATGGTCATTCCCAACCACCCAGCCACTCACAAAATCACTTTGCTGGAGTTTACCCCATACACTAACCCAATATGGTAATCAAGGGTTAGGGCTATGGCGTGCCTGAGTATTGAATGCTAGTATAAACTCTGTGGGTAATAGATATATAATATGAATTCTTGAGATTGCTTTGGTATTTAGGGGATGGACAGTATATTTCTAGGAATGAACAGGTAAGCAAGCGGATCGGGGGTAGGTTAGGGTTTCTTATAGCCCTAATGAGAACATAGCGAACTAAATATAACCACACCATACTTCTTGACGATATATAATTCAGCCCATGTATGATCGCTTGCAAGGAAGATGAGAATCATGTATTTTCTTCCAGTCGAATTTCTTGTGGAAGGCTGAACATCTATAGCTATGATGTCAGTAGACAAGGATTGTGTCAAGTCGGGATCTGAAATGGAAAGGGTCAATCAAAACTAAGAAACTGTGCGGGTGTGCCTACATTGCCTAGTAATTGATGGCCATAGCCTCATGACTCATGAGCCATTAATTGAGAAAATTCATGCGCCCCTGAAGGAGGTGAAAATTTTCATGAATTCCTCACAGCCACAGCTAGATTGCTACATCGTATTTCCAATATCTGGTGCCTAAAAATCCCTCACTCTGAACTAAGCTTTTTTAAGCCTCCGAGGCATGTGCTGAGCTCTAACCAAAAAAAAAAAAAAAAAAAAAAAAAAAAAAAAGGGAGAGAGAGAGTCAGAGACATCAAGAAAAAGAAAAACTATTTAATCGTACTCCTGCGCCCACTGTCATCCTGTCATCCATCACTCAAACCTCAAATCTCCAAGGTTCTTTCTAAAGCTACATATTCAGATTTGACTGATTTATTCAAAATATCACCTATTTGACCATCCCGATGAACACTCCTTACGATAACAGCTCCCTGAATGTCATTGTGCGAGTAGTCGCAAAGTGCCTCCGATACAACTGCTCACTGGAACAAGTTCCAGTCTCTCGCAAACCACCCTGAAGCAGGTTGCGAAAGAGAATCCGGGTGAAGCACAATCATTTCTAGTAGAGGGTACGAGTTTGGCCTGTTCAGAGATAATCACATAGCCTATTCTAACCATTGTATCTATCTTATCAGTACTGTAACTTACTAGCCACCATGATTGACCGTCTAATTCGCCTCCTTCGCAAACCCGGGTCGAAGAATGCCGTCGAAGGCATTGCTCCAACGCAGCGAACAACTAAAAGGGGAGATGAAGGCAGTGATAATATCACCGTATATGTCATGACCCCGAAGCGAGCAATCCTAGACCGTTGGCTAGACTGGGTTGTTCGCGCCTCAGGGTCCAAATTTGTGTTTTTTGCCATTCTCGCTGGCCTTTTGACATGGGCTTTGCTCGGTATTCCCTATGGTAGAACAGATACCTGGCAGGTTCTCATTTCTGATGTGCAAGCCATTATCTGCTACATCTTCGACTCTTTCCTGGTGCGTCAACAGCTCAATGTGTACGATAATGAAATCAGGGCAGCGGCGCAAGTGCAGTCACGGCTTATCAGCCATGCACGGATGTTGAATACCCTAAAGAAAGAAATCAACGAGCGCAGACGTGTCTCTGCGATCTCTGACGACTCGCCCTTGGATATCCAGGAGTCGGAATCTGCTCTTCCCAAGGATACCAAGTTTGGTCGGGCAATCAGTGTTTGCGCGCACATTCTAGGACACCTGGTAACATCAATCCTATTCTGGGTTGCTGTTGTAGTCTGGATAGGAATTGGTCCACTACGTGATTGGAGCAACGATTGGCAACTCTATATGAACTCTGCTTCGTCTGCTCTGATGGTGTTTGTATTCTCCTTTCTCGCCAATATCCATGAGCGACATTCGACATACATGAAGAGATGTCTCGATGCAATCTTCTCCGTGGATTCAAAGCTAGAGCTGAAACTCCGCGAGCTGACGGATGACAATCTAGAAAATCAGCCAATGGTCATCCCTCCTCCAAAGATTAACTGGATTCAGCGCGCCATCTTCTACTACGCAGAATTTGTGGGCACTTTGGTCGGCATTGCCATCCTCTTGACTGTCATCGTGGTCTGGGTAGTTATTGGACCAGCCCTTAAATTTAGTGCAAACTGGTGGCTTCTCATCGGAACGTATGCAGGCCTGATTGGGATGAATGATGCCTTTGTGCTACGGAACATGCAAGCCCGTCTGGGTGGCTACGTGGATGCTGAGCATGAGAGAATTTACGAGGAGGATGAAAAGATGTTCAATCTAATTGGACTGGAGAGTCTCTCATGCAACAAACACGCAGACAACTCTCTCACCTCTCGAGTTTCTCAAGTTATGTGCCGGATTAGTGCCCATGAGCTTACTGTCGTTGCGGGCTTTCTGCTCCTCGTCGGCTTGGTGATTGGCGCCAGCGTCATGAGATGGAGCTTGACCGGACAATTATTGTGCAATGTCCCGCCAAGTATTATCGAATCCTTCTTTATGATTGTTCTCATCACGGGCCATAATCAGGAACAAAGTCGAAAGGTTGCGGAGTTACAGTCCATGTATGAACGCCGCCTGAAACTACTGTCCTTTGTCAACCGGATTGAATCGCTGAGGAAATCGTCAACTAATCCACCTCAGAAACTCGCTGTCGATTCGACTTTCCTACGCAGCGTGTCTCGAGAGTAGTCTTGTCTTCGAGTGAATGGAACCTGTGGATTCCAAGGTCCGCATGGTATGGAATTCCAACACGAATAAGGTACAAGTGTCTACCTGATTGTATTCATTTACTTTCCATGTGGGCAGCAGAAGATTATCTGTATGTCACGATTCAACAGTGGCTACTTTAGAATGAACAGTATCGCATTTCAACAATGCGCTCGTCATGTATTTGTTGCGATTGTTTGCTTTGATTTTGTATTGGCTACTTTTGGATGGATCTTGTCAAGGTCAACTGGTGGTATGCCATTATTAAAATTTATTGATTTTAGTCATTAGTTATCAGTTACTTGTTTTGAAATTTCTACCATGTTCCTCTGTGCCTCTCTCTTGCACGCGTTCTATGCCACTGGATATTGACCACTCAAGTGTTGCATCTAGTGAGAACGTTAAGATATTACAGCCTTTGAGTACGTAAGTGTGACTGCTCTAATATACCACGTAGTCTCTAGGCACTTCTCTTTCTTTGATGAAAAGTTTAGATCCACGAGTCAGTATCATATTTCCGGTGCCTCCCCGGATGTTCTCCCGCAAGGCCCACTGAGGCTATTTACCGCCTGACTGCAGTTGGCCTCCTCAAATGTCTATATTATAGTAAGGAACACGTGAGAAATTAGTAAACAAGAGGAAGAATTAGTCCCTGACACATAAAATACTGACCACGAGTTTACGAGAAAAACGGAAAGCGAAGACAGGAGAGCGCACTTTCAAAGCTCACCGATTCGTTTTCTGATCTATAGACGCCAATGATTATCCTCGGTGAGCATATCAAAGTTAATTCAATGTTGTGAGGTCTAGCGCTAAACAGGTAGTAACTAGGAATTATATGTGGGCTGGGTGAATCAACACCTCGCATCAACCCCCTCCTCATTCCTTCGATTCCGCCACCACATCCGTGCTTTTAATAATGTCTTCCCACTCGTCACATATTTTCAAGGTAGCTTTACATTTAGCACGTATGGCCTGCAAACTGTCGGTGCCTAAAGGTAGACGTGGCGGTAGTTCCTTTCCTGCAGCCATCCCAGTACCAGTCAGAACGTCAATCATACGGGCAACCCCTTTGACCGAATCCCCAGGTTCATTTCCGTATACTTGACTTAATTCTTGGACCAATGCCTTGTGAAAAGGCTCGTATTCTGGTAGTTTGGACGGCTGCAGTACAAGGTTTGTGGACGCAAAGACTTGAGTGCGGAAGTAGCCTGGCTCGAAGACAATGAAACGCACACAGTTGTTGAATAATGCAGCGAATTCGGCCTGCAGATTTTCTGTAACACCTAGAAATTGTTAAAACATGTTGATTCCAAGACTGGACAAGACATGACTTACATTCAAGAGCGAACTTGGTGAGGCTGTAGGCAAGAGATGCAGGGTACCCGGTCCATCCACCCTATCGATTGTGAGTATATTGACAGCAAGATGCTTTCAAGAAGAACTACTCACCACAGATCCAATGAATCCAACTACACCTGACTTCTGTTCCCGCATGATACCGAGGACGGCTCTGGTGACTTTTAATGACCCGAAAAAATTGGTGTCGAGAGATCGATGCACCCTATCGAGCCTATAATAGACCGTCAACACTCAAAGTCTGACTAAATCCGGTTACAAAGAGGTACGCACGATATATCCTCCACGGCACCGCTTTCAATATACCCGGCATTGTTGACAAGTACATCGATCCTTCCATATATTTGATGGGCTTCTTTGATTTTCGCAAATATTTCAGCCTCAGGGAGTGTCACATCGAGATCCAAGATTGCGGCGCCTGTATCTGTCAGGTGTGCCAATTTCGTCGCTGCATTCCGGCCAGTAGCAATCACTTTGTCCCCGCGCGCTATATTTTGCCGAGCGAATTGCTCTCTTCAGATAGTCAGAATCACATCATACTGTTGCATATCTCCGCTGGACGCAGTAACTCCTACCCGAAACCCGAAGAACACCCCGTAATCAGCCAAACCCTTGGTTCCATTTTGCAGATACTTGTTGGGATTGTCCGCCGTTATAAGGCTCAATGCCGGAACAATGTTGATGATCTAAAGTCGTAAAGGAAGACTCCCCCAATATATCCTCTTTATAAGAGTAATCGCTACAGAATCCCATTTCTAATCCGGAGACTTTCATGTAGGTATTTATAATGGACGTCTGTAATCGGCATATTCGGGGCATGTGGAACGCCTCCAGGGCTGCTCTTCAGCTTTTTGCGTCGTTTGGTTGGTATATGTACCCCGATTCCTCATGATCCACTCGTCGTACCAACATCAAATCGAAACATTGGAAATGTTTACCCTTTCAGAAATGATCTTTCGTGGTGGAAAGTGGCTCTATTTCGTATGGGTTTGCGGCATATTTGATCATAGAAGGATGTACTTGTTTAACTTTGTACTTGAGCATAACGCTGATCAGCGAGAGTTTACTGGAAGCATCGTGCCGCGATAGAGCGAGTGACAGGTATCCATGGCTACACGGATCGTGGCAGACCAACAGAAGGTTGAGTCTGTAGTTGTACCTTAAAGACGAGTTTGACGATGGACGTTCTTGACGATCTGGAGATGGTAACTACGTTACGATATATACCCAGAGATACGCAGGGCTAATCGTATTTAAGTGTAATATATCGTAATACACGTGTTTGATACGACAAATGACGCAAAAGTGGGGAGCCAAGCACTTACTGGCCAATGAGATAGCAAGAATCAAACGATAAGCAAAAGCTGCCAGAAGCAAACAATATGATTGGCTGATACGGCCTTATCAAAGTCGACTCCCGACTCCCGAGGCACTTGATTAGCCGAATTGGTTGTTAGCGCGAATGCCTTGCTGTCAATGTCATACCTCCTGAGGCTGCTGCATCTCTTCTCATCTCTCAATTCATCAATCGTTCGGTATCAGCCTGAAGTGTGCTGAAATGGCGCTGGCCTTCTTCCAGCAAGCGGCCGACTTCGTGACCGACTCATTTACAAATCCTCAAAGTCAAAGACCTGTTTGGGCCGTTGCAGGGGCCTCACTTACGGTTGGACTGGCACTCGGCGCAATATGGGCGTCTGAAAGATCACCACCTAAAATCATCCCATCGCCTTTGAAGGCCGCCCAGTCTGCAACTGTGAGCAAAACTGGAGAATTGCCTGTTCTTCCGTTAGATGTTTTGCCTGGTGCGCGCGATGTCTCAACACCCTATGGTTCAATCCGAGTGTACGAGTGGGGTCCGGAAGATGGACACAAGGTTCTGCTTGTCCATGGCATTTCCACTCCATGCGTTTCGCTAGGAGGTCTGGCTCATTCCTTGGTAGATAGAGGATGTCGTGTTATGATTTATGATTTGTATGTCACATTTTGATCAAAAATATGGATGAGACAATCCTGCTGACAACGGCTTAGATTTGGGAGAGGATTCTCCGACACGCCAGGCGACATCCCTCAAGATGATCGACTCTTTGCTACACAGATTTTCCTTGTACTTGCATCATCACCGCTCTCCTGGACTGGCTCATCATCCGGCAAATTCTCTCTTATCGGCTATTCCCTAGGCGGCGGTATTACTGCCGCCTTTGCTTCGCATTTCCACGACTTGCTTTCATCTCTCATTCTCCTTGCACCGGCAGGCTTGATGCGCGATTCTCACGTCGGCTGGCAGACTCGTGTTTTGAATGCCAAGGGCTTGCTTCCAGAGAGCGTCATTGCCAGCCTTGTCAAGGGTCGACTGAAAGCTGGTCCGCTAGTCAAGCCGAAAAAGGCCAATGGCTCGCAGAGCGCGACCGTCGGTGTTGAAGATGCTCTTACTCAAGAACTTACTGCTTCTTCTCAACAAGTACTTTCTCGCACGTATCCGTCGTTGAAGACTGCGGAAGCTGTGACCTGGCAGGTAGAGAATCACGATGGCTTTATCCCAGCATTTATTTCCAGTATGAGACATGGTCCGATCTTGCAAAAGTCGCAGCTTGAAAATTGGAAAAGACTGGGAAGTTTCCTTTCGCAACGCAAACGAGAGGGCAGTGGCAGCGGTCTTGCCCATGACAAGGTTCTAGTTGTACTTGGAGAAACCGATAATGTCATCTTCAAAGACGATACCGTTGAGGATGTGACGCATGCGCTAGAAGGAAATGCACAGATTACGTACTTCAGCATTGGTCATGAATTCCCGAGTGTTAAATACGAAGAGCTTGCCGACCAGCTCATTGAGTTTTGGAAATAGAGAACCATATAGATTTTTTGGATGTTTGGACTGACCCGACTTTATATACGCTTTCGATAAATGACAATGATACAAATATGTTTGTGGATCATGACCTATACGCAACCCTTCATGATAAAGGCTCTTTTCAACCATCAACACTCGTCTGTGGCCCGCAAGCACAATCATCCATCTTCAGCTTCCCTGCCTCATCAACTCCTCGATATTCGCGATGTGCTCGTTCAATCGTTTATTGTGAGTCTCGCGGTCTGAGATGCGCGCCGGAAGGTAATATGGCTCTTCATGAGGAGGAGTGAGAGCGTATCTTCGCAGACCGATCTCGTTTTCGTTCACTGGCGGCACTTCAGCCATGTTTTTCGCGTTGAGTGGTTTACAGCTCGAAGGTCTTCATGCTGTTAGCGCTTGCTACATGTCAGACATGAGTGAAGAACACACCGAGAGGCGTTGCCAGTGGGTTGGCTGGTGGTACGAGACATGATTGAAGTTTGGTTTGACAAAGGGAATAAAACGGAGTTGGAAGGCGATCAAACCAGGCGAAAATTGTTTACCGATAGCAGTTGGATCTCGGAAGTTGGGTTCTGTTCGTTGTCTACGCGAGAATTCAGGACGGGGACCAGACGAAATTTATAGACGAAAGTCACGTGTTATCTGATCGAATGAGTGACCTATGTTCTGAGTACTTGTATGAAGAGGGGAATATGTGCGCAGCTAAGGGTCTTGGAAGCCCAGGCTATTGGCAGACGCAGGCCTCGACTGAGGAACGATGGGTCAGGGCAGAACGAGCAGTGCATCGAACAAGATCATTTCAAACGCAACCAAGTCCAGGCTGATTTAAGGCGCCCAAAGTCTGAATCGATAATGCTCTAGGCTCTGTGGTAGAAGTACTGTTTATACTATGTTCATTTCCGGGTCCAGTGATTGATCTTAGTTCCTGCGGCCCTTGTGTTACGCGACAAGGATGACCTTGTTATTTTGTTTACCGGACTCGTTAGTCGTTTGCAATTAAGACGATCGTGATGAGCAAAAGAGCTGGTCTGGACGTCAAGTCGAGGAGTCCAGGCCGGTCTATATATGTCAGGTACGCCCCATTTCATCTTTATGCCGAGGCGCAGCTCAAGTGGCGTTATCTCAGCATTTCATCATGTCGATGATAAATAAGTAGAGAGATTCGTTCGATTATCAGTCAAACATCCAACCATTTTTCGGCAATAAGCCCTGAGTGATTTTTCTTTGATAAGTGGCACATAAGGCACACTGATCAGCGTGTCAGTGGTCTGTGGTTTGCGCTATCCTGTGTAGGCAGCAACCAATTTCCAGAGATGAGATCGGTGAGTGATGCGCGGTGGCTTGATTCTTCAAAACTTTAAGATTATTTTCTTTGTTCTGGTTATCAGCGCAATTTCCACATTGTGCCCACTGTAGGTCGTCTGACTGTCGCAATTTTGCTAGTTCCCTCCAGCCACTTAGAAGTGATGCCCTACTGTCCTAAAACATTGAAATTGTCAATCATTCAGTCCACCACAGGGCCCAGTGGGCCCTGGGTGCCTCAGCCGAACTCAAAGCGGCCCGGACCGAATTCAAATGGACGACCCACAATATTTACGCCCACGGAGTTGACGCTTGACGGACACTTTAGCACTTGCATCGCGAGGGCCTTCAGATCTACTTAATATAATATTGGCCAACCAACTACTACATAGAATTTTGTGTCATGTGTACACAGCCAGGATAGCCGCACCATCCCACACCCCATCAGGTACGATTGCCTAGGTAGGAGGGTATCTAGACAATTGTAATTCCGCCTCAGATCCCGATTCAATGTTGTGGAACACGACGCAAATGTGGTGATCCGGCTAAGCTTGAAACATAAGCGATCTGATGAACGGAAATGATCGAGTCTGGTACCTCCACTAGAGCCAAGAGCTGCGCAGATTGGGTGCGCATTGTGCCCATCACAGAATAATGGATCCATGGATGCTTTCTCGGAAAAAACAGAGTCTGGCCCGCGTTAGAGCAGTGTTTTTGTCTGAGGATTGATGACGCTGAACAACCATTCTAAAAGCGAAAGGTGGGGGGGGGAGAGAAAAGCAAAAATAAATGTTGGTACGTACAGCCTGAACCCCAGATAACGGACATTTTTGGTTGGTGCGTCGGCACTACGTAGTCGTGATCACCAAGGGCTGGCTAATCTTTTCAGCTGACGGATATGACGGAACAATCAATACACAAGGTCTAGACCTTTGAAAGTAAACCTGCAAATTGAGAGTCTATCAGAAAACCCGTATCTGCTAGATTTATGAGATTTGCGGCGTTGACGTGGATACCCTAGATTGCCTTGCAGAAGTATTATGGCGGGTGTAGAGATCTTTCGCAAGCGGTAACTGTTGTGCTACGAGGGATCCTCGATCTTAGTTACTAAAACAGGGAGCTAAGGGCGAAATTACCCTTAGATCTGCTCTAGGTGGTCAACGTATGATTTTTGTGATTTTAATGTACTCCGTTGGCTTTCAAACCCACCTTTCAAATGTAAGTAAAAAGGTTAAAAAAGCATATATTAGATTGAGTGGATACGCAAGAACTAGACTGAAAACATGAAGCATTGTTTGAAGTCTAGACCATCATGGAGGTAAGCTTAAAGCCTCCTTTGTGGCTTGTAGTCTTGTTGGTCTAGACCGGAGTCTTTTTCTTCAATTTTGATTCCACGAAAGGAGCAACTACCGTACTGATCCCCAGTACTTGATGCTTAGACCAAAAGCTGAATTTTCACAAGAAAACCTTGATTGCGCGAGGCTACGTATCCTCATTTTGTTTGTACTACGTACATCAACAGAGTATTATCGAATTCAGGGTCCAGCTCACGCACGTCCCTCGATGAGACTGGCTAGTTTCGTTCTACTCGCCCTCAATTTTGTGGCGTCTACTTTGGTCCCCATACGGAATCACCTCGGACAAGAATCCATCCGCAGCACTACCGATAACCGGTCAAGTGGATACGGAGTCTGATGTATGAACGGGCGTTACAAGCACTGTAGCACTAAATCAACGGCTTCCATTATGTAAAACTCAAAGTTTATTGCGTTTTCTGTCAAGCTGGATACTGCGCCATGGCTCGAGGAGTTATCAACAGATCCTAGTACTAATAACCGGTGAGATGAACTAAAGAGGGAAGCTCGAGAAATTTTCCAGGATGCTAGCTTGCGTAACAAAACCAGAGGCTAAGAACCAGTTTTGATTGGCTCAAGTACATATTGGCAACGCTGTGTTGTCCTACGTACATTAGGCGTGTACCTAGATGATTTATGGGGAGACCAAAGGAAACGAGGCCATCGAGGCGGACATAGTCATCATATCATCCCGAGTTTTATGCAGTCTGATAATTTTCAAAGCCAGGGAACCCGGTTGTCGGATATCTTCCTATGCTCGAAAATTGCTTTCGACCTATGAATGAGAAGAATATTTGATTCGAGTGCCTTTGTACAACCGACTGTCGCTGATGACCTAGTTATCTCGCAACAAATGACAAGAAGCTAAAAGCAGGAACATCGATTGTTATTTAGGTTGTGTCACTTCTTGTGGGCAATCGTAATAGTCATGTTGTGTTGGGATAGGGAGTATCAAATGCCGGCCTGAACAATAAGGCAGCCCCACGCCGCCCACGTGCCGATTGGGCCGTCGACGTTTCCGTGTTTGACGTCGACTCTATCTCAATCTCAATTTCAACGACCTCCCTCAATGGCCTTTGAGTGTCTAGATCACTGTAACTTCTGGCAATAGTCTCCGGAGTCTAGATTTTGACAGGGTCGCGATGGTCTGGACCGATATTTTCACCGCTTCTCTGTATGTTCGTTCTCTCTTGAACTTCCGCCGACCGTAGTACAGCTCGTAGGCTGTAGCCTTGTGAGTTCCCTTCTCCAACATCAGCATAATTAACGACTCTCTATCCCTCGTCCACACTTTCTTTTTTGGAAGCCGCTTGATCCGAAGGTCGTACTAAAACAAAGCTTAGGCCACCAAAGTCGATACAGATGACGTCCCTGCAGAGCCATGTCAGGCACCAATCAATCGCAGATCAACTCTATTCAAGAGAAGATTTGGGAAGGCAGACTACCGTTAGAAATTGTTCTAGCTCCTTCAGAGTGCCGGACCTATGATCAGTCTGATCCTTACCTGGTATGATCCATCAAAGATTTTCATACAGAAACCCGAAATATGTGTTCTGATTCTTTCTCATACAGATACTATATCCTCGAGTGTCATATCTCCCTTTCTTATTACCGAAACTTCATGCTTTTTTCCGACCATCCCTTATCCATCCAGAATGTGAGCCCCATTCTGGGTGGTTTTCCTTTGAAGGTGTCCCATTAAAATGGCACTATCCACTAGGCTTACTCTACGATCTCTATGCCGGGGCTGAACCCATCTCACAATCCTCGGCAAGCGATTACAACAACCTAACACAGTCAGTGATTCTCGCTGGCGTCAAACATACTCAACATTCTGGTGAAGATGAAAGTGAGCCTTCTAATTCGAACCGATTACCGTGGAGGCTCACGTTACATTTTGAAAACTGGCCCGACGAGGATCTCGTACGGCTTGATGCTGGTGGACTGGTCATGCACGATGCATTTATCAACAGTGTCAAAGAAGCAGATTCGCTTCGTATCCGAGAGGCAAAGGGGATCATGACCTTATCTAAAGAGGATACAGCTGGGTTTTGGGCAGCTATACAGAATCGTACGTTTATTCGCCTTGCTTTTTGTCTGTATACCGCCATCTTAGTGATCTAACTTTCTTGATCTCCTTAGATGACCTCGCTTCTTACCGAAGAATCACCAACATCCTTCTTCCATCGTTACCCCAACCATTCCGCCAAATTCCTCTTCGGGTTTTCCTCCCATTACCACCTGATTCGGACAGACCAGCGCTCAAGGTTGTCCAATCACCAGTTTCTCCTTCTATCCAATCATCAACCGGCACAGGCTCATCTGCGGGACGAATGCAGCCCCAAACAGTCGGATCAGCTCTGCATTCATTGTTACCAAATCTCTTTCCCAGTCGGCGCATACCGGTGTTAGCAAAGCCAGTATTGCATGGGGCAGTGTTGCCGATGTCCGCGCCTCTGGAGGAAGTTGCACGGAGTGCTGCTTATGGAGATGGATGGATAGCTATTGTTATCTCTATGGTGGGATGAAGCTATACGATATTGAGTACCTGCAGAGAATCAATCATAAAAGTTATAATTACATACACATTGTATTCTATAATCATAGCCAGCCATTATTCGCATTAAAGAAATTATCCATATTCACCGAAACACAAAAAGAGCCATACAAATAACGCCGCCCACACCCTGCATGAAAAACAAGAAGCCAAATCTTTTAAGAAATAACAAACAGAGCAGAAACAAACAACAATGTTTTGGAGTGCAAGACGTAAAAGTCGGTGCAGGGGTATCATGGGAACTTCTGATAGATCGATAAATTCCAGCCCAAACAGACAAAAATCAGAAACACAATGTCCCGCATGTATAAAACACAAATTTCAACATTGGTACTGATTTCCAAAGACGAATTGATAATCATAATGTTTCTGTCTTCGAGATCCTTGAACCGGCAAGAATGGTGGAAGACATCAAGACACCATTCATAAAGACTACATTTGCCCAAATATTGGAGTGTAACTAGATCAAATTAGCATTGCGTACCATTTTGAAGAATTGAATCCTACTCACATTTTTCCTGATAATGATCCAGTGTTGATATTTGACTCGGTGGGGATTTATCCTTATTTCCATGGCGTAATCATTTCCGAGTCCGGAAATCATCCGATAGAACTCGATTTTGTTGAGTCGCCTTCATAAGATGCAATCAGATCAGGAGGTATTTCCATCCGTTTCGTGTCATCACATCCCGCCAATGCACGTCTCGCTTCTTGAGTTCTCGCATACCTGAGACACTTCCTGTCGGAGAAATTGGGACGTCGTTTCCAGGTGTTGGGAATGTGGGTGATGGCAATGTACCATCAAGACCAGGAATTGGGGTGATTGGGTCATCCGACAGTCGCCACACTTCCTCTAGCACTCGGTACATGCGACCAAAGCTACCAAATTCAGCTTGGTCGCCCATTTCCACTATCCGGCTCTGTAGAGTATGTCTGAAGGGGCTGAAAGGGGTGGAGAAAGCGCCGGTAATGAGCAAGGGCCACACGAGTGATCTGTCATAACCGTCTGGTCCACTGGGAATGAATTGAAGTGCATATCGAACAGCATCGACGAGGTTGATGTTGCTGGCCTGATTGCGGTCGAATCCGGGAACAAGGCTGCACAAGTAAATTCGGGCAGCGAGTCTGAAAATGGCGGTCATGTTCTTAGTAAGTTGGTCTGGTCGAATACCCCCACTGAGTGCTGAGTAGGGGTGCTCAAGCGACTTGTCGACATAGTCGGTAGCGTCAAGCTGCTGACCTAGGGCAGATACGTGCGAGCACAGTGAAATGTCATCAACAAGGCCTTCTGCCTTTAGCGCATCGAGACAAGCGATCTCCGAAATGAGGTACATCACACGGTCGTCGCATCCCATTAGCTCTCGAAGGCCGGACGAGGTTCCGCTCAAATGCTTTGTACGGTATGTGTGAGCGAACTGTGGCGATTTACCGATCATTGTAGCGCCCAAGATATCGATCCAAGAAGCCAATGTCATGTTAAACGGGGGCTG
Source organism: Talaromyces verruculosus (assembly GCA_038993655.1). Lineage (NCBI taxonomy): Eukaryota > Fungi > Ascomycota > Eurotiomycetes > Eurotiales > Trichocomaceae > Talaromyces > Talaromyces verruculosus. The sequence continues at coordinate 154,732 of JBBVQN010000049.1, forward strand.
TACTGTGTTGTTGTTGCTTTGAACTAAGGCATTTGGCAGTTCCAATTTGTTGATCAAACTAGTCGCAGCATGGAAATGGTCGTTCCAAGCAATATCAGGCAAATGATCATCGGGGCCACCAACAGAACAGTGAAACAGGATCATAGCAAGTGTAGCCTCGAGAATCTGTTCGTGCTTTGAGTCCTCATTGAGAGATTGGCAAAGTTGCGCAACTGCTTCGTATCGGTGTCGCATAATATCATGGTCAACTTCTTCGTTAATAACACCCACAGTACTCTTCACGTGGATTGCAGCGACACTCAAGCAACAGTGCAGATATGACTTGTTGGTTTCCAGGGATTGAAGTATGGCTTGTGCGCGCTCGTGGCCCTTCTGGTGGACCTCAAGTATGGGGAATATAAGGCGAAGCACCTTTTCCACGAAATGATTGAGCAAAGGTCGGTCGGCATCCAAGACTGGGATGGACAATTGCATTTGACAAAAGGACTGGCCGTCTGGAACAAATTGCATTGGGCCCATGGGTTGGTATGGAAATTGAACCTGAGAATGAGTTACCGGTGGCAGCCACTCGTCATTTGGCATATGTGGGAGAGTCGCATGCATCTGTGGTGGGACAAATGTGTTGAAGGTTGAGAACGATGTATCAATTCGAGTTGGAACATCGTTAACATATAACTGGCGCTCGGTTCTCACATCGACCTCGTATGGGCCCATTTGACCGAATTGTGTAGAGCCTAGAGCCGGAGTTGGAAGCTGGGATCCGAAGGGGTCAATCGGCGTTCCAGGGAAGAATGGTCGATTGAAGTTATCCACGGGCGAATATGGCGATGAAAGGGGCAGTGGAAGAGGACGGTTGCGTTGACCTGAAGATGAGCGGGAGAAGATCAGTACTTGCCAAATTAAGCAATGTATAGGTAGCGGAACAATTAGTACCTGGAATGGAATTGTTCTTTTCGTTCAACTTTGTTTGTTTGATTTTGTTCTTCAGGCGCTCTTTCTGTACTTTGCGCTGTTCTATGTTTGACCACCATGAGGGTTTGCTGTATTGGCATTTAACACCGAGATGAATGCATGCGCGGCACGAGGGGTGACTTTCGTCGCATTTCTTTCGTCGCAAACGGCATGTGTAACAACCTATAAACTTCAGTCAATATCTGTGACACTGTTTGTTTATATTTCATTGTATTAAGTATGTACCGTCGCGAGATCTCTTGTGGTGTCTCTCTGAGTCTTGTGCCGAGGCTCTGCTTGAAGAGGCGGAAGATCGTTTGGCGGATGGCCTTGCCATGGCGGTTGAAGACATGTTTTGTGATGGCATCTTGAAGATATCGATAGAACTCTTTGTTTCTATAAAGATAATCACCGTCAAGGTGGAAGGGGCGAGGACATATAAGATAGTGATAGGCAAGACGGAAGCCCAGTTGCTATGTATCCAAGTCCGAAAGGAAAGACAAAGCTGAACCGGCAGTCTTTGCTTGCTGTTGATGGTGTTGATCCGGATCAATTGAGACCTGCTTGACAACTTCGATGATGGGGTATCTTGGAGTAGATATTTACACTTTTCAGAAGTCAATAACAAGCTCGGAAGCTCTAGCACGAGTTTCTATTTTTTGCTCATGCGAATTATGCAAGTGACGATCTATATGCGATTTTGTAAGAGTTCGGAGAGCTCGCAGAGGCTAACCAGAGTGGAGTGTAACCAGATTGGGGCATGTTGATGGAGCAGGAGGGTTGCCAGCAAATGGCTGTCAAGCTAGACCATTAATTCAGTTATGCAAGCAGGAAATGAGCTAAATTTGGTCACTCACCACGATGCAATGCAGACTAGGATCAGGTATTAGCGTCGACGGGAACATAAACGCACTAATGCGAGGATGAGCAGGGGGCATTCACTCGAGGGAAAAAATGGCTGGTGAATGTGGATCGGCCCATGACCTTAGCGTTGTGACAGGGTACATGGGCGCGGTCATCTTGAGATGTCACTGGCTGAGATCGGCACTGGGACTAGGATTTACGAATGGACTAACAAAATTGGTCCTACAACCAGACTGCCGCCAAAGTCCGGCTGATTCTTCGCTTTGACTTGCTTCTACAGATTCGAATAACCGCGCTCATTCATTTCTATTGTCGCCGGTGGCATAAGTAGTCAAGCGCTCTATTGCCGCCTCATGCTATATTTGTAGATATTTCTGGGTGAAGAGCAAAACATCACTGTAGTACGAGGGAAATGTTGGGTATCCCAGCGCCTCAACGGGTTGTATCGGCGGGCTAGTCGTCTAAAGCGGGCTTTCAAGCCAACAACATGCGGCGACGAATTACGGCGCAGGCAACAGCTTCGCATACTCATGACAATTAAAAAGAGTATCCAATCACCATGTCCAGTCCCCAGTCAACTAGTAGAGGTCGAGTTTTTTTTGCTCACATTACTGCTCTGGACATATGAGAGTAACCGGAAACGGCCATTACTGTCACCACAATTATGGACTAAATTTCCATTTTGGACTCGCTTAATTGGCCCAAATCAACTGGTTACTGAAGTAGTCATTGACCAGCCACTGATTAAGAACCAGACCAGGTTTACGCCAAGTACATCGACAAGTGACCAATAATGAGGGGCACGAAGTAAATTGAAAAATAGGGCTAATAAGGCACGGACAAATCATGGTGCAACCCTGATCTAGTGTCATGCCAAGCTTCATGTTCTTCGATCAGATTGGGCATCATCAGTAGAAGCCGTAGTGGGGTAAGCTACCTGAGGATCGATGTGAGTGGATCAGATAGCAGACCCACTGCTGTCCGGGCGGATACCCCCGTAGCCAACCGTGGATCCATGTCGGCCTCAACTAGGTGCACCGTGCATCCGTGGGGGTGGGGAAACGTGATAAGATAGAGCTAGCTGCAGGAAACTCAGGAAATGTGCCTTAATTAGCAACAATTAAGCGCCGCTAATTGATCTTCCGTTCCTGTCAAACTTTCCACCTACGAGCGTTTTAATGGCGTGCATCCCATTATGCATATGTAAGGCACCCTTAAATGTGCCATTTTTAGACGATTTATCTATAAATATTTTTACGCAAATCACTCGTCATGGTGCATTTAGTCTAAATTTAGTTATCAAGATCTGAGCTAAGTAGACATAATTAGTAACACCTGATGTATCTCAAGCCTTGAACGCCACTAACACATGTACGGAGACGGATTGCATGGATTGTCTGCATGGCCTTGGTAACCGAAAGTGGACATTGCCGCATGGTAGCCAGCATCTTCTTAATCACGTTCTCTGCTACATAGTAGTAGTTTGAACGCTAATCTCCGCATGGACTAGCTGTACAACAATTCCATAGCTCAGGTTCATCTTCGAAGAAGAACACACAAAGTTCCGTGCATGACTTTGTTTCGAGATTAGCTGTAGGATTTGAAACATGTTTACAGAGTAGAGGACATGTAAGGGGTGGTTTTCTCGCGAATACGTTGATCCATATCAACACACTTCTAGTTTCAACTAGTTCGCAAGACTGTTCGTTACATAAGGTGGATATTCACATAGTGCTCTGGAAATTTGTACAAAAGTACGTACAAGGTCCTACATACCGTAAAGGTCATGTGCAAGTCTTTGGAACCACTTCTTGGCTCCATTGCTACCAGAAATAGTATGTAGCGGTCTAACCAGTACAAATTGTGATACTACCATTTTCTACCCAATCTATGTACGTCTGTCACAGTGAGGTGAATGTGGTCTCAACAAAATAAATTGATATGAGTCAAGCCCAAGTTTACTGCTGGTCATGAGAGACGCACACGGTATTGCGCATAGCTTCGCGAGTCAGACCTTCTAGAATCAAGGAGCTAGTACGTAGTTTCAAATTCAAGCAAATCACTAATAAGACGATTGATGTGACTGGTGTCAACTCGGCTACTTGGAACATGGAAAGGAGGTTCCTTCCAGGCTGCAGTCAGAGCCCAATTTGAAAATCAACTGAGTCGTAGAATGAGAGCAGACGTATCCTTCTGGAGAGACCGGAAATAGCTCTATTCCCAGCGTCAATTCCCCAGGCATAATCACCTTGTCCACTATCTACTTGTGGTTATTTTTAGGATAATTGCATTGACATCAAATGCCTAAGTCTGGCCAGAATTGATACTAATTATGGGTACACAACACGCATCAACTCTGAGGTCAGGCAACCTTTGCAGCACTTCGACAGTTGCACAAAGTAAACAAAAACCATAAATGTGCTTTTTGAGGTCTATATTTAGCAATTTGGCGAGATCTTATGAAGTAAAATTCCCTGAAAAGTCTATAATTATCCCATGATGCAGACCAGAAATGGAAGAATGAGGGCAATTGGCCGACAGAGGAAGCGGGACGGGACGTTACCTTTCACTGTGGGTCATACAACCAATAGGAGCACAAATTTGACTTAATCACATCTAGGGGCGGTTTTAGCGCGACGCTTAAGCAGACTTCAAGAATCAATCACAGCCTGTCGAAGTGTGCCGAAATGATCATCCCAGCAGTAGCGCAACTCAATTGTCCTCTCAGAGGCCTCGTTACCTTAGCGAGATCACATTTTTCAAGTAACGCTGAGAGCTACCTCCCGTGCACGTCCAACAGGATGTCCGCATTTCTCTTGGACCTTGCTGCCCCAACAGCGACTGCAACCAAGGAAATCACGCCTTCTGCCGCCGAGGAGATGCTGCTAATGTTTCAGTGCGCTGGCTGGCCAGTTTTGATATTTTCATTGTTCTGTTGTCCTGCCAATGTAAGCCATTTCTCATCCTAGAGCATCTCATCACATTTAACGGCGAATCCTCCCACCGCTTCTCGCCTCGACAGAGAGGGGCTGGTCCCGACAGATACCGCTCATTGATGGATGTACATAAGACTACGCACCCCGTTTTTCCTGGCGCTTCTCTTTTCTTAACGTCGTACTTAGGATTTAATACTATTGAATTTGTTTTTACCACGAGTACGTTGCCACATCTTTTGTTATTGCAAATTAACACCAAACCTTTTTACACTTGAATATCCAAATTTCAGACACATCGGCGCCTAGCCGACTGTGGCCGAGGAAATGGTAAGCATAATTTGGATGCAATGACAAAGAGACTCAACCAGAGAAAACATTGTATTGATCATAACAAACAGAATTACGAACCAGCACAACGATCAGCTCCGCTGATGCCACCGAAATACCCAGCACCATTCTTATCGAGACGTTCAGACCCTCGACCAGTCTCTCAAGCTACCGAAATTTTCGACACTGACTTCGAGTCAGACTACGAAGATGATTTTGATTATTCTGACGAGTCGCCCAGGCGAAGTGTAAGTCCAAATGAAGTCATTGTTTGAATGAACGCAGTCTAACGTACGCTACAGCTGGCCAACGACAGTATGACCACAATATCAACATACCGGGATGTCCGCACTCCGGACTCTCATATGCTAGGAGGTTACCAAGCGAGCAAGGATGAAATTACCGTCAGAGGGCCAAACGGGCCTCATCTATTCCGATCATCAATGGATTCGATGGATCTTAAGTCCACTATGGAAGTCGATCTTGTGCTTGCTAAAACGCCGACGACTGCGACTTTCTCAGAAGCTTTGAAATTGGAAGCTCCGGTGAAGAAGACATACAATCTTCCTACTCGAGGGCGGACCCAACACAGGCAGGCAGACTCCATCAATAAAGCTGTTTCCAATCAAGATGAAGAAGCAGTTAAAAGATGGACACCTCAGGAAGTTGCTTTCTGGATGCATACAGAAGGGTTCGACCACGGTCTTGTGGAAAAATTTCTTTTCAACGACATTTCAGGTTCAATCCTTCTTGAACTGCGGCCTGAAGATCTCAAAGAACTCGACATACAATCCTTTGGCAAGCGTCGCCGCCTTATGAACTCTATCCAAAGCCTGCGCGATAGTGCCAGGATGAGTGCTGCGGGCTACCGGACGTCCGATGTATCAGGGGAGGAAAGTTGGACCAGCGAAGACGAGTCAAGGTCATCTTCCACACCACCAACATACCAAACCGACGAACAGCGCTCCTACACAGGGCAAGAAGAAATCAAGCCGGCTGATTCTGCATCAATCGTCGCGATTGAGCAAGTACTTCCCAAGGAACACAAGTGTTCCAAAGGTGAAAACTGCCGCAAGTGGCAGAGACAACAACAACTATTAGCCCGCCTAGCTGAAGACTTGCCCAAAGACAGTATTCACAACGGTAATGTCATTGTGGCCGGTGATCCGGGTAATCCCAGAACTGCCCCCAACCTCTTGCTGAATCGCCCTGAGCAAGTTCCCTCTGTGGTAGCATCATCAGATCTCCTCGGTCCTCAGCAAGCTCCACAATTCGGGTTGAGCAGGGAAAAACTCAGCGAAGTGCAACCCCGTGATCCTCAGGAAAGCATTCGTCAATATCTTAATCTTCAGCACCTGAGTACTTTCCAACCTGTTGATGATCCGGTATCGCCCCCACAAGAGATTTCACCTGATTCATTCAAAGCGAGCCCGCATCTCACAGAAAATCTGCGCACCCTCCCCAAATTGACAATCCCAAACTCCCATGAACCATCTTCCATTTTCTCGGCACAAAGAACAATTACGCCATCTGTTCTACAGAATCAGCCAATGTTCCCACAGGAACACTACCATTACGGCTACGACCAGATGACTTCACCCGGAAACTATTATAGAACTTCGGATGATTATCGTTCTGATATCTACCGTCAAGGTACCCCTGCTTCTGAAATGGATGTGCCTGTGACGGCCATCCCAGCTGGCCCCATCGAGCGTGATATTACCCAATCTGTTCCTCCAAATATGAGATTCGGTCATCAACGCCTGGTTCCACTTCCGGATCCTATACTACGCCCTTCATCAACAAGGAATGATCGCCCGCGTAGGAATCATCCGTTCATCAACACGCAAGGGCTACAGTCCCTTGGACGTGTAGAAGAAGGTAAAGTCGCCGTCATTGAGCGACCGGAAGATCTTCATGGCACAGGTCTCTTTCCGCGGACGGCAAACGACTTTGCGCATAGTGGCTGGATGAAGAAGCGCAAGACAACTCGTCTGCTCCGCCATGAATGGGAAGAACATCATTTCACCCTAAAAGGTACCCAGCTAGCTATGTTTGAGAACGAGCGGGATTCTCGGCGAGATTCCAGAGCTCTCGAGTGCATTGACGTGGATGATTATGCAGTTGCTTGCTCATCACTAGCCTCAAGCTCTAAGCTGAGTGCTGCTTTTAAGAAAACCCTGCTCAAGAAAAACAATACCGCTGCCGACGAATCTGCCTTTGCCTTCTCTTTAGTTCCGTCCTCAAAGGACAAAGACAAGCAATCGGGCGTCGACCGAAAAGCTCTCTTCTTGAACGGCGGCAAGTCACATCACTTTGCTGTCAAGACTAGAGATGAGCGTATTGACTGGATGCGGGAATTGATGCTCGCAAAGGCCTTGAAACGCGGTAAGGAAAGTGGTGATTCGATGGAGATAAATGGGAATATGATCTAGTGGGCAGTTATGGATCTTTAGCATTGCCGTGCTGACATGTTGTTACTCATTTTATGGTGTTTCCTGGGACTCTCACTAACAAGCTGCTTCCTCATTTGCATTTTCTTTTGTGTATTGCGAGAATCTCCAAGGTTCAGATTGCTTGTTTTGCACTTTCTTATACCTCTTGGGGTCTCACTTCATTGTTTGGATGTTTCTATGAATTTTCTTGCTCTTACTGATTTGGCGGAATCCTGTCTAATATCATGGTCTCAGTCCCTCCTTTTGCATCTTTTCGTTTTCAGATGTATCATTTATCATATACCCGACAGTGCTTTGTGCTCAGATCACGGTCTTTCATTGTTAGTCGTAATTAGCAAAAACTGAGATAGCTGGTATATCTCAGGAAGAGAATGATAGAAACTTAGGTTTTTCCAAAGACTGAAAAGTATCAAAACTTCCAATGTGCACCTGGCGAAACTTCAACATTGAATGTTCGAGACCTTAAATCTTGAATGAAATATATACTTGCTTTAGGTATGTTTGTCGAACCAGACTTGACATTTAAACATGGATCTATTGATATGACTACCTAGGTATGTAGGCACTTGGATTGATGCTCCACTAAATACCTATATTCGAATAATGGTGGTAACTAGGTAAGTACGTACATGTACCTAGGTAGGTTATATACCTGGCTAAAGCCTCTCCCAGGTGCCAGATGTCTGATCAACCTTAAATGTTTGGCATCAATCTTTAAAAATGTTACATAGAGTCTATTCTCTAAAGTAATGGAAGGCTAGCCATCATTGAAACTTCGCAAAACGATACGTAACACTTTTCAACACTGAGATCCCGACATGCCATGAACGTCCGCGTATTCATCACCATAACACTGCCTCTTGATTGTCTCGACCAGCCCGCGATCTCCACCTGCAAGTTCATGAAGATACTGTTCCATAATGCTGATGTTATCCTCCCAATTTTCTGCTTCCAGCTTCCATCCGTTGATTTCCTCGGTCTTTTGCTTGATTTTAGAAACATCATTGTCTTCGAACCTAGTCTTTTGTGCTTGCAATCGCTCGATCTCAGTAGACAACTCAGCCTTCCGTTCCATGAGAGTCTGTCTCCCTGTCTCGATATCCATAGAATCACGAGTCCCTTCCTCCTCTCTGGCTGCAGCCTGCTTGGTTTTTATGTCGCCTTCAAGTTGCTCAACGGATTTGGTAAGGCGACTCAATTCCCGAATTAATCTCTCCTGTAGGTTTTCACGTTCACGTTTCTCATCGCTGAGGAAACTCCAGTACCAGTTGTTGCTGCCAATCTTCTCCATGCGTATCTTATTGTCGTTCAATAATCCAGTGATGAAATCTTTGACCTGGATACCGTTGATACGAGCAACAGAAGGCAGCATCTTCTCCAAATCTTTGAGTGTGTGACAAGTACAAGTCGAGCGTATGTGATCGAGTATCATTTTTTGTTTCACTTCAGGCGAAACCGCCTTCCTTCGAGGAGGCTGTGTCGGGTTGTCAGTAAGCCCTGCAATCTGAACGACTAATTTACAGACTTGCCATTTTCTTTAAGAAACCACGTAGTGTAGATAGTCAGTGAATCGGCGCGAAAGAAATTATTTTTGCAAGATGTAATCATAGTATGGCACAAGTGTCGATTGGTAAAGTAGAAAGGGCCGGCGGTTGATCTGTGGTGAGGCCGTTTTGCGGCAAGAGACCAAATAGGAAGGAGCGACCCACGAGCCATGACGGGCAACTGCCTCAGCACATGACATTTCTCTTCCCAAAAGCACGACATCTTATTCTCCTTCATTCTGTCAACAACCTCGTGCTTTTCAGTCATCGCTGATGTCCACTACATCGGCACTGTGCTCTGTCTGGGCATCCGCCGACCGCGCAGCTGATTTATCAAGACGACGCTTTTTATGCTTTCCTCTCTTTTGAGAAGAACTAGCGTCCTCTTCAGCCCCAGACATATGTTTGGATGTGCCTCTGCTCATGACTGAAGCCGACCGCTTTCTGCTCGTCTTTCCGGTGTGCGTGCTGCTGCTGATACTAACGTCGCTAGCGTAGTGACCAGAATCATAGTTGTCACTATCCTCGCGCTCCACCAAGACCATATCGCCAGTCTCTCCTAGCAATTCGTTTCCCAGCTCTTCCAATAGGACCCCCATTGCAATGAGAGCAGACCCATTCATACTGGAGAAATGCTCTGTTCGGCGACTGTCGGTAGTGTTCGCATAGAAATGACCCGCATAAGACTGAACAGCCTCAATAAGGTCGGATTCAGGAAGAGGTACGTCGTCCAAGGTCTCCTCATCGATCCAATCTTCCAAATCTTCGTCGCCTTCCAAGCGAGACAGGATATCATTCGACGGTCGAACAGCGCGGGTAGAGGACACATTACGCCTCCATCGGGACGTGTACGAACGGGAGATGAAACGTTGACGATTTACTCTGCCTGATATCATTAGTACGGTCAGTTTATCATCATGTTCAACATGAGTACTTACCAGCAATAGCATCATACACGGTCAAACGCTTTTTGCGACGTGAGCCTCCCGGTTCTTCATCGGTGCTCTCCTCGACTGATTGAGACCTTGAAAGGTCTCGAGTCTGATTAGGTTTTACCTGACTCGACGAGGGTGGCATGGTGACATGGTAGCAAGTCAATTGCATAAACGGTGACTCCTAGACGCATCCCTCACAAAGATGAATGTTTTCTTATCGCTAAAGCGTGATTCCGATAAGAATGCGCGATAACGCCGGCGCGGATTTATTTTCACCCGACACCGTGTTTGCCTACAACTCGGATGATATCATTGTCGAAGTACCTTGACCTATGTCGAATTTACCATACATCTGATGTATGAATTCCTTTCTGCTGAACAGGGCCCACGGGTCCATAGAAACTCGGCAGTTCTATATAGCTCAGACATCTCGTCTGATACAGCTCCTCGAACCATTACCTGGAATCCAGTTTAGAAGTCTCAAGGGTTCTCGAGAAGATGAGCATTCTGCATCGCAAACATACGAAGAGAATTTGGCACATAAAGCGGGCGTGAATGTCCTTGCAATTGATGGGCATTATGGGCGATAGTAGGCGCTAGCTTGTACATGTCGTGGAGCATTCTGTACCTAACTGACTGTCTCATTATATATTAGTCTGGTGTCAGGCGGTGCTGACCCTTCCATTCGTTTGTGGGACCTAGATGACCGAGGCTCAGAGATTCGGTATCTTCACGAAGCCAAGGCTTCAGTGGATAGGTAGGTTGTCTTTTGTACGGCTACTTCTATAATCTGCTAATTTCTCAAAGAAACCGACATGAGCTTGCTCACACCCATTCGCTGACTTCGATATCCATTTACCCTTTCGATCCCACTCCATCGACTATTCTTACAACATCTCGCGATAATACATTGAAATTGTCAGCCCTCGGAAATGCTGAGATTACGCCCGCACATACCTTCAATCTTCACGCGACACCATACTGCCATTCACTTTCATCGCATTCAGCTTCAACGCTTTTGATTGCCGCCGGAACATCCGAGAGAACAATTCGTCTTCTCGACTTACGAAGCGGACTAGCAACGCATACACTTCTCGGCCATGACTCAGCTGTATTGTCTATAGACTGGGCTCCTCATCGGCCGCATATCCTTGCATCAGCGTCAACAGATAATCGAGCTATTATATTCGATATCCGCAAAGCAGGTACAAGCTCCGCCATTGGGTCCTTGGATATGGATAATACCGCGGGTGTGTCTGCCCATAGCGAGACCTCAGGTTCTGTTGCGAAACATCACGCTTTTACCCGTCATGGACGTGCTCATAACGGTTCCTTGACCGGAATCAGATGGACCTCAACTGGTAGTCACTTGATTACTGCTGGCCAAGATTCACGTCTTCGGGTGTGGGATGCGACAACGGGTGCGAATACGCTTGTACATTTTGGTCCTCGACTCCGGAACAGCGCGTCCACACATCTTGCAGAAAGAGCACCGCTCATTTTGCCGAGTAGTCTCGTTGAGGCTGGGCATGAAATCCTACTATGGCCGAATTTTAACGATCAAGAGGACCGTGGCGAAATATTGATGTTTGAGATACGCGACGGAACATTCATTAAGACACTGAAAGTTCCAGGCCTCATGTCAGCTACACGCCAGCAACGAATGGGTAAATCAAGCGCGTTGAGCGCCGGAAGGATCAATGCCTTAGCCTGGCGAGGCAATGGAGGGTCTGGAGAAGGTCTGGAATTGTTTTCGGCTCATGGTGACGGCACTATCAGAACGTGGGTATCTCGTGTACCTGAGGACGAACCCGACATCGAAAGCAACGACGAACCGGACACAAGGAAACGCAAACGAGATGTTCTTGAAGAAATTTACCAAGGCATCACCGGCTCTTCTGTGACATTTACGTGAAAATTATACGCGTTGCATATCATGGTTGAGCAGTTGAGTCTGTCATTTGGCACTTCAAGCAATGACATCATATATTTACATATACCTCAGGGGATTTTTCATGATCATACACACCCTTCGAAAAATCCTACTTCCAAGCAGCAGATATTTAAGCTCTCTGTTCAGGCTCTGCAACAGCTTGTGCTCCCTCAGGGTCGTCGCCAACTAACTTATCGAACTTGCCGCGGTTCTTCACAGCATGCTTGAATGTACGGTCATGGCCCTTGGCACCAGGATCATTGACCTGGAAGTGTAGATTCTTAGTCTCAATCTCCGCCGGTAGAGAATCACCAGTTCCTGTCATAACTTCGCCCGTCTGGCCTACATCACGAGCGCTTCGTGGCATATCGGTGGCGTTATCAGCGGCAGTAGCCACGTTGGGTTGGGCGAGTCCATCGTAGCTGAAGCGATGGTCTTCGCCTTGCTGATCGCGGCGTACTTTTGATGGAATCGTATTCCAAAGACCGGCATCGTTAGGCATCGCGGTTCCGGTTGGGGCCATCTCGGAAAGAGTGCCACCGCGGTGAGAGTCGTTGTTAGACATTTTCGTTAAGTTGATGGATAATGCGGGTATACAAAGTTATGTTCAAATATGTTGATTTCTGTATGTAGATTGAGTTTTGTGAGCGTTAGGAAGGTTGAAGATGCTTGACTCCTATTGCGCCGCTGGCTCTTATATCATCAGGCGTGTCAACCCTGACATCAGACATGATGATGGTATGACATCACATGACCTATTCTCTGGATAAAATGATTATTCACAATTTTTGATCAAATTCGAGGCCTTGAGATGAACCAAGATTGTATTGGTTGTTCTCCACCATCATTCGTCCTGCTATCATTTACGGTGCGGTTGTCGATACCGCCGAGACGGTCGATCACACGAGCAACTCTTATGGCCACCAACGTACCAGGTATAGTCGGATAGTCAATTTCTGGAAGGTAAAAATAAGATAGTATATTCGATATTATCACATAAATTCAACTTCGCATCTGTACAAGCATGACCCAAACAAAACTTGGATATGTGACTCCTTTTCTGATGCAATAAAACACAATGCCAATGCCCACATCTATATAAAAGGGCTAGATTTTAATCGCCTCTTGAAATATTCAACGCCAAGAACCTGAAATATCGAGCTAAATGTCAACAGCAGTGGTATCGTCGCAATATAGAAAATATGTTCAACCGCGAAAAAAGAAGAGCATAGAATGCATTTTCCCTGTCGAAAGATTCATTTCGTTATGTGCAATGGACAACGGCTTTAGCGTTGATAAGAAGGAAGAGACTCATCAGTCTCTGGATGCAGGTTGCTAAGCTCATCCTCTTCTTCTAATATTGGCGCTGTAGGTGTCAAATTCGGCCCTGAAGTCATGACGCGGTCGATATGTTGACTGGACGATGGAGCGCTTGCTTCCTCCATCAATCGGCGCCTTTCAAGCTCATGTTTATCGTCCGTATGCTCATAATCCGGGATGTCAGATAAGCGACTGTGACTAGGTCCAGGCACAACAGTATCAACGGATATAGTAGATGATGGTGCTAAATTCATATGACCACTGCCGGAAGGATTGTGATGATTAAATGTATGATCGTCCTCAGAAATGTCAGGGGCCGAGGGTGTTGAACCTGCATTATTGGGCCCACTGCTTGATTCCCCAGGGGGCCGACTAGGTAGTAACATCGCTTCAGCTCGTTGTAATCGTGATTTCTCGTCCTCTGGTTCTTGCGTGTCGAGCCCGTTCCTAAGTTCTTCCGGCGGACCGTAGTGTTGATCCTCAGAAGGAGGATGATCAGGCCAAAAAGATCCGTCTTCTTCATAGTCATAATATCCGTTTTCTACATAATAGTCGCCTTCATCATAATGTTCTTCCCCATTCACGTTCCCATCAATATAATCAAGTTCGTGATCGACGTCCTGAGCAGCTGGCTGTAGTGTATTGGTAGCATCGGCAGTGACTGATAAGGTCTCATCTGTGTTTTGCTGCAGCTTCCGACTGGAATCCCTGGTTCCAACAACAACCTCGAACATCATAGCTACGACGCCCTTTTCACGACGTATTGGATCAGTATCTAAGATATTGGAGGACCAGTTTGATGTTCCTGGGCCACCGATCTGTTGACCTGGAGCAGTGATGACATGGCCACCAGGGGAGAAATTAGCACCAGACGTCCCCATGTTTAACCACGGTAAAAACCGGTCTTGAGCAGTCAACTTTCCACGAAGATCGATGACTGCCTCAACATAATATCTGAAGCTGATCATTGCTCCTGGAACACGGGTGATGGTGGGAAATGCATCCTCTGGAATACGGATTGAAGTTTTGACTGTCGCGGTCATTGTGATAGGGTCGATGATCACAGGGGCAAAGGTTTGAAAGAGGTCCTTGCGGAAAACGCTGTTGCTCCTGCTCGTTCCAAGAGAAAGACCACTTAGTCCCGTTCTTGACTTTGGTATGAAGTCTTCATAGACTTTCTTGCCTTCGGCGTCTGAAGGCCCAAGGGGTATAGCGGGGTGTATGTCAATGCGACCTTGTCGATATAGAGTTATGATGATGCCGTGAGGACTTCGGATTTGACGATTGTGATTAATCATAACTCGCACTGGAATAGTATCGCCAGGCAACGCGCCCGACCTTTGTAATTCAGCTGTAGCAGTAATAGTTTTCTCTGCAAAAGATGTCGATATGCTTCGCGCTTCGCTGCTACGTATACTAGCCGTTCTTTGAGGGTCGTGAACAATCCGAAAACTCTGACTACTTGTGCTTCGGCGACTGGAGCCACTTATTTCACTCGGCGTAGGGCTTAAAGGAGGCATCGTCTCCTGCACACCAAGGGTCGAAGAAGGCAATTCCTGGGTCTGCTCACCAACCGATCCCTTTTGCTTGATTCGGACCTTGGACTTTTTCGAAACTGGCTCCAACGACACGACTCGAGGCTTCGGCGCAGGGAAATGTGCAATGTCAATGTCTTCGAGAACAGTAATGCGACGATGACAGGAAATGGTAGGACTAATTGTGATTGGGCGGGTCAATGTTGCTGTAATAGTGTATGAAATGGTTCCGCGTTCAAACTAAACATCAAGACTGTCAGATGGAAAGATCAGCTGCTGACGATGGGATAGGTTTTCATACGTTGAGGCTGCTTGGGAGCTTGTATGGAGGAAGCTGCAATTCAAACTTGAACTTATATATGCCTTCCTTGAGGCGTCCATCGCCACAAAGCACCAACTCATCCTCGAACAGTGTTGCGAGACCATTTCCCATATACTCCCCAGTCCTTCTTCCACGGCCAGGACCCACAAACCCAATATCTGGACCGATCTCTCCAGGAGCAACAGTCGCCTTGAACACTTTCACATAGCCGTGTAGACAAACGACAAGATGAGTTATCCGGATCGGCTTGACGATGGTAAGGACAACGGTGCCCTTGATAACATCACCAGGAAAATATGCCCTCCAAGGGTCGTCTGGCTGAACATAAAATTCTGAGATATTTCTCTTTCGATTATGGAAGCGCGTTGCCAATTTATTCACCCACCCGTTCCGCGGTGATGAAGGGTCTGCACCCGACAAGGGTTCGGCGGACATGACCCTCGGCAGTGATCCATACAATTTATATCGTTCGCACGTCGTGTCACTATATCACTCGCGCCGGAGTGATCGTTTTGTTCAGGAAATCATCCAGTGCTGGAAGTGGTCGCAAGACTAGTGGGTTTTGGGTTGAAGATTCGTTCAATTGATCTTAGGCTTCATCCAATGTTCGATGATCTATCTTGAGACGGGTAAAAGGCACGACGGGAGGGGCGGCATGCAGCGGAGAGGAGTCGGGCGGCGACGCGAAACGAAGGATGAGGATTGCTCAGCGTTGTCTCTGGGGATTCATGATCTTGACGCGACGACTATCGGGTGGAAGAAACAGCTGGTAGGAGGCGGATGCGCGAGCAGAGAATCGAGGTATATATCTGCGTAAAAAGATCTTGTCTGAAGGACGTAGGACTGGATGACTATGCCTCGTGAATAGCCAAGACCCAAGCTGTGAATGGGGCGGGGAATGTTGAGGTACACGCGGCAAGGTCGTGTTAGGTTGGCCTACCGTATTCGACCAAGGAATGATAAGAATAGAAGATGGAAAATATATAGAGATATGCTACGCAAGAAGAAAAACGCTTGGAGCAGATCGAAAAGGTGAAGAAGAAGAGAGAACGAGCGTGTATCGGAAGGAAAGAGAGATGGAGGAGAGATAGATCAGGCAGGTGAACAAAGCGGCAAGCGCCGACCGCCCGGGAGAGTGGCAGATCAAGCTTTTTGGCGGGCCTTGGACTCCCAATGATCTCTCTCTTCCTCCTGAGAAGTCCGTCTTGGCCACCGCAAACTTCGTTGGCTACTTTAATTACGGGGCTACTAGCTGGCAATTAGTTACTCCGATCAAGCGCGTGAGCAAGTGTCGAATGAGACCCTTTGCACTTCCGATGGTTGATTCAGGTTGACTCAATGAGTCAGTGCTGTCAGATTGATAACCACGTACTACGATTCGGATGCCCATTACGACCGATCAAAATTTGACGGGTTCCGTCTTATGTGATCTCTCCGAGAAAAGAACGAGCTTAGATGATGATATAGATTTACTCTAATCTCATCTGCAATGTCCCAGCTGGTCTAATGGACAACGCTTCAGACAGAAATCAGTCAAGAGATCTCTACCCCCACCGGTTCCCAACGAGAAAACCGGAGGTAAATGACTCAGGGCGTGTTTCGAGCTAGGCAAATCGAGCCACATTCACCTTGAACGGCCCGCGTTGGCAATCCGTCGTATTTTGTGGCATAATATTCGCAGACGGCAGACGTATGTGAGATACGTACACAGTCGGCATTAGGCAGGTGTCAACGTCTCTCAATACGTTTCAACTTCTTTGACAATCTGCTTGGGCTGGCAAAAGGGCATGATTAGCGCGGTGCCGCGTCATCTACTCCACCAACATGTTAGATGAGCTTATTATTCTCATAAATGATACTGCCATCAGCATCCGATATAACAATGACTTGCCCATGAAGTCCGTTCTCGGATGACTCCTTGTGGTGATCGTTTCCTTTGTGTCCCGAGATGTCGCTTTAAGCCTATCAATTGCACAATTATTGGAGGCTGCGTTTTTGGCTCCGGTACACATACATTCTGAGCACCAACGGCTGCGACGATGACATTTGCATTGATATCATTGGGAAAGGAAACATGAGGCTGATACCGAAACTGCACCCTTGAAACGCAGACTGACTGACACCTTGAAACAGTCGTGAAAAAATGATCAGTTACTTAGCCCAGAAGCTCAGTGCCCTTGCAAGTCTTATTTTGGGTGCTTGCACTTCGGGTACCAAGCTCAAAAGACAAGTCGCGGAAGGCATGTGCTTCATCACACAATTCTAGATTGCTGATGCCCATCTGCGTCGCAGCAGATAGCTACAAATGCTTCATGGATTGTGAGCAAGACTCTCCTAGCGAAACTCGTGGAACGCGATAATTGTAGCTCAGGGGAAGAGGACACTCAGCGTTTACTATTTAAGTTACCTTAACTAAGCGAATACTATCAGTAACTATCGCATGGCCTCAGTCAACCACAGTGAATGCGGCTTAGCGCGGCTTGTCAGAGTAAAGGCGCAGCACGTGATTGGCCGCAATGGCCGGCGATATCTCTGGCGTCTTATCTTAACTCTTGGCTCATCCCAGCTCGCTACAGACAGCAGAACAACCCCCGACGATATCTCTGAAACCTCTTACACCATTATTCTCCTTGTTTCTTTATACCATCAAGGATTACATTTATTCGGAAAACTTCTTCCAACCATCTTCAGCGATCTACATCGTCGTCCGCTGAAGTCTCCTTTGTCGCCTCATCATGGCTTTCAAGAGTGGGTCGTTCGCGACCTTCCTCATCGTCGGCCGTAAGTGTTTTATCATCCTGCCATTGTGAACTTCTTTCTCTTATTCTCAATGCATTATGACAATCGTCGGCTAATCAATCTGATATTTTATAGCGGTGTGTTTCTTCCTGGGAATAGTCTTCTCTCTGTTCCCCTACGATTACCCATTGCTCTGGGCCGGTGAACCTACTCCTCCGTCGCACTATGACTACCTCGAAGCGCACCTCCGCTTTCTCCATGCATCCCCGCCCCTAATCCCACGCATCCTGCACATCGTCATCTTCGTTGGATTTGCTGGAATGCTTGCCAAATTGTACAAGCCCTCTGAGTCCAACATGCTCTTTGATGGAGCCAGCTTGGTCCTGTACGTCTGCGGTGTCACTGTCTACATCGCGAACATTGTCAAGGGTCTCCGCCTCGTGAGCGGTGGCATCTATGGTGCTGAACTGGCTGGAAACGAGGAAGACGCCGAGCAAGTTCTCGGCCGTGAGGACAGCCTCAAAGTACTTGCTGCCAGCAACACCATCCTTGCGCTCATTTTGGTTGGTGTCTTGATTCTCCAAGCTGGTCAGTGGTATGCGGAGAAGAAGGACCAGCAAGAGTTTGAGAAACTCAACCAGAAGAGCTCAGAGAGCTCATCCAAGAAGGAGCGTCCAGAGTCTCCTGTCGCTACCCGTGGAACAAGTCGGCAAGGTAGCAAAAAGAGACAGTAAATCCGCAGATGACTTGATGGATTCAGCTTTTTCAGTTGCATGTTATCTACGTGATTCTAGATTGCAGGTTATCAAGTCGGGCATAGCTGGTATTCTTTATACTATACTCAGAGATGCGGTTCTATCTCTTGGTTCACAGAACCACTTTGGTTCATCTATATTGTGCGATCTTTTTCTTCATGTACAGTTAAGGTATTATTTTAACTAGATTTGAAGCCTGTGTCTTGCTAATGAATAAAAACATTTTCATTGCTGGGTGATCGGCTAGTATCAAAGCTCTCACACGTTGTAACACAACATGTGATGATATATCACAATACATAGAATCATTGTTTGAGGGTATCAGGCATAGTAGACAAAAGAAGCCTAAACAGGACGCGTTCCTAGGCGATATAGGTGTGTAGTATATACAAGAAACAATGACCGACAGCGTTCGGTGTCATTGTGTGGGAGGATACATAGCATTGTCAAAGACCAAAGAGAGGCCGATGCTCAAGGAACATATATTGTTAGTATAGTTAATAGTGGAAAAGAAGGATAGCCGTCCGGGACAACTGGGCTATGACCTGTTGGAAATGTAGGCCATCGTATCTGATCTAGAGAAAGAAAATGGGCTGACTGGTAAATCCGGAGTACGAGGACTAAGTGCCTTTGCAAACAAGCCGTCTGCCGAGTCGTTACTTTCAGTGCGAGTCAAGGTACTCATAAATGCGAAATCGCCAGCGCTGTTCTGGGCTTTTTGTATAGAGGCTGGTGGATGATGTGCGACATAGCTTTGAACATCGTTCTCTGGTTGCGAGACAGAAGAGAAAGAGCTGTAGGAAGAAACTGCAACGTCGCGTGTCTGTGGAGAAAGGAGATGATTTTGGTCAATATGTGTTTGCCCATTCCCATCGGTTTTGAGATCTGATATTTTGTGTGATTAGTCATGTAGCAACTACGGCGGACCATGGCCTGATGATGGGTGCTTACCTTCAACTTTCTTGGGTGATGTCTTCTCACTGGTATCTAGTCTCAAGCCTTTCAACTTTTCACCCAAGGATCGGCCACCTGGTGGAAACATAGTAATCGGCGAGGATGCCGCAGAAAAAGTAGGTTGCTTGGAAGTAGAGATCCTGTGTAGCATAGATGACGGACTCAAAACACCGTAATTCTCTTCGATCCATTCCTTCTCCTGAATCGCCATTTCCAGAGCGATACCTTCGGCATTGTTTGCCGACTCAGATTTAATCTCCTTGTCTAGAGCCTGCAATCTCTTCTTTGCCCAAATGGTATGCAAGACTCCTTTTTTCCCTGCAGTTCGCGCAGTAGCACCAAGCTCTGGTGGGAAGATTGCAGGAAGTGGATTAATCTGGATGGATTCTGGTTGTCTAATTGTAGAAGCTGATTCCGGATGCGGTATATATGTCAAAGTTATCACCGGAGGCACTGTGGTCTTTGGGGGCAGCAGGAAGTAGTATCGACATGTATTCTCCGTAGTCTGTTCATCTGCTGGCAAGACAGTCGTCTTGCCTTCCCATGAAACGTGCCAAGAGCCTGTCGACGATCTCGTAATATCATCATCTTCCCATTCGACCATCAAGATTTTTGTACCTTCGTTACCCTTTCCGGCTTCAAACTCGAATCGCGCCAGGGCCGTTATTGAGAGGCTACTTTTGCCCGCGACGCGGGGTGTCTCCAATGAAAGAGCGTCATCAGTGGCAGCAAAATTTCTTTGAGACATGTCTGGTCTGGTCTGCTCCCTCAACAAGTCTGTGCCTGCGTAAGGTGTTGGTTAGCTTACAGACTGGATAGTCTGACCTTTGTTGCGCGGAGGGGCTGACGTCGTCTGAGAGGAAGCGCAAGCGCTTCGACTCGATGCAGAAGAGGGGAAAATCACGGGACTTCTAGCTTTCTTCCACTCCACAAATCATTGTAATGGGCTGGAATAATCTTCTTGTTTCCATGATGGGCAAAATACTACCACTTAAATTGCAGCGTGCCGCCCGCTAGACAGGAGAGAGCCTGGTCTGTTTCGTCGAGGAGATGTCATCAAATCACATGTCGAGAATCGGATTGGCGATCTGCAGTAGTTGTGGCTTTCTAAAAATAGTGTGACTTCCTTCCAATCGAACCACATCCGATGTCTTGGCATCACATTGTTTGTAAATTGTTGTCTCACCGGAAAATATTTTGTCCAGCACCTTCGACTCCAACGCGCACTTGATCATCGACGAGCATCCTTCTTCGTTCCTCCAAGATCACAATACGACTTCGACGTTAACTCGTCTTTGCTGTCTATTATCATGATATGGGATAGTGTTCATGACCATCTCCATCAAAAAACTCATAGCCTGGATATGTTTCCCATGAAGCAGCCAGCTACGCACCTGAGATCGACAAAGTTCATACACATATGCTACGTAGGTATATCAAGGTTTCATATCAGATACCGCTCAGAAGCCTATTGGATTTAAGCTTTTCTTGGGAAGACTTATCCGCTATCAGTCGCACATTCTAAAAATGCACCTCGATGAGAGTCTCACGCCCCGACCAAGCAGTTAATAAGGGCGCGATAAAGTTTGAAGAATGCGGGACGTGTTCTTCCAGAGAGATTCAAGAGCACGTTTACGATGTGCATCGCCCAGCTAACGGAGCGACGACACTGGTTATCGAACGGAGAATAAACAATCGACGACTCGCAAATGAGATCTTCAAGATTACCTGCAGGTATAACCCATAGATCCTTCGGTCTTCTTCCTTCGTTTGGAATGGAGGATTCTATCTCAACAAGACAGCAAGAGAAATATGCATAATATAAACTGAATAAGCTTCAAATTTGAAAGGTATGATATGCAGGTACAACTAATCAAACATCGTCTTCGCACTTTGAGGCAATCAGGACGGCGCGTAGCTGCATATTGGTTCCTAGAGCTAGCCTGCAGGTGGCGTGCAGAAGAGATAATAATCTTCAGCGCAAAACAGTGCGATAGTTAGGGTTATGATATGAGTGTTAGCGCTTGAGTCCGACTGAGTGTACCTATGGAGTACCTCTCTATTCATGGATAACTATACTTGGAAGCCGCGCATAACCCTAAGTGGTGGAGCTTCTGTAGCTAAACGTCAAATTATATTCACTGGTCTGCATCAATTGGCCGCTAGCTATTCCGAATCGACAGTCGAAACTTGCGAAGAAGTTCTTAGGGTACTAGTGATGAGGATCAGTCAAACAACGAACCATAGCCAGGGATTCAATGTCTTGACAGTCAACCTGGAGTATGGGCGGTTCTATCAACTAACCTTCTCATGATGTAGCCGCGCGCCCATACCCGCGTCCAATCAGATCATCTTCAAGCTTGCTTTCAATGTTTCAGTCCGATCCCACTCCGGGACAGTTGACATAGAAAGCCGCGAGATGGTCTGTGATTGGCAGGCATCAATATCTGAGGCTTGTTTCAGGTCCGCGCGCGGGAATTTTTCCAAACAAAATTCTCTTTGCCTTCACAAACGGTAGGAAGGAGCAAAGTACTTACTCTATATAATGAGAATATTCGGCTCCCTTTGAAATGAACAAGACAGCTGCGTGACTATCGACGTTTGTTACTCAACCTCCGGCAGGTTGGTTGCTGATTGACGTATTTCTTTGTTTTTCATTCATTGCGCGTCTCTGCTCTTTGTGCCGGTTGCTGAGTCAGTCGCCTTTGCGCTTCTCTTCTCCTTCTGTCCTATTTTCCGCGCCAACACTGCTATTCGAAATCCTAGACCTTATTCATCAGGCCAGTTTCTTAGCGACAAGTCCAAAGTATTTAGGTTTTGAGCTTTGACTCAGCGAACCAAACTCGGCTCAGAATCGGTTGACTCCACCAGATCAACCGCTCGTCTCGCGGACCGCGAATTGGCGCCGCTATTTTGGGGCTAGGGCCTCTTTGGGATTAGCGCATATATCCTTGGCCGTGTATATTTTACGGATTGGTATTACCAGCTTTACGACTCATTGTTACGTGTATTACAGCCGTCACCAGATTACACGCAGTACGATAGATCTCCCTTCCCAGAACTGCCAGGGTATAATAAACTAACTTGCTGCCCACACAGCCCTTCTCTGGTCGCAACCCAAGTTTCGTTGATGTGGTTGGATGATCCTCCCTTGTGACTCGCTCAAACACTACGTCTCCAGTTTCGGCATCCTCGTTTCTCATTCTGTCATCCTCAAATACATTTAATCTTCTTCGCAACAACAAACACAAACACCCCTTCCAAGTTTCCTACACGTCCCATACTCTCCTTTGGACCCGAGGTCGTGTCAACATTATTTATTCATCAACACATCCATTCCGCGGCGATTTACCGATCGAATTAGAATTCTATCTCTGACTGTCAAGACTACGTATTTGGCTCTTTCCCGACATCTTGGTGAATCTCTTCACTTCCCTTCTGCACCATGGCTCCCGCCGCCAAACCAGTGCTTCCCCCCTTACAAACCCCAAAGAGCTGCACTTTTCCATCAGAAATTCGAAGTGGCCCACTGTCTGCCATAAGCAATATCAAACAAGAAGATGCAGCCTCAACACCAATTACACCCCCACTGGCATACACCGAATTCTTAAAGGCTCTCACACCGGTATTCAGTCCAGTGAGTCCCAGTGTTAGCTTTTCAAAATATCCTTCAGAGAAATACCCTACCACAGGATCAATATCGCAACCCACCACAGCAACAACCACTTCATTTTCAAATTCTGACCTCAAGTCGGCTACATTCTCACCTAAAACTTCTTCAATGGCCAAATCACCAATCATGAAATCGCCCAATGTGCCACTCTCAGCAAAGTCCGCAAATGGCAAGCGGCGCATGAGGCTACCACCAGTCAAGACTTCTTTCAAATCATTCTCACCTACGTCAGCTTCTCCAATGAGTGCAACTACATTGCGATCACCCTTTTCACCTGCAGATTGGAAGCTTCGCTATATCGAGACACCTCGTAGTGCCTGCGGAAAGCCTGTCAGTGTGAAGCAGGTTGTTACTCGCACAGTTACCTATAAGAGGACACCACTGGATCCACCTCCCAAAGGAAAGAGACGAAAAACGACCGAAGCCTAAAGGCTTTAATTGTTTCATTGCGAAATTGAGCGATATGCATCCTAGTTCTTATATTCTTGTTCGGAAACATGCTATGACCGATAATCCATCTCTTCAATAATATCTACATTTACATTCCTCACATGGCACCCTGGAGGTTCCATGTGTTACTTCAATTTTGGCTTTCTTGGTCCAGCACTTACTATTCTGTCAAAGTTGCGATTCTGCATCTATTACGAATTATGATGGGTTTCTTTTCTCTTTCTGGTCAAGGCGCGAGAAGAGGGAGTTTGACGGATATCCTTGTTGGATGATAGCTTTTGGCTAGTGTTTACTGTGGATTGGCTTGGGTTCGTGTTCAATCTTTTTGGAAAAGCCAATGGCGATATTACAGGTATCGCCTTTGTACGTACGTCTTATTTTGCTGTCACCTCCTTTCATTATCTGGCTTCATACTCCTTTGTTAAGAGCGACATCCTTGACTTTTGTGGCGAAAAAAAGCGGAATTACGGAAACCGGTAGAGGACCAACCGATGCATATACCTTTTGTTCCATTGTTACCAAGTCATGTAATCGTCTAGAAATTCTTATTATATCTCGATGTATTGGTCTGCGCTACTCATGTATGTAACTTATATCATTTTTGTTGTTAGCAATCTATAGAGCAAATCAGCTCATGCCGCATGTTTCCGTTTGTATTTCTGACTGGTGACATGTCCATTCAGACTTTTCTAGTCGATTACACAGTCCCAAGTGTTTGGGTCTGTGCTAGACATCCGCCAACAGAACCAACAGTTTGAACATCACCTATCTGTTCGTTCACTCGCCAGCCATCGAGAGACTTTACCGACACGGCACGATAGTTTATCGACCGCGAGTCATGGTAGAGCCGAGCCGATGAGTTTTGTCTTGTGAAAGGGTAAAAGGAGTTAGAATCATCCGTGCAATAGAATCGTGGTTATCGGTAGGTATACGGCATATACGGCGCCTCTTTTATAGAAAGCCACGTGAGTATCTCGTAGAGAGAGAAAGATGTGGAAGGCTTGTTTCTCTGAATAGCACATATATCGACTTTCTGATAACGTGCGGCTGACTTAGAAATAAGTCGGTTTCTTTTCTCGTTTACACGCCATAATTATCATTCGACCTGATGTTGCCATTATCATGACTCGTAGAAACGACTCGTAAACGAGAACTGACACGATGACCAACATAATGTAAATGAATTGACTCTCAAGAAGTTACTGTTTTCCTGTTTGTTTGAAGCCTAGGTAGATGCTCTTGCGCAAAGAGAGGGATTCTCATTTGATGGGTGTTTTCAGTCGACTCATGGAAATGACCCTAAACACTATGGAATAATTTCGACAAGTCCGATTCATGATAACCTTGCTAGTCTCAATGGCATAACTAGTAGAAAACGGTGCGGCATGTGGCGTTTCGAGAAGCTGCACTAATCTGATTAAGGGGGTCTTAGTTGGGACATGCGTCAATGAATGCGTAATAAATTACAGATGTTATACAATACGATACGCTGGTTGTACGTACGCGGATTGTATCCGTCAACAAAAGTGACAATTTTCCATACGATCCAGCCACTAAGCATTCCGCTGTTTTGACATAGCCCCAATAAGGGCTTAATAAACTCGGGTAGGGCATCTATCTGCGTACTCTGTCCTAAGAACGTTAAAACACGAACGTGAAATTACTGACTAACGGAGTGCATCGTGGTAAACGGAATACTATCACCGATACTAGTGTCCTAGCCCGGAACGAAGGGGAGTGGGAGAGCTGAACACAATCCGGCCTTCGCCCAATGATAATTGCCAGGCTGATTTTCTGCAGAAGCCAGTATCCTGGTCACGACGTGGCAAGATCAACCAGCGTATGCATGAAAGTGGGACAACTCAGCCCAAGCCTCACCGAATGAGTGTAGAGTAGTACGGATACAGAGAAAGTCTGCCTTTCAGAAATTTGCTAGTAAATCATCGTAGCAAGAGCCTGACTAGCGTAAAGAAGACCTCCAGTCTCTGTCCGGGTCTGGATGGTACTGTACTCGCTGGCAATGCCGTGCATATCTGCATCTTTATATGTGACGTGTGATTTGCAAGATGCGGCCTCTGATTTGCGGCCGGCTAGATGAAACTGCCATCATGTCCGTATGTGGATTGTTTCTCGATACGGAATGCTCCGACTCCCTGTACAACGACGACATGACAGTAGGTCTGTTGCCTATGCGTACGTAAAAGGCCCAATGTGGTAGGTCTGCAATTTCGAGTGTGTGCAGTATGTAATCATCCTAGATCAAGCCGCACTATCAGGACAAAGCCCCACATGCGAGTAAAGCAATCCTCCAGTTCCCATCGAAGATTAACCGCCCGCGCGTTACCATTCTGGCACTAGTCGAGACATCAATGCCCGGTAGAAACTTTACGAAACATCAGATTCACATTTCTGTTGGTTGGATTGTTGGCCCACTTCATGCGGGGGGTCACGACTTGCTTCGTGCTAAATTAGTGTGAGTCTCAGAAAAGGTTTGCCAAGAACTTTAAGGGGGTCCGGCGAGCCGGTCCCAGAGCCTGTTTTTGGATTAAGGCGGGCTTGTGTTCGGTCAACCTCGTATAGATATTTAGACTCCTAGAGACACCACGGAGTACAAGAGTGATTGATCAGGTTTGGAGAAATATCCTTCGATACCACGAGTACAATGTGCATCTTGAAGGAATCATCATGACATTATGAGCGACATGTTCTACTTAGTACATTGCAGTCATCCGTAAGCGAGGTGTTTCAATCTTTCATGGAGGGTGGTCAGGCTCAATTTTTTGCTTTGTAGTTTCTTCAACTAGATTGATGTACGCTGCATCGGCGACAAGGGTTAGCACCGCAATTGCAGGGCCAAACAAATCCTTGTCACTACGGAGTCTGTTCGACGTGTATTATGGGTGATAGCCCGTAGTTGTATGTTCTGACCGGTGGTCTTGAGTTCGGCCAAAGTTTAAGGTGGTGAGGGGCACCTACTACCTAGATAGATTATCAATAGTTTCCAAGGTTCATGGGCATGATTTTCTGCACACCTTTATCTAGACTTGTTAGGGAGATACGAGGAGCTGCCCCAATCGAGGACCAGTTCGCCGCATGAAGATTCATCATGTGATGTTCGGAGCGAGGTCAAACAGAGAAAACGGTATGCAGTAGCACAAGCTCACTATTGATCTGCCAGGTTAGTTAATTGGGTAATGTACTTGGTTGGTAGCTATCGGAGGAGTGTTGCATGCAGTTTGCATTGCTTATTTATTTACTACCAGGGTAATGTGTCTGCATTCGAGGGGGTAAGGAAAATGTAAACGAGCCGTCTCTACATACATATCTGCAAGCAAGAATACAGAATACGATTTTTTTTCCTCGAGAAGAGGAAAAGCATTCTATATACTAAAGGTCAAAGTCCTGGCCACATGAGTTGTAGTAGACCGCTACTCTCCAGCAATCGGTCTGTTGACTGTACTGCTGATCGTAAAGAGGAGAATGAATGTGACGGATATCCGCTCCGGACGACCCGTGGGAGTGGTATGACGGCTCGAAAAGTCTGAAGATGCCAATTTTGGTAACAAAAAGAAAGCACACTAACCATACCGAAAATGGTCTAGGCCCTTGATGATCTGTGATTCGTGCTGCAGCAGCATCAACGACCTCGGACCTAATTCAGGAATACTCCGTAGCTACTTGGACAATTCAGCACGGCTAATTCGTCAGAATCCACTTGCTGCTCTTCATATTGAAATTTGTTGCTGCTTACAATTAGAAGCGACCTCTTTTTCCAAGTGTGAGATGGATGAATATTACGGTAGGTGAAAGCTCGTGAGACACTCCAGACGCGGCTTCAGAATCACAAAATAAAGGGATGAAAATGGACACCCCTACAGGAAAAGTGAAAATATGAAATTATTGGCTCTTCAAATATCATTTACGCGCCCGTTTTCTCTCGAGAAAGCGAGGCATAGCCTAAGTAGGAAACAAAAAACAAAGCATCGATTCTCGGTTCTAATAATAGACTGTCCGCCCCACTACCTTCCAAGATTAGATTAGGCCCGGCCGCTTTTTTACAACCTCACCTCATGTCCCTGGCCCTCAATGCCCTTGTCATATATAACATATTTTGCTGTTTTGGCCCAAAAAATTATGTTTTCATACTGCCTTCTTATCCGAAACTTATTTATTGTTCACAAGATCAGTCCCCCGTCAAAGAGAGCATTGCAATTGGTACATCCTACCATCGACCAATCACGAAGCACCTAAGCGGTCAAGCAAACCGCATCAAAGCTGCTATTTCGACCTCATTCTTACATTAAAGGCCCACATACTATATTTAAACGTTGTTTCTATTCTTTTTTTAGTACTGATATCAGCCTAGCACCTACTCTGATCGTCCATAAAGTGTCACCATGCTCCATCAAACTTTGATCAGGCCCGGGACTGTCGGCAATATATCGTTCTGATTTGAATGACACTGACCTAATTATAGCAAACTTCCATCTCCATACCTCTACTAAACCACTT
Source organism: Talaromyces verruculosus (assembly GCA_038993655.1). NCBI lineage: Eukaryota > Fungi > Ascomycota > Eurotiomycetes > Eurotiales > Trichocomaceae > Talaromyces > Talaromyces verruculosus. The sequence goes on from JBBVQN010000049.1 coordinate 182,938, forward strand.
TAATAGTATGCTTGCCCCGTTTCTCGCATTGAAGCTTACCTTCTTACAGCTTCTCGGCTTGATGGAACTTGAATCCATCTCCTAATTGAGGCCACTGATTGCTCAGTTCTGAATACTGGATCTACTTCCTGTCACCTCGCTAATGCATGTCCTCCATGCACATTTCAGGTACAAGACTCTAAATATAAACACGTTCATGTTCATCATGCCCATTCAACGTTCTTTGCCTTCATTCTATCGAAGGTAGGCGTTCCTTTGATCCTATTTTTGGATGCCGGCGTCACCCATCTGACCTGATCTACCTCACCCAGATACCCCATCTTCATCCAGCGACCATAGAATAAGCGATCGACTTCTATTTCTAGCGTGTTATCGAAGCTATCTCGAAAGCTATGGTCAGTTCATCTCTTGTCATATGTCTTACGTCATACATGGATCACTTCTTCATCCAAGGGAGGAGGCGTCAATATACACTCTGATATTGATCGGATCTCAAGTATACCGTGACATACCGATTCTATAGCTGTCATGTATTGCGTCTGTAAACATTGATACATACAGATCGACGGTTTTTTATTTTACAGTACGCTTTCAATATCGTTGATATGGTATCATCGCGTCTGTTTACTGCGATCTATAGGTAAATAGAAGAATTTCACGCAGCTGATGATGGTATATTTAGATGTGCTGTTTTTAGAACTCATCCCGTTGCGGACTCCAAGGTTCAGGAACGGGACGGGACGTGTCCAGCGGTTACCTGAATGAGTCTATTGTCTTCTGATAACCAGTGATTCGAATGTCACTTGCTCTGTGAAAGAGTATACAGAGCGGTTCAGTGGAGTACTATATTGGAGTTCGGAGCAATAAGCAAACATTCCTGGATGCCAATTGAGCTTCGAAGGGGTCGTGTGATTAATGAATCTAGCTTACGTTGCAAGCGGGTGAAGGACGGGAACTGATAGCGGCATCACTGGAGAGTGTAGGAAGCTAGAGGCAGGGAACTGTCTAGCATAATGAATCATGGCCTACTGTTGTGATGGCTTGAGCTCTGAGACGGATCAATACTACTAAAACGAAGTATACCTTCACTCAAATAGGTAAGTCGGGTTGAACTTTCAATGGAAGACAACGATAAACATGTATTATATAGCAAAAAAATAATAACGAATACAAAACATGTATGGGACATGAGTATAATCAAGCTCAAGTAGTAGACATTATATGGTTGAGTAGCTGCGAACGTTTTTTGGAGTGGAGAAAGAGTGTGGCCGGTATTCGTCAACAAAATAAATGAAAGACTAGAGTAGGACGCTCTGAATATCGTAGATCTTTGACAAAACGAGTGGATAGATGACGGAGTCATCTGCGTGCCGGATCCGGCCCGGAGGAAAACGATAACAACTGTAGCTGAACGAGAGAATACCCTTAATCCCACACGTCACTGAGACATACTCATAGAAGGAAAGCCAATGCACCGACGACGGCCATACCGAAGCCTCCTGGAGCAGCGAGAGTACCAGCACCACCGCCGAAGGTGGAAGGGGTCACGGGGCTTGGACCAGTAGGGCTAGGAGCTTCAGTCTTACGAGCAGCGCTGGTTAATGTGCAAGAGGTCGTAGTGTGAGAGGCAGCATGGGAGTGAGCAGAGTACCCGTAAGAGGCATGACGAGCCGAAGATGGAACGGGGGTTGTCGGAACCCTGGCTGACGAGGAATGGGATCCGGTCACCTGGGGAACAAATGGTTGGGAAGGAGGCTTGCCGTATTCACGACCAGGAGGTGAAGGCTTGTTTGAATCAGACCCAGGCTCAGGCTTGGTCTCGGGCTTAGGCTGACCGGGGCTGGGTTCGCGGTAAGTCTGAGAAGCGGGAGGAGTATAGCCACCAGGAGCAGGGTGTGGTGGATCATAGTCGCCCGAGTCGTGGTCATGATCAGGTAGAGGATAAGAGCCATGAGGATGATCCTCGTGAGAAGGTGGCTCGGGGTAACTAGCATGCTCTTCTTTGCCACCTGCAGCAGGGTAAGGGACAGGCGCGGGATAGCTGTCGTGACCTTTCTCGGGTTCGGGAGCAGGGTAGCTATCGTGGTCTTCATGATCAGGAGCAGGGTAAGGGACAGGCGCGGGATAGCTGTCATGACCTTTCTCAGGCTCTGGAGCAGGGTGAGGAGGTGCAGGGTAGCTGTCGTGGTCTTCATGATCAGGAGCAGGATGAGGCACGGGGACAGGATAGCTGTCGTGACCTTTCTCAGGCTCTGGAGCAGGGTGAGGAGGTGCAGGGTAGCTGTCGTGATCCTCATGCTCGGGAGGGCTGGGGTAAGCATGCTCCGGGTAGCTTTCGTGCTCGGAAGGACCAGGATGAGGACCTGGAGCAGGATAGCTGCTGTGTTCCTCCTCTCCACCAGGGCCAGGGTGAGGTCCAGGATGAGGGATTGGCAAAGGGTAGTCGTCATCATCGTCATCAGCGTGACCGGGGCGTGGGAAAGGGTAGGGAGGCTGAACATGTGGAGGCTGAGGTGGCTGCGGTGGCTGGAAGGGGTTGGCCGGAGCTGGATGGTAGTTGTCTGGATGACCCTCTGGATGACCCTCTGGATGACCCTCAGGATGGCCACCAGAGTGGTTGCCTTCTGGGAAGGACTTGGAAATCTCCTTGGGAGCAACTGGTGGTGTATAGGGGTCAGCACCATGGGGCATGGGCATGGGCATGGGATGACTGCCATCCTCCCCTTCAGGGCATTGGGGTTCTCCCTCAGATCGTTCAGGGGTTGACTCGTGAGCAGAAGGACGAGCAGGTGCAGGTGCAGGTGCGTAAGGAGTCGGAGTCGGTTTGGGAGTCACGACTTTAGGCTCGGCTTCAGGCTTGTATGTAGAAGCAGGAGCATCGTGGTGTTCCTCAGGAGGTGCCTGCTTGGGCTCCGAGTGCTGTTGAGGCGGAAGTTGCTCGGGCTGATGCTCAACAGGACCAGGACCTCCGTGTGGAGGGCCAGGAGGGCCGGGAGGAGGCAACACGTTAACATCCTGCTCTTGAGCTTGCGCTTGCTGTAAGCTGTTGACTGGGGTGATGACAATGTTGTCGTTGTTGATACCATCATCAATCTCGTTGTCTCCAGTAAAGACATCTGGGCCAGCCTGTTCATTGAAGTTGTGTGGTCCGCCGAAAGGAGAGTCGGTTGAAGAAGAAACGAAACCAGGGGCAAGGTCGCCATCGTCCTCGCCTCCAGCAGATGGCTCGCCGTGTCCACCTTGAACATGCTTGTGAGACTCGTTGAAGCCACTACCAAGGAAGTCATGGTCAGGAGTGTCGCCAAGGAAATCTCCCTTCTCACTGTCGTCGCCTAAGAAGTCATGACCGCCGCTGTCATGGCCATGACCATGGTCCTCATGACTTGCCACATCACGAGACTGTTTGGCGCCGAGAGCCTGGGACTCAGCCTGAGCGATGGCAGCCAACAGGGCCAAAGGAATGGCAGTGTAGACGGTCTTCATCTCTTTTGTTGTTGTTGTATCGCAAGGGGAACAAGAGGCACGGTAACAAAGTAATGAGTGACTGATTCAAATGAAGGACAAATTGAATAAAAACAAAAACCTACGAATGACGACTTACCGGTTGTCGTCGACGCTGTCGCTGACCAAGAAAATCAAAAGAAAGGAAGTGCTTCATTGCGAGTGTTGTTAGCTTTATCTACTTGCAAAGACATTGTGGATGTTTCATCCGAAGTGAGGAATGTATCCCAGCGCAGAGCATCATAACAAGAATGAATCTGGATGGTGCGCGTAAGATCATAGAGAATGCAAGAAAATGCAATGAAGAATGGTCGACATCCGGTTTACAGTTCGTCGAAGTCGAAAGAACCCACGTTTCTGACTGGAACGAGGGCAATAACTTGGCAGTTTAACGTCACGGTTCGTCTTTTGAGAAGTTGGAATGGACACAACATTCCCATTGAAACCCTTTCTTAATGCGTTGCAGCACACATGACAATCTTAATAAGAATTCTTCGTTCAATCCCAGTGCATGATTGGTTGATCAAGGACAGGGTTTCCTGACATTGTTCATAGCACAGAGCTGATTGGAATATTCGACATTGGCATTCAAGGACTGCGATGTGCTGGCTCTGGCCAGACGCCTCTCGAAGGAGCTGGCAACTACGAACAGTAATGAGCCAGCCCATAACGATACTACAAAAGGAGCTTACTAGCAGGCGAACGAATAATTTAAGCCACCCACAAGCCACCTCATACTTGTTTGCTTGTAATACAAAAGGTGAAAAATGAATGGATGTATCCCGTCATCAGCATTCCCCATCCATCGCCCTCACTGAAGAGGACTCAACGGAAAGGAAACTTCCTATCGAGGAGTGTTTCTCTCCAGAATCACTGACTCTGGAAAAGAGTCATGGCAACACATCGCTGTGGAATAAGGCGAAACGATGGTCGTGGCTGATTCTGTTAGCTTTTTTGATGTGAGAAAAAAGAGAAAAGAAAAAAGTTTGCGGCGGAGACTGTGCGGGAGAGATATAGGCAAAAGTCACGTGAGATCCATCCGGACTCGGAGTAAAGATTATGCGTTCAGCTGAGAAACATCATCTCCATGTTGCCTACTTCTGCTAGAATGATCTTGCGTCGATCGACTTGATGTGTACTTATGGGCCAGCCATGGTTTATATTTGTAATGCATATTCAAATTAACACGCAAACGCCGTTGCACCATGCAGCTCGAATCTTGTCGGAGCAAATGAACCTCCATCAGCAGCAACCTAAACGAACAGAGCAACCCAAAAGAAAGACATTAACAGGGTATATATCAAAAGTAGCACATTGGCTGATGGCACAGAAGCAAAAACGCAGTGTCCTTTTGCAGGGACCGACTACTTCCCAAACGGCCCACGAACATTGGCTGACTTCCAGACTCCTCCTCCTACTGCCACCGTGATTCCCATCGCGATTCCGATCATGGCGCCAACAATGACCAGCGCCAGCACAAGCTTGACATACAATCGCTGCCTCTTGGTCAGCGACGCCATGCAGTCGCATTTCCTCTTCTTCTGAATCCACAACTTCGATTGTTTACATCTGCCGTGAACTTCCAACGACCGCTTCTGCGGTGTAGACGGTGTGCCACTCTCCAAGTCGTTCGAGCCATATCGTTGCGCCGTTATCGTGGTTTCGTTCTTGAGACATTCGAGGGAACTGTTGTTGATATCGTGTGAATAGAAAGGGGAGCACGGCTTAGCGCCAACGTGAGGGTCGAATTCCACTGTAGCTTCTTGGAGGGACGTGATCGTTGGGGATGTTGTCAATGCATTCTGTGACTCGGCGCGCAAGTGGCCGGTTTGCCTTGGTGTTTCGCTGGGTTCATTGATAATGGTAGCACCGACGACGGACTGTGTTGGTAATTCGGTCGATTGAGACATTGTGTATGACGGAGAGAGGTAGGAGAGCGACCGTGGGGACGAGAGAAAAAGGGGCACGTGCGAACGATTTGAGTAGAGTCTCGTCTTATTTCAAGTTCTGGAAGGATTGAATTGTCCAGAACGTCTGAAGAAGTTGAAGTTCGTTTGAACGGAATAGCAGAATAACAGACAAACCCAGACTGGGGAGGGAGGAAGTTGATAACGCTGGGTTAGGCAAACAGCCTGCTTTGCCCCCGTAAGTAAGTGGATTATTATCCTGAGATGACGGCCAGATTTGGCAGTTCCAAGTTGTTGTCCAACAACTCTAACCAGTCATGCGGAGAGGGGGAAATAGCCGAAAGTTTGTTATTCGAGTTACACTTTTAGGAATAGGAGCGAAAGCTTCTTTGTGGTCTCGAGCATTCCTCGCTTGAGCGGTAGTGTAGTAAACTCGTGGTGCTGAGCAACCCGAGATGTCGCATTCCAGGGGCGGTAGATGTGGTTGTGTGAGAGGTAGGTGACTGAAAGGAAGGTGAAAGGAGAAGGAGAAGGAGAAGGAGTCCACGGGTGACTCCAGGTATATCAGACAACTTATGACTGTCAAGCCACGAATGAACCAACTTGGATTTTACCCGAAAGCATGGCAAATCGCATGCAGATTGTGAGATTGTCAGAGGCAAACGACGAGATATGTGGGAAAAAAACAAAAATATCGCGAAAGAAAGGAAGTGTGTTGAGGCCTGCAGGCTGCATGCAGTGTGTCTGTTGCCGCTTTGGTACGGAGGACGGCGGCAACAAACTGTCTAGAAGATCGCTTTGCGCTACGTGCGTTCCTGTCGCTCTCCCTTGAAAACTTCTAATTTCTAAACAAATGCGCCCGGTCCACACGATTTATTTTGTTTTCCCTTGTATCCCGGGCGCTCGAGATCGGTTGGGGGTTACACTGATGGCGGTTCCCATTTAGGCTACAAACTGAACCTTTCTATCTCTCATGTCGCAATCCTTGGTTATCAGTTTTCATACTTTTTCTTCATTAAAACCAAACGTACTAAGTTTTTAGGCTCCGCTAGCTAGTAGTCAATAATGAGGTGCATAATCGCCACATTCATTGGTCTCACGGCCCATCACAGGTAGAAAATAATGCCATCAAGTGATGAAGTTACGTACCTCTTTGGAGATGGAGACGGAGTAGACTCGTTTTGTGTTTTGCTCGCCTGACTTCTGTCGAATTCAGTAGAGTATGCGTAGTCTGCAGACTTGACCAACGGGCGATCTGAGTCCCTGAAACCCTAAATCTACCATGGAAGCAAGGGGTTGATGCTTTTCTCCCGCCAGGGATAGGGGCATGCAGACCGTACAACCATTTGTTTCTTTCGCCTCTTTTTCTGGTAACTTATCTCTTATCTGTTTGACCGAAGTTCATCTGTGTATGTGCTGTCTGGACACTCGTCTCTGATAGACCGGTGAAGGTCGGGTATCAACCTTGGAACCTTGGAACAGTGTATACATAGTACGTACTTCAAATGCCGTGGCGTGAGGATATCCACTTAAGGAGAGGGTCGGTGCTGAACCCAGATGCTACATTCCAGTCTGCATTCCAGTGCCAAATGCTCGATCCGAGTGAGTCGAGAGTGTCGTTTCGATATTTTGCAAGAGAGGGCTTATCATTGGATGTTGCCAGGCATTTCGTTGTGATTGAGCTCTGTACCGAGCGAGAGTTGTGAGGAGAAAGCTGTTCGAAGGAGATACGCTGATATGGGGAAGAGGAGAAACTAAGCCTGACTGGGGATTAGGCTCTCGGACTGCTAATTAATCCTGGTGGAGCTCCAGAAACGAGAGCGAGCCAATCAGGGAGCTAGACTAAGCTTTGTCCCTGATGACTAACAGTGTCACGTGATGTGACTTCCTCAGGATGACAAGGCAGCTCCACATCCAACTCCAGCTCAGACAACTTCATCATACAACTCAATTAATGGACCACAAAATGATTTATACCCCAGTGTCGCCTTTTCGTGAACTCTCAATCTCAAGAAGCATGGGCGAAGAGGGGTACCATTGTTCTGATGTCACTAGCGACGCACAGCCAACAAACCACAGGATATACTCGCCTGGTATTCGCTGGACCACCGAACCTTGTGCTTAATCAGAATCCCACCAATAATACTACTACGGAGTAAGTTCCCCGAAGCTCGTCCCTACGTCATCTCAATATGCTACACTAGATCTCGATGCGCGGTCGAAAATTTTGTATCCCCGTTCGAACACGACGGTATTCGCTTGACTAAATACCTAACAATCTGCGACACAATCGTTGTCAATATCAATGTGATGACACATTTTTCAAGTCTCCCTCTGGAGCTCGTCATTTGCGTCATACAGTCCGCTGAAGACAATACAGACCTTCGGGCGCTGTGTACGGTGTCAAAGGCCATATCTGCCATAGCCCAGCCACTTCTTTACTACGAGATTGATTTAGAGGATTGTGACACAGTAAAAGGCGCCTTATCGTTGTTCCTTCTCACGCGAACGATTACCAATTCTCAACAGATAGCGGGCTGGATTCAGTGTCTGAGGATCGATGCCGTGACGACCTGTGGATGCAATTACTTTTCCTTCGAGCCGTACGGTCAAATACTGAGATGGAACTCCGAGGGAAAATATACACTGTACGGAGACGAGGTTAAGAATTTCAGCTTTGCAGTCGACAGACTCGAAGAGCTTTATGATATCTCCGTGTTTCTGACCGCGTCAAACTCGAAACCAAATGTCCTGGTTGCATTGCTTGTTTCCTGTACTACTAACCTGACAGATCTCACTATCCATGTGAATCGAAACAGCCTGGCACTGCTGTCGGCACTCGGCCAACAGTCTGCAGCGGGATATTCGTGTCTATCCAAAATCGAGAGCTTGTGTCTCAAAGGTTCGGCAAAAACAACGCCAAAAGATGAGATGAATTTCGATAGTGTCACGCCGCTCCTTCTCTTATTACCTAAACTGAACAGAGTCTGGATCAGTGGTTGTTTAGGCGCTCCTAAAAACAGATTAGACAATATATGGTCGAAGCGATCGACGAAACTACTACTCCCTCTCACCCTCCCCATCACGCATCTCTCGTTCGCGAAAAGCTGTCTAACCGCTACAAACCTTCAGGCGTTGATCGGTGCCTGCAAAGATCTAAACGTCTTTTCATTTAATAACCGCCGCAAAGCACATCCACAAGACCAACAATTCAGCCCCGTTGAACTATATTCAGCGCTTGACTGCCAGAAATCGAACCTACAAGACCTACGAGTGTGCCTAGAAACTGACTCTATAGCTCAGGCCTTTGATTGGGACGGCAGCACTTACGGCTCATTCAAGGAGTGCACGCGCTTGAAATTTTTGGAGCTGGATGAACGCTTCATGGGCCTTCCGCCCGCCGGGTTCCCGGACTCACTTGAATACCTCGTTATACAGAATTGCCAATCTTCCATATTTGACTTGTTGTCTTACCTAGCAGCGCTGGTCTTGACAGGAACAGAACTTACATCCCTCAGAACTATATCCGTCTATGCCCACATCCTTTTCCCGGGAGGTATGCTGGGTTTACCGCTCAAGGGGGCAACTGATTTGATGTTCAATAAGGCGCAGCAAGATCTAGTGGCCCTGTTCTTGGGTACGGAGGTTACGCTTCGCTTCGAGGGTGGATTACTTGAGAAGACGTATTTGGGGTACGAAGTTGCATCTGAGCATGGATATATTGGTGATTATGGGCCTTTTTTGCATACCGAGAACCCAATGACGGTTTCCGAAATAGTCTTGAAATAGTTTTGACCAAAAGCTTTTTATATACATTGTCCCTACCTATGTACTTCTATTCGTATGTAGCCGGAACTAGATAATGAACCGAAGATATTCCAGAGATTGATGTTTACACATCATCATCCGCGAAAAAATCCTCCCTCACAATCCCACTCCGATCACACATACTCCTAAAAATTCCATCCTGCTTCTCCCACAACGTCAACGGCGCGTCCAACTCTGCGATTCGTCCCTGATCCATAACACAGATCCGATCATAGGTTATAATTGTGCGCAACCGATGCGCAATACACAACAATGTCTTACCCTTGAACCCCGTCGCCATGGTCCGTTGAATTTTGCGATCAGTCTCAAAGTCGACGGAGGAGGTGGCTTCGTCGCAGATGATAATGCGTGAGTTGCGCACAAGGGCGCGTGCGAGGGCCATGAGTTGCCGCTGACCCAGCGAAAAATTGAGACCTTCTTCGTCGACGGTGGTGTCGAGTTGGATGCGGTTTGAACTTTGGCTTTGTTGCTGTGTCTTTTCTTCGTCGGATTCTTCCAGTTCGAACCCCCCTTCGGGTTGTTCGCCGATTAGGTGGGATTTGCGCAATGCGTCCCAGAGCTCCAGATCGTTGTGTTCGTTGAATGGATCGAGGTTTGAGCGTACTGTTCCTCGGAAGAGAGTCGGGTCTTGAGGGATGATGGCTAGTCGGGAACGGAGATCTTGGAGACCGACTTTGCCGATATCTTTCCCGTCGATTGTGATACTGCCTCCGGATAACTCAGTGATTCGGAAAAGTGCGGACATGATACTGGACTTTCCAGCTCCTGTGCGCCCAACGATACCGATGCGCTCGCCGCCGTGAATGTCCATATTCAAGCCTCGAAGTACCAATGGCAGACCGGCACGGTAGCGCATTTGGGCATTGGAGAAAGTAATTCTGCCCTCTGTGGGCCACTCGGGTTCAACTTCACCAAGGTGGACGGGTGCCTCTTCCTCGAGCTGAGTTCCGTAATAGTGCAGTCGTTCTGTGGCGTTCATGCTATTCTCGACCTCGGCAAGTTGGCGAATTGTAAACTGCAACATCTGCACAATCGCGAGGATATAGGATAGGACAAGACCCGAAATGCTGGGAGAGACATTGAATCGAGACGTCACTACTAAAACACCGGTGACAAAGACCATGATATATCCGACAGCGTCAAGTCGGACACTGAGCCATCGTTGATTGGAAAATGTGAGAAAGTATGCGCTGTCCATTTCGTCAATTGCATCACTGATACTGCGACTGAAATGGTCCTGTAAACCATACGCACGGATACTGGCGACTCCGGAAATGGACTCGCTGAAGCGAGAAAAGACGTGAGATCGTAGAATGGATTCGAATCGTTTCATGTCCCGTGCTGATGCACGGTAGTAGTTGGCTGCGACGAGGAATAGGATCAACAAGGGACCAAATGCGATGGCGAACTGTATAAATATTGGTCAGCATCTCAGTTTTAACAACTCGATTTGTGGATCAACTCACGTAGTGAAAATACACAATAATCAGAATGATAATTGCAATAATCATAGTAATATTCAAACCATAAATACGCATCGCATCGCCAAGCTCGTTATCCATGACATGAACGTCTTTTGAGAACCGATTCGTAATTCGACCCAGAGGTGTGGTATCGAAGAAGGACATTGGCGCTCTCAAGACCCTCGTCATGGCTTTCTGTAGCATATTCTTACTAGCATTTGTTCCCGCGACACTGAGCACTGTCGAGTATATAAACATGATGATCGCTTGCAGAGCAGCAAGCGAGGCGTAACCGGCTATGTATTGGCCCGTGGTCAAGTTGTATTTCCCAGAAGTCCAGTACGTCAACCAGAAACTTGTCATGATGTTAGAAGCATTTGTAAGAACAATGGCCAACACGACGAAAATCGGAAAAAGAACGTGTCCAGACGCAAGCATATATGCTTTCCACACTTCCCACCCAACGGCAGTAGTGGCTCGATCTTCTTGCTGCATCAATGCTGCCTGTTTTCCAGGTTTAGTCTTCTTGACTGGCGCCAATTCTTCCTTGTCGATCTTGTCTATTTCGTCTTCCACTTCCTCTTCGTCTTTTTCTTTGTCGTTCTCTTGGTCTTGCGTTGTGGTAGACATTAATCTCTGGAAGAGCAGGTTGTCACGCATCAAATTGTCGAAAGTGTCAACGGCATTGATGCGACCATCATCCATGACCACAACACGATCACAGCGACTGAGTACATGAAGCTGATGGGTTGCAAGAATACGGCATTTATCCTTGAGTAATCCACAAATTGCCTGATCCATGATGTGACGACCGACGTGCGCGTCCACTGCCGATAGAGGGTCATCCATCAAGATGATATCTGCATCAAAATAGATGGCGCGAGCAATGTTGAGACGCTGCTTTTGTCCACCGGAAACAGTGATACCACGTTCTCCAATCTCTGTGCTGTCTCCATTTGGGAAAACATCAAAATCGGGGCGCAAAGCGCATGCATCTACAACTGTGTTGTACCATGATTCATCAAATTCTTTACCGAAACTGATATTTCCTCGAACAGTGGCATTCTGAATCCAGGCATACTGCGGACAATATGCCCTAGAGGCACCCAGACGAACTGATCCTTCAGTCAGTCGCATGTCGCCTGCTAGAGCAGCAAGCAGAGACGTCTTTCCAGAGCCAACCATTCCAATGACTGCGATGAGCTCGTTTCGCTTGACAGAAAGATTCAAGTCTGATATCTTGAAAGGAACGAGATCTTCGGGAGCTTCCGGCTCAATAAGTGCTTCTTTCTTCCCGCTGTCCTTCTTGGACTTTCCTCCTTTCTGGTCTAATTCATCAGGCGGAGTTCGCTCCCAGGTAAAGGAAGCGCCTTCCAAAGTGATAGCTTCGTCCATACCGTGATCCCACTTGATGTCGTCTGTGACTTCTTCTTCAAGCAAATATTCTTGAATACGCTTTAGACCAGTCCATGCATCAGTGACTTGACCCAAGACCTGGGGGAATAGCATCAATGGCATACGTAAAGAGTTGAAAAGAGCCAATGACGAAAAAATGGGTGCGGGAGTAAGCACATGCTGTGATAAAGAGTACGTGATGAAAGAAACCATTGATGCGAAAGTCGGCATCGCCAGCGAGACACACAAAATGGCATTTCGAATAGCTAAGAGAACTTGTATCGCACGGATTTCTGATCGGCGAATGCCTCTCAATCTCTCCATAAAACTGCTTTCCCATCCGAAGAATTTGACAAAGCGGACAGATTGCAGGATCTCCTGAGTCAAGGAAACTCGCTGATCAGTGAGGTTGTTGATGGAGTTTCTTCTTTTCAAAAGACTTTTTATAGCCATAGTTAGCGAGGGAATGCCGAGAAGTAACAATGCAAATCCGGAAAGAGCACTGTATCCAATGTTAACACACAAGAGGATGATTGCGAGGATAATGACAATCGGCGATGACCACATGAGATGGAACATGCCACTTGCGGTGTTGATACGGTCTGCGTCGACGCTCATCAAAGTAATGACACGCCCATTACTCCAGCCTTGGCCACTTAAGCTACCTTCAAAGACCTTTAGACCATCCTGATCAGCAGCCTCCGCCAGACTACCACCGGCTCTGGCACGATTTGAGATTTTCATTGTTTTATCAAAGATCACATTAATCAGCACCGCCCTCACCTGCGCGCCAACTAGAAAACCTCGGTAAATGAACTGATTGGTGCATAGACTCTGACATATTTGCATGACAGTTATACCGACAGCGAATCCAATTCCGTGTGAGACAGCAGGTTCCGGCTGATGGTTCGCTTTGGCGATGTACGCCTCCGTGGCATAAGCAATCAAGTAGCGGGTCATATAAGGCGAAAGAACCATAAAAATAGAACTGAAAAGGTTGCATATTCCCCCGAGCCAGAATTCGAAGAAAAATGTGTCGTATAGAGCGAACAGCAGCGGGTACTTATCACCTCGTTCGTGACGTCGTTCGAATGACTCGATGAGTTTGGTTTTATGGCGATCGACAGCTCGGTCAGGGTTTATTTTCCAGATATCTTGTAGCTGCAGGGGTCGTAGGTAACCAGTCTATAGGAATTGTGGTCAGTTGAGGTGCTTCCGAGGGGGCTCTAGCAGATCACTTACGTTCATCAGCGGAGACATCCATTGGAACAAAATAACACTGAGAATACCAGCACCATATTCAGGAGATACAGACCGTTCCTCCGGCACGGGAGGTATCTGGCGCAGCCGAAGCGGGTTCAATTTTTGATACCATTTGCGCTTCTGGGCACCTCCCTTTCCCGAAGCATCTTGCCCGGGACTGTTTTCGGTTGTAGATATACTTGATTTGCGACTGGAAGTATCGTTAATTTTCGACAAGGCTAGTTTCCCGTCCCCGGCTGCCGTTGCTCCTACGGCTTCTTGCTCTTGTTGTTCCCGGTGCTGTTCAACGGCCGCCAACGCCGGGGTGGATTGAGGAACAGGCATTCCTCTGTCAATATGCGAGGAAGCGTATCAATGGTTCTATGGATTAATTTGTAGACGCGGCCGAGTCAAGTACAGCATCTGCACGTAAGTTGCTTACTAAAATAAACGAGAGTCGACACAGCAGGGTCAGAATCATGTCGGGTGCATGATAACATGAGGGTGGGAAGTAAAAGAAGGAGAAAAAGAGAGGAGAACAGGTAGATAAAAGAAAGAACCCGGTTCACACGGCACGGAGTTCATTCTGATTAATGTAGTCCGTAAGATAGCAGCTTGCTTGTGTTGGGCGTGGTGGTTGTCGATTTCACTTTGAGCAGCCAAAGTGGGACCTCGACTTTTTTTGGCGGGAGGAGGAGGGCCAGTCCGGTTGCGGGCGCCGTCCCGATCTATATCTATATTACCTGCCTGGGCAATTCTAAACATTACCATTCAGGCTCATGTCTATTATGTCTAGATTCAGAGAAACAAATGAGCGATCCTGGAATGTACTTCATAACTTGGTTTTCTCTTCCTGCTTTCCTGGCAATGATAGACGGAGAGTGCGTGATTAAGTAATCCGAAGCTCTTAAATCCGAGCTCCGAGAGACTGGTGAAATGCTGGCTAACGGGGATGTGGCAATACGAGGTCCGAGTGCGTGTCGATAGCGCCAACTTACTGCCGCTTTGTTTTGGCCTTTGCAGTGCTAGCCCCAAACGAGGATTAGTGTCCATAACAATGAAACCCCCACAGGAACCTCATTGTCAAAATAACTTCATTCAAACGCCAAGTCAGCGGAATAGTGGATTCATTGACCGTCACCATGCTTGGAGCCCGAGCGTTTATGGAAGGTGTAATGAACGGGGAGAGTGAGATTTGCTTGGGTGGTGATGACCTCGACCTTGATAATATCGATTGGGCCAAACCAGCAGAATGGCTGGAGGATTTAGGTGATTTCTCTCCTAAACCAAGCTCTTATCCAACACCGGAGGAGGTCCGCCGAGAGAGCCGTGAACGAGTGTCTAAGATTTTGTCTGACTGGGACACTCTACACAAGACTATTGAACGTCACGAAGAACGAATTCAAAAACGATGGCGCCAAAAGACAAAGATCAAACGTCGCCAAATACTCCTCTCTGCTTGGCCTAACATGTCCAAAGTCCATCGGCCAGATTTTGAAGCCTTCGAAAAAGGAAAATGTGAGCAATCGCGAGAAGCATATTTATGGCCGCAGATCAACCTGGAAGACTTGGAGTAGCCAAGACCGCTGCTCCTGCTCCTCAACTCTCGCTCTCGATACGCTCCGCATTTATTTGTGCACGCCGACCTGGATGCCTCCCGCCTTGGCCTAGCCATAAGTGCTGTCCGCTCTATTTTTCTCAATTCGCATACTATGATGTTTGTAGCTAGGACGTCGCCAGAAACATATGGAGAATTGGTACCGTGGGAAGATGACAACGGTGCCTTTAACTGGCTGGTTGATGGAATAGGACTCCACCCAGGATATGGACTTGTGGTCTTGGAGAAACAACAGCGCATCAATGAGTTTTTACTAGAATGTATGCGTCAAATCCTTCATGACATACCGGAGAAATCAATGATTGCGGACTTCCCAGTGCTGCCAGAACCTACCATCAAGGAAGAAGGCGATTGGCATTCATTAGCTGCCGTTGCCGCTAACGCACCATACCGACTTCCTGCAAAGCTCGATTTAGACCCACTCATAACCATTATTGATGGTAAGCGCACAGCTGCTGAGGATCATCTTTTAGCCTTACGAGAAGACCCGGGTTACTTTGCAGGTGTCGTGAAAGACTACAAGGAACATCGTCAGGAGATCCTTTTGGACATACATGGTAAACCGCATCCTACATTGACACCACATATTCGCCCAATGTTCTGGAACCGCGTCTTGGGTTGTGTTGTCCGCGATACCTATAGGAATATTGAGCTTTGGAGCACTCTTCACTCTGTTCTAGTCGAATTACGTCAACTTCTTGCAAAATATCAACATGAGATAGCACCGGATAAGAGCTTGCCCACCGAATTGTATGATGCATTCGTGAACTTGTGGTTTGCTCTGAAACAGTTCATGGATGATCCCATCTCTGATCTCCGAATGGCAACTCCGGCGTCTCCTCTACTACGATTATTATGGGTTCGACAACCTCAGGAACCGGGCACTACAATGATGGCAGTAGAAACCCGGAGAGGTGTGACAAAAACCAAAAACCAGCGCGAATTGATTTGGATTCTCAGCATGTTGTGGGATAAAAAGAGCCCGATGTTGCACGCTGGCCACAAAACGCTTTGGATGAACTTGAACATTTAGTTGAAAGTGATCCAAAAAACAAGGAACTGGTCTCATTTCGAATGGCCAGCCTTATCTCAGACTTGGCTGTTCTCTCGGAATGTCTCCACCAAGTAGAACTCTATCATCCTTGGGCGAGTACCTTTCAAAGTTCATGGGCCAAGCGAGATGAGGAAGTTGAAGAGAACTATTTCAGCTTAACTCGCGGCTGGAAGGTATTTCTCAAAAACTTTGAGGGGACATCCATAGGAGCACTTGGAGCGATTGAAGACGGCCGATTTCACTATCCATTCGACAAGCGACGTAATCAAGAGAACGTCCGATTGATGAGAGTGGCAGAGGATAATCTGGATAAGTTCTGGCGAGCGGTAGATGCATTTATACCTATATCAAGTGGCGCGACGCGAGAGAATGCTGTATATGAAATGCTTTCGAAAATGTCTGGAACTTGCAAAGGACTCCCGAATGGGTAGAGCCGGAGAAACAAGCTCCCAAAGAAGAAGCTCCGGAAAAATCGCCAGCGGAAATCCAGTTTGAGTTGGCCTATCGAACACAAAGGACCACCGAGCCGGCGACACAGGTGCAACCTAAGACTAAAGTCAAGTCTCGGGGAGAGCCTGCAAAAGCTGAAACCATCATGGAAACAGAGCCCCGCCCCCAACCTGATGATGTCCAGCCAGTGTTCAAAGTAGATAAGCGCTCTTACAAAGTCTTCTCTACATTATTCTTCCAACCCTCTCAAAGCTCGCAACCTGGAGAGATACCATGGAATGACTTTCTTCACGCAATGGCCAGCACTGCATTTGCTGTGGAGAAACTATATGGGTCTGTATGGCAGTTTTCGCCGAGAAATTTAGATGTTGAGCGTAGCATTCAGTTTCACGAGCCACATCCTATTGCGAAGATCCCGTTTCGAATAGCAAGACGGATCGGAAGGAGGTTGAATAGAGCCTACGGTTGGAACGGAGACATGTTCGTCCCTTCCTCATGATTGCTGCAGCTCGTGATGTTTGTCGTCCTTGCCTCTAACGAACTAATGCAACACTATAGTATGAAAAATATACTATACAACACGTCAAATGAACGATATACTTTCAGGAATCAATTGGCTTTCTCCTTCTCCAACACAAAACTTCCGTGCCACAAATGCATGTTCCTTCCCCACGAGCCTGTAATTGATAACTTTCCTTCATCAAATTCACCCGAATACAACCATCCCTGTCCCTCGTCACCCAAATACAGCTTGGCCCATGTCACCTGCTTATCTCCATGAAGGAAACCTAAGATTTCAAATTCGCCAACTACATCTGAGCCATGGCCAAGGAACTTTGGGGGCTGTCCAAGAGGACCGGAGCTCTTCTCGTCGTCCCAATCTATAATATCAAACGACATATCATCTCTCCTGCCTTTGCTCCAACTGTTATAGGTATAGTGTCCTTTAAGCGTGCCGGCAATATTTGTCCCTATATTCAATCGTGTGGTTAGATGGAGGAGTAAAACGACGCACACGGATGTGATAATTTTTGGATGAGCAACTTACAAGCCTCAAGCAAGGCGGCACTGGGCGAGGAGAAATCAGGACCAAAGCCATACTCCTCAATCAAGTACTTGACCGCTGATGCATTTCTGCCACCTCCTTGGATAGCCAACTCCAAGGGCAACGATTTGTTCATATCGCGCGCATTGTGGTCTGCATTGTGATCAAGCAAAAGTTTTACTACATCAAAATGCCCATAGAACGCGGCGTAATGCAAAGCGGTCCTTCGGTTCCATGTTGCAGATCTCACGTTTGCTCCCATGGCCAGGAAGATCTCTGTCACTTCGATAGACCCTGAGATAGCAGCAGTGATTAGTGCATTATCCAGGAGTACTCCCATGTGTGATGGCGGAATATTGGCCAGTTCAGCCTCTACTTGATTGCGGTCTTTTAGGAAGACTGCCCGTTGGAGACTCGTGTTCTGCTTTTTGAAAGCCGCCTCATCTCCTACATTGACTGATGTAGTGGTCAGAACATTCTGACCGAGCAGCAATAGGATCAATTCATCGCGGTGACTATGGATTGCATGATCCAGACTGGTGTCTCCGCTGATGTCGCACTTTCTTGGATCAGCGCCCTGGGCAAGAAGCATCTCCATCACCTTACGCGACTCGCCATAAGCGGCAAGCATTAATGGCGTCGTCGATGAGGATGTCTCCGCCTCGATATCAGCGCCATGCTCGAGATATAACTTGACAAGCGCCTCGTGGCCAACTCCAGTGGCAACATGTAACGGCGTCCAGCCGTTATTATCCGCATGATCGATGTCTGCACCATGCTGGAGCAAGAGCTCCGCTGATGCAACGTGGCCAGGAAATCCACTTGCCAATCTCAATGGAGTGGTTCCTTCGTAATAAAGTGCATCGACCTCCGAGCCGTGCTCCAGCAAAATCTTTGCAATATCATCTCGGCTGTTTAGAACTGCTTGGTGCAGGCACGTCATGCCATCCGAACATTTTATATCTACCCTAGCTCCCCGATCGAGCAAGAGCTTGACGATGTCGAAGTGATTATTCTTCACAGCAGCATATAAAGGAGACCCCCACCCTTCAACCTCGGTATCAATATCCGCTCCGGCGTCGATCAGCATCTGAGCACACTCCAGATAGCCACTAATTCCTGTCCAATACAAGGCCGTGCGTCCTCTATTGTCTCTTGCGTTTATATCTACGCCATTTTCCAGGCAGATCTTGAGCATTTGCGGATTATACGCACCATAATGAATGAGCCGGTACTTATCAGGACCATCCTCACTCTCAAGATCGGCTCCTGATTCGATCAGCAGTTTGATGATGTCCAAATATCCGCCCCATCCGGCTGCGCAGATAGCATAGGAATATTGTCCGGCACACACAAACACATCAGCACCGTTATCGATGAGAAATTTGACTGTATCGAAATGCCCCTTGATGGCAGCGGCCTGTAGCGCAGTGCCGTATCTTCCTCCTTTGGCATTTACATCCAAACCGTCCGAATGTAGCTGTTTGACAATATCGAGCAGGCCAAGAAGAGACGCGTAGTACAGGGGCCCTCCGAACTCGTCTTCATTGTCTTCGTTGTCGTCGTTATCATCATCATCATCATCATTCCCGGCATCATCTGATTCGCTGTCTTCGTGATTTTCCGTGTCATCGGTACCAGATTCCACTAATACCGTTTCATCCTCAGAATCAGACTCTGAATTATCCGTATCAGAATCATCATCGGCTGTGTCGAAAACTTTAGACCACATGACCCAATTTGAAGTAGCCGGGTTCAATAATCTTCTCGCGCATTCAATGATATCTGGCGAGATTGAATTACCTGCAACAGCGTGCCGAAACCACGTCCTTGCGGCATATACCAAGAAAGGGTATACCTGTAATTGTTTCCGTGTCGATACCCGTTTGGAGTGATTACCAAAAACATCATAGCACAGATACTGCAGGCAGAGCTTCGCAAGTCGATCGTTTTCGGACTTGTTGTCTGGGAAACACATTGTCTGTGCTCTGGATATACCGGCCTCATTCGGTCGAAGGAGGTATTCTTTGACTGAGTAGTGCACAAAGTGTACCGTATATGCTGACAGGGGCTCATTCTCTCCATGGCTTCTCAACTCAATCAGCGACCCCAACGGTTGCCGAAGAACATCGTTCACGTATTCCTCGTCAACATAGTTGACTTTCCAAGAGTCCGGTAGTTCATCTTCTGGATACGGATTGTCGTCATCAATGTTTCCATTCAAGATGAGCGCTTCTACCAACTCGCGGACGGTAAGCGGCCTCACGGCAAATAGCACCCAACGCAGGATGTCAGTCGCTCGTTGTCGCTCATCCTCATCCAAGCTCTCAATATGGGCCAGATCACGCTCGTAAGCCTGCTCGAGTCCAGCCGGCATTCGAGAGACAACTTTTTGAAGCTGACTCGCATTAATGCCCGGCTTGAGTTTTTGCGACAGCAAATGAACCCATAAGAACATGCCCTCTGACTTTTCCGCTGCTTTCGCGGCAATCTCCTCGCGAAGCTGCGCTGGCTTTTTGGACAATTTGAAGTCAACCACGTACTTTGACACGTCTTCAATATCCGGGCGAGTATCCTTTGCCGTGATCTGGTACGAAGAAATGGTGACATTTTCATTGTCCTTTTCTCTGAAAATCTCTTCCCGGATTTCTGCCGTATCTCTGCTCACCATGAGAAGATTCGCCTTTGCGGCGCATAACTCTTTGATCAGATCCTGCAAGAATTGAGCGCGTGCATCGTCCGTATCGAAGCGAGAAGTTTTATTGATACCGGAACACTCGTCAAATCCATCAATGACAAACGTGCAATCCTTGACACCCTGGCATATATTTCGAAACAAGTTCCATTTCTCAGACCTTGTGATGGCACGCAGTTCCTCCACATCGATCAAGCGGCTGGCTAGTCTGACCGCGGCATCATCTTGCTCAATCATCTGGGCAACCCATGACGTGAGAATAGCGTATGGATCGCGCTTCGCTTCGTTTTCTGACACGCAGAAGAAGTACGCCACAGACTTTGGTCGTTGTTCCCGGAGATATTTCACCATCCCTGCTGCGAGAACTGTTTTGCCGAACCCTGGTCCGCCGTATATCCACAAGACGTTCGACTTTGGAGACCCCGTATCCATCCATGTCTTGAAAACGTCGCGATCAAAGATCCAATTCGCTGTTCCGTCCCGTCGAAGAGAAAGTGCGCCGTCATAGTTGTCGTTTGTATACGTAGCACTGAGTCGCTCCAACAGACGTCGCCGAGCCGCTGAGACGGTCGATTTCGCTTGTAGAAGGCTTTCTTCCAAATTAATTAGTGACGCCTGGATGGAAATCAACCGATTGGCCTGGTTCTCTGCTTGAACCAAGTTCACCAGTCGATAAACATCATTTTCTTCCTTGTATATCCGATCCAATCGCTCCTCTGCCGCAGACTTGGCCGTTGGAATTAAGGATTTGGCTAGCTTTTTGCCGGTAGACGAGTTATAGTAATGGCGCGCCTCGGCGAGATATTTTAGCACCGCTGCATAGAGCTTGATGAGACCATTTTCGAGCTGCGTCTTGAGGTTTGATCGCCCTGTGAGATCGTTCTTTTCGACTTCGGAGAAACGTGCGATTATCCCGGCGACGACTTCGACGCCCTCCATCATTGAGCTGTATCGTTCGACGTCGTTAATCGTGATCTATACAATTAGTATCGTTGAGCCGACAAAATCAAAGTGGATATACGTACCATCAAGAAGAATCGCAACGCAGCCCACGGCAAAGCCGCATGCACCGGATCATGTTGAACCACCACATCCCCAATCTCCTTGAACTTACTCACCCATTTCGCAACCTTCTCCAGTAATTCTCTAACAGTAACTTCGTCGCCGTTGCTTTTTCGAAACCGCCACTGTTTGCTTTTGCCTGCCTCGATTTGCGATTCTATATCTTCCAGAATTCGTTGCGGAGTATGTCCTTTGGAGGCCTTGATTGTTTGGTCCTGGTCGTCGAAATTGAGGTATTTGCGATCTTCTTTCGATAAGAGATTGGCGGCTTCGCCCCATAGGCTTTTCTTTTGTCTAATCAAGAAACGAAAAACAGGATTAGTGATGCGCCTTTGTGATGAGGAGATTTATGCGAACCTAAGAGAACTCCGCCTTCGCGTCATCATTATCTTGGTCGCTGCGACATTATAGAATGCGCTGGGCTTCGCCATTGCCGCCGCCATATCGTATGATTATTGCCGCCGTTACCTCCCACAGTGGGAAGCAACCAGCTGATTTCAGGCGGTTCGTTCATCAAAGTCGCATATCGAGAAATCAAAGTAACGGCGCTCCTGCAGGTCGCGGAAACGTATATCGACTCAACATGCGGCAAGTATGATTGCGGAAGTAAGTTTGTCATTGTGCGACGAAAAACAAGCTTAAAACCTTAGTAATTTTAGTTCGATCTGAAGAATGACCCCCCTCAAGACCCCGCCTGAGGCCGAGTCGTGATGGCGCCAAAGACGCGGTGATTACGGCTTGGCTTTGCCTTCTTGGGCAGGTATGCGACGGGCCGACCGGACGGGACGGGGCGAAAACTGAACCATGAATAAGCCTTAACAAGCCTTGAACTCACCATAGAAGGTGTTTCATTTGATGAAACCTGGGTTCCATTGTTCTTAAGGTATGTTCGTAGATAAGCTCGCAAGATATCAAACACGTGCGCCTCGATCTGCAAAAAATTCGATCTCAGACTCAGCCTCCTTCAACCGCCCCATCAAACCATGCACATCCCCCAAAACCCATAGATCGTTGATCTTATCGTTCTCAAATGTAAAAATAGCAACTCCATCCCACCACACCCATTTCCCAGTCGGTGGCTGTCCAAATAGACTCCCGTTTTGATGTATGCCGTGGAATCGAAGTTTGGCGGTTACTTTGTTTCCTTCTTCGACTAGATTGAGGATATCGGATGTATAGGAGCCGAGGATGCTGGTGAGCCAGTGAACGTAAGACGCAAATTCAGAGTGGCCTGTCAGGACGGGACCGAGGGAGCCGCGGAACTTGAAGTTGGGATTGATTAGGGCTGGGATGATGGATGTGTCTTGTTTGTCCCATAGGTCCTTGTAGAAGCGGCGGATGATGTCCTTTTGTGGACTTAGTTCTTGTGGGTTGAGATTGATTTCTGTGATGGGGATGAATTGATTGCTGGTACATGTAGTGTTGAAATTGTTTGAGGCCTCCATGTCGGAATATGTAGTATCTGATTTAGAGATTGGAAAGTAGTTTGCAAGACTTTGGATATTTTCTTTAGAACTTCAAGAGAAGGTACATAAATTGGGACCAGGAATAAGCTTATCGATTAGGCTTCCTTGTCATCACCTGATCTATGCCCCCATCGCACCAATCAAACTCATTTCCGCCATTCTTCCCAAACAGGAAAGGCATTACTTAAAGCGGCAACACACACAAACACGCAAAACGCACGAACTCCGAGACCAAACTGCCACGCACACCCGACTCCCCCACTTACTCCGAACAGAGATAAGCTTTCCTCTTCGAGGCTAGATACTTCTCCACCGTCCACCTTCCACCTGGTTTGTTCGTGGGGCATTTACGGAGCACTATACTATCACTTGTCCTTGACAGAGCATCTGCTCAAATCAGCCTGTAGCTCCAATATGTATTACAAATACGTACGTAGATGAACTTTCAGCTTCCACCGCGGGAAAATTCTCCCCATCATTCTGTCGTCGTTGCACGTTCAAGGCATCAAGCCCTCGAACTTTAAACGGTGTCGAGTGTGTCGGTTAACCGTCCAGATGTCTTGGGTCCGGGGAAGGATACGAGTACGATGCTTTGTGCCTATGTATCCGTGGATAATTCCATTTGTGCAGGAGCTCTAGACCAACTATTTATTTCCCCGTTAATTGGTTGAAGGTGGATACTAGGCTCCAGGGCTGGATTGGCGCATGATCGGATATCGGACATTTGAATACCTCGCCGTTCCGTATGAAGTACATAGCGGTCTGCGATTTGACGTGTGGCATCTGCTTGTTGTCAAGAATTGAGTACGCACTGTTATCTTGTTTATGTTGGGCTGTCATGCGCGTTCCAAGGTCGATATGCGACTTGCAGGGATGTGTGGAGTGATCTAGATCCGTCCAGATCAGCTAAGGATTGATCGTTCCACTGGTGATTCCATGGGAACACCGACACTATACTGATACGCTGTCAATAGGCATTTATACCAAGTATAGATAATAATTCATTGATAACTTTTGCTGACATGCAATTCCGCTTGGCAAGCAATTACTATGCGCTATTTAATCAACACCAACAGCTCCTAACCCACCAACTCTCAAGGTGAGGCATTTACATGCCCCCCTTGAACCCCTCGCACACAGCCACCTCTGACAGAAGGTACATAAACCCGACAACACGGCGCGTGCCGGTCGGTCGAGCTCCTGATGAAAATATGCCCACTCAGCCGAAGGCGTGAGCTTGATATATACTAGAGTTGGTTCATGTTCTTCCTGATATGATTGCTCCGTCTAACTGCCATACAGTCCACTCAAAAGAAGATGGTTCTCCGTGGAAAGTAGACAGGGCTCAAACATGCCGGCTCGGACTCGAGCTACAAGCCAGGCATGTTATTTGAGAACGTCAATTGATGTCGTCTAATTGTCGACTCCGATCTTGACCTTCTTTTCAGGAGGGGGAATGACTTCGTCTTCCTTCTTGCCAGAAAGAGTGGGGAGCTCTTCAAGAGACTGCTTGATGATATCAAGAGCACTCTTGATCTCGGCTTCCGTGATGACCAGGGGAGGTGCGAGACGAATGATGTTCTCGTGGGTTGGCTTGGCCTGTTCATCCAAATTAGCGCTTTGCATTAATTACTCATCTAAAGAAGGGGCAAAACATACAAGCAAACCCTTGCTCTTCATCAACATACACAGGTCCCAGGCTGAGTGGCCGCCAGTCTTGCTCTCGTCAATGACGATGGCATTCAGCAAACCCTTACCGCGCACAGTTTGGATCAGAGGGCTGTTGAGCGCCGTCAATCCCTCACGGAAGACATGGCCAAGCTTCTCGGCGTGTTGCACCATGTTCTCATCGCGAATGATCTCCAAAGCGCGAATGGCGACGGCAGAACCTAGGGGGTTACCTCCGTAGGTAGAACCGTGAGTACCGGGCTCAATGGTGAGCATCACATCCTTGCGACCGAGCACGCACGAGACTGGGTACATTCCTCCCGAAATGGCCTTTCCAAGCAAGACAAGGTCAGGTTTGATGCCGCTCCACTCATGGCACAAAAGCTTTCCGGTGCGGGCAATACCAGTCTGGATCTCGTCGCAAATGAGGAGAACATTGTGCTTGTTACAAAGAGCGCGAGCCTCCTGCAAATAATCATCATCGGGGACGACGATACCAGCTTCTCCTTGGATCGGTTCAACCAAGAAAGCAGCTAGGTTAGAGCCAGCGGCTTCAAAAGCCTCCCTAAGGGCAGCCTTGTCGTTGTAGGCAATTGGCTTGTTGGTTCCGGGAATACAGTGTCCGATATTGGGCAGGTATGGACCGTAGTTGTCGCGGGACTCGGGGTCGGAAGACATGGAAATAGCGGCGAACTACACAATCACCAATCAATATCGTGTGGACGGAGACAAACACATTACAACGGCCAACTTACGGTTCTACCGTGGAAATTGTTCTCAACACTAAGCACGATTGCTTGATTCTGAGGAATACCCTTGACTTTGTAGCCCCATTTGCGGGCAATCTTGATACCAGTCTCAACTGCTTCGGCACCTGTGCACATGGGCAGAACCATGTCGAAACCAAAGAACTTGGTCACGAACTCGGCAAACTTGGGGAAGACATCGTTGTAGAAAGCGCGGGAGCTCAGGGTCAACCTGGATGCCTGGTCCACCAAAGCCTTGACGAGTTCAGGATGACAATGACCCTGGTTGACAGCAGAGTATGCAGACAAAAAGTCTAGGTAATGGCGACCCTCGGGATCCCACACCGAAGTGCCCGACGCGCGAGCAAAGACGATGGGCAGAGGGTGGTAGTTGTGAGCGGCATAGTCATGCTCGGCTGCGATTGCGGCGTCGGTGGATGTCGCATGGTAGACGGAATCGTCTTTGGGAGCGACGTTCGCGTCTTGGGTTTCAATTGCGATAGGAGACATGATGCGAGGAACCTAGAGGAGGTGCTGACAATGCCTGCCTAACATGAAAGAACAGTCAAAAGCTTTTGTGTAAGTGAATCGTGAAGATATTCAAGTTATGGCGGGGTACTCTCGAAAAAAGACTGAGAGATGACGGCAAGGACAGAATGTGGGAAAAGTCCTCGAACAGCTGACCGGAACTGAAAAGAAAGAAGAAAAAGAAAAGGCCAGTGTTCGTATATAAGCAAAACCAATGGAAGGCGAAAAGATGAGGGACACGATCCGTTCTGGCACCGTCCACGGACATGACGATGGAACTAGACCTCTAAGTGCAAGTGTAGCCGCTCGCCGTGACGCTCCAAGCCCGGCCAACGAGGAGCCGGCCCGGTGTACCGCACGTGATTGGCCAGGTCGGCCCCTCCAGGAATGTCAGGCTCAGTCAGCTCTTTTCCCTAGCTGCTGATTGGCTGGCGATTACTAGCGCATCGAGTCATGTGATAGAGTGTGGCACTAACCGGATTGGGTCAAATACGTAATTTCCAGCGCTTCCCCCATTACGTAGGGCCTCAACCTCATCATCCAACGTTTAATAAATCTATATTCTACGAGTAATATACCCTTGTACGAAACTCATTCAGTGATTCATACATAGTATACATTTATCCCGTGTGACTTATATACTGCGAACTCAACCATTACGTACAGTGGGGCCCCGTGGATTGCCGCAGCCGCCGCTTCTACCCTTGCTTTCCCCAGCCAACCATCGCGACTATCGAGATCGACACGCTGACCGACACCCACGGCTCCATAATAAATGTCAGTTTGATATCAACCGTCTCATTGCCGACTTCATCTGACTGCGCACTGGCTTCGGCATGCAGCTGACCCGGTATCATGTCGCTGGAAGCCTCAGAGCAGTCTCTTGCGTCGAGCGGCACGGACACTTCGTTGGCGGAGTCCATCCATCGTCTTAGACGACGCGCCAAAGCCCAAGCAACGCCTCACAATATCTTGTTGTTTCTCGTCGCCTTTCGCATATTGAATGCGCTTACTGTGCGCACCTTTTTTCAACCAGACGAATTCTTTCAATCATTAGAGCCGGCATGGCAAGTTGTTTTCGGGAAGGACAGTGGTGCTTGGATCACATGGGTGAGTTTCTTCCCCGGAAAACGTTGGAAAGCGACTAATCGCAAGCGATGCGCAGGAATGGAGACATGAACTACGATCCTCAATTCACCCCCTATTCTTCGCCGCCGTATATTACGTTGCCGGCTCTTTCGCATGGATTGCGCGACTATCCCCCTTAACTGCGGCCGAATTGCTCGTTGCAGCGCCTAAAATTGCACAAGCTATTCTCGCCGCGACCGGAGATTACTACACATGGAAATTGTCTAACAAAATTTATGGAACTGAGAGCTATGAAGCATGGGCTACAGTATGAATTTGTGCAGCGCCCACCCACGAGAGCACAGCTAACAAGCGGCACTTGTCTATAGCTAGCATTGACTGTCCTGAGCCCCTGGCAATGGTTTTGCTCAACACGAACATTCTCAAACTCCGCAGAAACGACATTGACCATAGTCGCCCTATATTTTTGGCCGTGGGAATGGTTCCTCGATAACGAGGAGGTGGATCCGGAAGAAGAGGAAGAAAGGGAAGAGGAAGATGAACCGGATGAGACTCTTGAAAGCGCGAGTCGACAGTCAAGGTACAGATGGCCTGGGCTCGATGGAGACATATTTACCATCATGTTTCTAACGGTAGCGCTATCCAGCCTCCGAAAATGTCTTTTGTTTGCAGCGCTGGCGTGCGTCCTGCGCCCCACGAATATTATCATATGGGCATGCATTGCCGGATTTGCCGCATATCAATGCCCACGCTCGTCCGTTTTCATACTTGTTAGAGAATCGATTCTTTGCGGGTAAGTTTATTTAACGGGATCTGATTATACTTGGATTATATACTCATTCCTCGATAGATCTGCTGTCCTCGGTCTTTCGGTTTTTATCGATCGTCTCTTTTACGGCGTCTGGGCATTTCCGATCTTCCAATTCCTCTACGTCAACGTTGCTCAGTCTATTGCCATCTTCTACGGTCACAATGACTGGCACTACTACCTTTCGCAAGGATATCCACTCCTTCTGACTACAGCTCTTCCCTTCAGTCTCCTTGGACTCTATAAGTCCATGCGTTCCGGCGACGAAGCGACGGTTAACCGCCGAGGCTCAATCAAATTTCAACTAGCTACAGTGTCACTTGTTATGCCGGCCGTGCTCTCTATCATTGCTCACAAGGAAGTCAGATTCATATATCCTTTGTTGCCTGCTTTACATATTCTGACCGCCGAGCCGCTTGTCTCGTTCTTCCTTCCAGCTATTTCATCTTCAAGCAATGCTCAACTGCCGCGCAGATTGACCTTACTCTTTCTCGTCCTTGTCAACATTTTCATCTCATATTATATCTCTTTAGTACATGCACCCGGGCCGACAGAAGTTCTCGCCTTTTTGCGAGCACGACATAATGCTCATCAGGAGGGCTATGGCCACCTCCTCGCTCCACGTCCATTGTTTGGAGGCTCAGACAAACCGGTACAAGCTCCCCCGAAGAATATGACCGTTGGCTTCCTTATGCCATGTCATAGTACACCTTGGAGGTCACACTTGGTCTTTCCTTCTATAGAAGCATGGGCGCTGTCCTGTGAACCTCCCGTGGGCCTGGATGAAGCACAAAAGAAAGCATATTTGGATGAAGCAGACCAATTCTACGCTAATCCAACCGAATTCTTACAACATCATATGATCGGCGGCCTTTGGCACATTCCTCGTCGACCTTCATACATGTCAACCTTGCCACCTCGATCACCACCAGGGGCTTACTACTCTCATCAACAAGCGCATCCATTAAAGGAGCCTTTGCATCACGAGTGGCCGGACTACCTGGTCTTCTTTGCGCAGCTGGAGCCAACAATTCGCACCGCGCTACGCAGTAGCTCCTATGGCGAATGCTGGCGAACATGGAATACAGCGTGGCATGACGATTCCCGGCGAAAAGGCGATGTAGTCGTCTGGTGTCTAGATCCCAATGAACAGCAGGAATGGCGCAAACTCCAGCATAAGCAGCAGTCAGATCGCCGCGAAAAACAACTCGACCGCGTCATTTCGCGATTCGAGAAGCAGAAGCAGTCAAAGACAAGTAAATATAACCCATTCAACTTCTTCCGGCGACAAAAATCAACCGCCACTATGACTACCAATACTCCTGGCTCATGGTTCTCTTCTCTACCATGGCCATTCACATCTACAACATCATCACCATTTTCATTCTCAACACAAAGATCGTCACTTCTCCCACCATGGTTCAAGAATCCCCTCACAACTCAACGAGGATCTCAATATCTACCCGACTTTATGAAAAACTATTTACCAGCAAAAAGGAGGTGGTACGATCCACGATCATGGTTCTCGTCTTCATCGTCATCATGGTCATCGTGGTGGCCGTGGAATAATAAGGGCCGGAAAAGGAGGAGCTATGCGGTCAATTCTAATAATGAGCGCGGTTTATGGGAGTAATCAAGGTTTTTTTGGACTATATATTGTCTATTGTTATTGTCTCTAATTCAGGGTATAGAATGATTTTCAGGGTGAATAAATACTTCTGGCCGACATGCTTCAGGGTGGCCCTTGATGTGAATCATTCCTTACAATACCGAAACTAGGAGCGGAGAACAACGGAGCCCAAGTTGCATTGCGATCAACCCTGAATGTATGTAACTGTAATCGTTTCTCGCTAGTAATACACTGGCATTACTAGCAATTGCCCTAGCATGAGTCGGAGTATGTTATTTGTAATTTCATGACAGTTTGATACCACGTCATGTATCTGGTTAGGGACATATCTCAGGCGTAAAAGACACAGACACTTCCTTTTTGATTTTTGCTTAGATTGAATAGTGAGAGCTTTGAGTGGGTGATTGCGCAACATGGAAGTCGAGGGTTTGGATATTATCGAGTCTTGCCAATTTAGTATTGGTGATGCTCACTATGCAGCTTACCCAAGTGCCCATGTAAGTATCAGTTCCTTGAACGCTTAACGTTGAAAAATCGGCGAAGATTTCAATAACTTGACTATTGTAGAGCCCTATACCCGAACTATTGGACAAGAATGGCCTGGTTCTGGTCGTACCTCTAGAAATTGAGCCGTCGCGCGCGAACGATGCTGTCCGCGAGTATGTTGAAAATGCTTTGAAAAAGGACGATGTCTTGAATATCCACTTTTTGAAGGGGATTATCTTTTACGGAGGTGGCGTAGATCAGGCCTCTCTTAAAAGGAAGAGCTAGCAGCTCGTAACCTTCCAGCAGATTGGAATACGTCTTGGACGTGCTTCATAGAAAAGGGAACAGCGAGTGATAGCAAACCAGGAATTTTACCGGGTCCTTATCTTCTCCGTCAAGGCAGGCTGTGGGATGTGTATTGACTTTATGAAGACGATATGAATGCTTTTCTCGTGTCCTTCAAGTCCTGATTTTTACCTTCTGAATATGACAAGCCAACCCAGCTATCCGCCCAAGGCAACCAACACTATTCCAAAAGCATTGCCGTCCCATCTCGTTTACTTGCTACTAGCAAAACACAAAATGAGGCACCACTAGCCGGCATGCGCATCACAGTCGAAGACATGGTCGATATCGAAGGCTTCCAAACCTCTCTCGGAAGCAGAGCATATCGACAGCTTTACCCACCCGCTACTCGCACCGCACCAGCCATTCAGAAACTAATCGACAAAGGCGCTGTGCTTTTGGGACTTTCACAATTATGTTCCATGGTGGGCACCACAGAGCCCACACAATGTATTGATTTCCAAGCCCCGTTCAACCCCCGCGTGGATGGATATCAGCCTCCTTCTGGTGGGAGTAGTGGTCAACCTTCTGCGGTGGCAGCGTATGAATGGTTGGGTTGTGCGATAGGGACTGATTGTATGTTTTGAACTTGAGGGGAAAGATTTGGTTTGGGTTACTGATAAAGTTATAGCTACTATCAGTGGGCGTATGCCTGCACAAGTCAATGGATGCTTTTCGATGAGGCCTAGCCGTGGAATGATATCGACCGAAGGGATGTGGTCTGGAGCACCGTGAGTGAGATACATTCCAGATTCTTTTTCTCCCTCTTTTTTAGTTTCTTTTTCTCCTTTAAACAATTTGGTTTAGATGGTTTGATACTCCATGCATTTTCAGCAGAGACATTGCCAATTTCGGACGCATTGTATCCGCCTGGTATGGAAATAAATTGAGACAAACAAATGAAACTGTAAGTCTTGGTCATGGCAGCTCATCTTAAAAAGGGAAGATGTCAATCAGTTCTAAATGCTGTAGATACAGCAGGATTACTCTTTGATCTATCTCACCACTAACCTTCTCCCCATCGTCACCAATAGACAACAATAACAGTACCACCACCAACAACGATAAAGAAGATGACCAAAAACCATCCACAATCCTCAACACAGCCATCAGCCTCCTCAAACACCCCGCCTCCCGCTTCTGCTTTACAACCTATAGCCTAAAACGCATCGCCTTCGCGAGCGAAGGGTTCATGTTGGATCCAATATGCATCTGAGAAGTTCCACTGGTCACTGCATCAAACAACCTGGTTACGCGTTGGGCAAGCGTCGGGCGCGATTCTGGCGACGCTTGTGTTGTGTCCTTTGATTATGTCTGTTTTCTCGAAGACTGCTCCCACCTCCGATAATGGATGGTGGGAGAAAAAGGAGATGTGCAAAGTTTCCAGCCCATGCCATTGATCCAACAATGATCCGGTCAGCGCTCACAATCCTCACACTCTCGTTCTTCGCAGCGTGGAAAGCGCCTTCGGCCGTGTTTCTCGTTATCGGTACCTCTCCTCATTTCACCTCCCCTACCTCCACACACAACTAACTTGTGCGCGACGAACAGCAATGGCAGGCTGTGGCCTCGAACCCGCCCTTCAGGGTCCAATAACCTACCTCGTTGACTCGAACAAGACCGTTCGCCTATTTACGACTCTAGCGGTCTGTGATACAATCGCCGAGTTTGTGGGTGGTCCTGTGACTGCGCGATTGATGGAGATTGGACGGAGGCCGGGGCGCGCGTCGGATGGGATATTGCTTTTTGGGGTCTTCGGTACGGCGTAACCCTTTCTTTTGATATGCGGGAAGGGTTCTAATCGGGTTGGTAGATGATGTTTGCGGGACTTTTGGGATATTCTATGGTTATACGAGCTCGAAGAAGTCAGTCCTAGTGTCCTTAGGCTAGGGTAAAGACATGAGATAATGTTCATTGTTAGACAACAGACAAGATAGTACAAGATCAGTCATATCTCGCAATGTACGCCTCGTATGCATCAAAGTCACTGTCCCAAGGATAATACAATACATGCGCACACAAGACGAAAGAAAACGAAAAAAGGGAAAGAATGTACAGGTAGATAAAGATATGTTCAAGGGATCGGAATCTCACTCCCTGAAACATCGTGCGTATGTATTATGGTACGTCATATAGACATGAAATATGTCCATTCCTTTGGATTCAATAACCAAAGGCGGAAATATATATATTGAAGTAAAAAAAGAAACATGAAAAGAATGAATGCTTAAGCGAATCGTGCGCTCAGACTTGCGAATGCGTCAGGACTATGTCGACCATTCTGGAGATTATTGATGTCGACGCTCGCTTTGCTCATGTGTATGGGTGCTCGGGGCACGAAGTTGTTTACCGGTGGTGGTTGCGGCTGAGGTGTCATTTGTTGATATGGATTATGAGATGCCGCACCCATGCCGATTCCTAGGCCGTTTGATGAAGCTGCAGGTGTTGGATTAGACATCATTGCGAATGGATTCGTCTGCTGTTGCATCTGCGGCTGCTGCTGCGGCTGCTGCGTCTGCTGTGGCTGAAATTGTGGTTGTTGCTGCGTTGCATTCATAAACGGATTGTTGTTCTGCATACCCTGACTTGATCCTGTCGAATTGCTTTGAAGCATTGTAGGAAACATGCTTCCCGCCGAATAACCTGCAGATGCACTATTCGAAGCCTGCGCGGTATTCTGATGCTGGTCCACTGGTTGTTGCATCTGAGGAACCTGTGATTGTTCCGGGATAGTCGACATTGGCGGCGCAGCTGCCGGCGCAAGATTGTATAGCGCTAAGATACTATTCTTGTCCGCTCTAGCAGGTTGTTGCGGAGCGGTCTGTTGGAACTGAGCATAAGGATTCTGCTGTTGAAATTGCTGATACTGGGGTTGCTGGTATTCAGCTGAATGATTCTGATAGTTGTTTTGTGGGCTGGCAGCAGCATCGAACGGATTGTTGTTTGATACTTGATAAGGACTGAGTTGGGGTTGTTGCGAGAAGAACATGGAAGAAGCCGTAGATGGGGAAGCGGCGGTGTTGGAAGAAAAGACGGGCATAGTATTGGCATGTCGAGGCATGGCTAGCCGGGACTGCGTATAAGCCGCTAGATTCTGTTGATTGCCAGTCGACTGGGCCGACAGCGAGTTCGCGAATGGATTTCCCGGCGAAAAGCTGCGAGTCGGCTGAATAGGTGTCGACTGTGCCGTGTGACTATAATAAGGATTCGCCGCAGTTTGAGAAGTCGGGGATGCTGTCTGAAAGAAGGGATTGTAGCTCAATGGCTGCGGGGAGTTTGTATACGAATGCGACGTCTGTAGAGGTGTAAGTGCCATGTTGTTGCTCATCTGATGGCTAGTATATCCTCCGGTTGTATGCGGGGACATGGGCTGCGCAACTTGCAAATTCTGGAAAGCGTTTTCAAGACCGGTAGCAGGTGCCTGCGTAGTAGGTACGTCGAACGGATTGTATGATTTTGCTGCCCGCGCACCAGCAGCGCTGCTCACGTTTGGCATGCTCCATGGATCGTCGGCCTCGGCCTTGGAAGGAGAAGGAGGTGGTTGACTCCTGGAAGTTGAAGGCTTTGGAGGAGCTGCAGGAGCTGCAGACGGAGGACCTGACCCTTCTCCAAGCCGAACCAGAGACTCCACCGCGCGTGTCATGTCACCTCCGACGCCTTTAAGAACGGACGCATTCCTCTTATCATTCGGAAATCCCATGCTTCGGAGCTGATCCAGCTTCGCCTCGAACGAACCGTCGGCCTCTCCGAGATTCGCACCGAACACTCGAGATTGTTTATTAAGCGATAACGAAGGCGACAGAGGACCACCGAGAGTAGCCGATCTGGGCGACGACGCTGACGAGATAGACGACTTATCGGACGACCGAGGCAACCGACTTGTCGACGAAACAGACCGTAGCCCAAATCCAAACTTCCTCCCACTCTTTGGCGGGATTGGAGGCGGGGGAGGACTCTCATCCAGTGACTTTTGAGTATGATATCCGGAATCGTCTCTACTCGGAGGTTTCGGCTTGCCGTCTTCCAAGATGCGGTATTCGTATTTCTGGCGGATGAACCGCTCCATTGCGGAATCTGCTTCGTCGACGTCGACGGGGATGTCGGGTTTGACATTACGTGGGTTGTACTCCTTGTTGACGATTGTGTTTCCCCTTTTCTTCATGTTCTGTACGGCCAAATAAGCGTTCGTCCGGCAATGCATTTGTTGACGAGGTTGTTTCTCACCTCCACTTGTTCTGTTGTCCAGCTGTCCATAGTCAACGATTTGACCTTTGAGATATGTGTTCCCATCTTCCGGTGAAGCGACCCGCATCGCATGCAGAGGAAAACGCCCAACTGTTCGTAGCTTGCGTTAGAATATCCGATCGAATTGAGCTGTTGAACCGACGAAGGCGACTTACACTCCAACTTGCCCATCCTGTTGACACACGACGATTAGTACATAGTCATAAATAACGCAATTGTCTGATTGAGAACTCACCTGGATTCCCAGCCTGACAATCCGCACATCGATCATTTCCGGGGACTGTGCGAATGAGTTCATGCAATGCCCGCTCATTGCGCGCCTGCTGACGCTTGTTGATTATAGAAGCCATGTCGAGAAGCACATCGATATGTAGTAACTTTGATTAAATAAGAATCGTGGCACGAGTGTACTGTCAAGACGAGCGTCCGAATGCGGGAGACTGTTAAAGCAGCAAAAGAGAGGATATGTGTGATATGTAAAAAAGAAAGGAACAATTAAACGATAGAACAATGAGAATAATTCATCAAGACGAAACCAAAAATCAAGAACAGGACATGTCGTCAATTGCGCGCAGGACACACAAGAAATACGACGTTGGAGGAATGATAGAGAGTAACTTGTAGAGCAAAGACCAGGGAGCGGAAGACGGGCAACTCCACAGTGAAGGCCTAGTTCTATCAGGGACTAAGCAAGAATCATGCTGACTGCCATGCTCCTTAGCTGCGACGCTATCAACTCCACCATACGCCACAAGTTGGCATTCAGGGCCAATTCTACCGACCGCTCCATCTCATACAAAAACATCTTCTCATTCCTACTTTCCTATAGCAACTAACAGACACAGTAAAAAAAAACATGTCGGAGCAATTGGAGGACTCATCCAACCATCTATCAGAAGAATATTACAAGTAATACTCTCCATCGGCATCGAACGAGAGAAACAGTTGCCCCTACGAATCTACCTACTGAAAAAACAGTAAGGAAATTCAATTCACTCTGGTTCGCCAATATGACCTGCCATCTTATGGAGCGATTATATACTAGCTAGGATATAACAAGAATTGGAGGTTGATTATGCGTTCGTAGGTAAAAAGTGTAATTAAGAAAAGAAGAGGAAAAAACAGGAGGAAAGTTGGAGAGGGAGAAAATATAAAGTGGTTAGTCGAGGTCACGTGGTGGTGGATACTTAGTGCGAAAGTAGAGAATTTCTCTTTCGTTTTGTTTTTTTTTTTCTTCTTTACTGACCACACTCGACAGAGTCGACGCTCACAATGTACACGATCAATGAGACGACGTGTTTTGAGACTTGTTAATGATGCAAGTACTCTTACCCAGTTCTTTCACATTCATTGATTCGAAACGTCAATCAACGAGATCGTGGAATCCCTCTTAAGTAAACCGTTCCTCGACTGATCACTCTCGTCAGAGGGAGACAAGAACCCACCATAACCGCGTCTACAGCATCCCATGCTATAGTCGTTCTATCCTTTATACTTCGTTCAGGTGGCATATCAAACCCATAACAGTTTTTAGCAGAGCTGCGTCTACTTCCACCCTGTTGCTACGTGACTTTTCCATCGAGCATACGGGACTATTAAGATGACGGACATTTTGATAGCGTTCAGATAGACGAAAAACAAAACTTTTATTTGGATTAAATACATGTTCATTCGTTAATGATACAACTGCTAGGCTGAGGGAGTGCTGTGAGTCCTTGATCTGTATGTCGGGATACTGTCGCGTGAACATGAGACGAGGGTACTACTCAGCTCGTGTTGATGTCTCCTTACGGACAAGATGCTCGAAGTAGAAATCAAACACGCGTTGCATGTTTAGTCCATGAAAGTCATTGGACCTTATGAGTCTTTCTAAGTCGACATTGCGATGTCCCTCGCTTGCTATCATACTGTTAGCATCGTGATCAAGTAAGAGTGGGTGACAACTGTCCACGTACCATCGAGACAAGTTCGCTCAATTTCTTGAATGTCCTGTCGGAGAACAAGTAACTTTGCGTCCGAGATCGTATTCTTCCTGAGCCACCTCGCATTGTTATGTTTAATAAACATAATAGTATTCTTGAATGCACATTCCACGCCTCGTATATGCTCGTAAGTCTCTTCCCATAACAAATTCGAGTCCACACCTTGTTGTACAGAGGATAGCCAGCCATTATCCATCAACGATGTTTGGATATGAGATGTAATCACCATGACCAGTATAGCAACGCAGTAGATGTGACCCAGACGGCGGTCAGAAGCCCCCTCAAGCTTGAGCTTCTCAAAATCCCGCAGAGCCGACGTCAGTCTATCGACAAATTGACGGTACATATCGAATAACAAAGCCTTCACAGCTCTGGTAAGAGCACGAGAGCTCTTTGGCAATGGGCGGTTGTAGCTGCTGAATCTCAAACGGGGGACGATATTGTGGACGACCTGCTCTGGAATAGTGACGGGTAACGAGAGCATTGTGACAAGCAACGCCGCCATCCACGCCTCTAACAGGTTGTGATCAAGCTCGGCTTCTGTTATTTGAACATTTCTGCTTTCCTGCCAGCATGTAATGGAGTATTCCCAAGTCGAGAGAAGCAGTTTCTGGATCCATTCGATTTCCTTCCCAGGGAAACACCTCTTTAACCATTGGCGCATGCTTTGTGCGTTGGTCAGCGTCTCTTTCAACCAATCCCATATCATTCTTTGAGCTTCCTCGGCGGAATCGTAGACTGGACACACAAGTATGCCTCGATCGATTTGAGGTTGATCACCACGACCGACAGCATGACTGCGCTGTGCTTCATCCGTGGTGGGCGTATATTCAACAGCGTAAAAGCCTTCGAATACCTTTCCAAACCCAAAGTACAACGGCAGCTCGAAGTGCTCCTGTCCAGTGGGAAAGTAAGCATGCTCGGATATCCACCCTTTCATATTGTCAAAGTGCAACCGTTCTGCAAGTATTACTGCGCAACCCACTCTTGTATTAGACCCATGTAAACTGGAAGGCAGAAATATGAATGAAAGGTAAAGGGTCTCACCAGGTTTGAGTAATTCGGCTATTTCGCCGAAAGAGCGCAGACAGCGGCCCCATTTGCGTCCATTGCGTAATCCGTTACATGTAATGCATGGTGTTACATCTGAACACTGTTTGAATCAGAGACTGAAATAGATTGAAGGATCAATATCGTTCCCGGACTCACCTTCATTCTCAATGTTCTGCACCTGATGCATGCCCCTGATTCCCGTACTTGGCGAACATTCTGCACGCTGGCTTCTGGTAGCCTCGATCCCGGCTGCCGTCCCCCTCTCCTTGTCTCTATACGCTCTTGGGTCACATCACTACGACCATCCGAAGAAGCCGTGTATGGTGTGCCCACAGTAGAAAGTGATCCCCTTGTTCCAGTGCCACGACTACGAGTGTTGTCAGGGACACTCAGAAAAACATTTTGGTCCGATCCCATGTGATTCCGATAGGCATGCCAGGGCGACGGGTGGCCTGTATTGAGCGTCACTGTGTGAGCTGGTATATCGGGTTGCGGATAACCGTTCAATATGTAGTCTGCTCTTGGTTCCTCTGCAAACGGAGCTTGGCTCTGCATGTTCATGACATCTATAACAAGGATTAGCTTGCGTTATCAATCACCAGGGTGAGGATGGCGAGAATGATGTATAATACCTGCTTCCGGGTAAGGAGATATCGCCAGCGGCGTAGCTCCATCCTGATAGCCAGCATTCTCTGGAGATTGAATGTAGTGATTGTTGCTGTTCATTTGCTGATGACCGCTTGGCGAGGTGTGGTAGCTCATGCCGGTAGTAGCTCGCCTGGATGTGCTCATTGTAGGCGATGCGTAATGGCGAGATGATGGACGACGACCGAATCCATACCGATTCATGTCGTGGTACGCCATGGCGTGCTCAGTAGTTTTGGACCTTTATCGATGAGGGAAGTCCACTGATTCAAATATGAAGGAATCGAATACAACGTCAATAGATGTGTGTAGTGACGACGGCGGGATGGTATCCAAGTCAATCTTATAGGCGGCAGTTGGCAAAGTCAGATCCGACGGTAAGGCACTGATAGAGAGACGAGAAATGCTGTACGGAGTTGAATACTTTGCGTAGCAACAAACTGGCGGGATTCAACAAGTCGTTCTTCAGACACAAGAAAGTCACAATGTCAGATCCGACGGTGAGCACTGATTTCGAGTCGAGAGATGATGTACCGATTCGATAGGTCTGTCTGTGTCGTACTGATGGGATGGTCTCCAACTCGATCTTGTAGGCGGGCAGTAGGCAAAGTCAGTTCCGTGGGTTGATGCGCAGGTACCAGAGATGATGTGTAAGATGAATAGTTTATGTTGGTGGCGAACTGACGAGACGGTTTTCAAGTGTGCTTATAACCACGCAGTTGACGACATCACGTCCGACAGGAGTAAGGATTAGTCAGTCAGTAAGTCTACCCATACTACCAACCATACATGGACCACCCAATCAGGGCAAATCAAACCAAGGCGAGGGCAATAAAACCAGGGTCGAAGTACGTATCGCCTCACTCCATTCTCTCAGTGATTGCTTGCAATACGGAGCGACTCCACAAGACAATCACCGACAATGCCCTGTTATCTGCTATCTAGTCTCGTATATCCACCCGGCCCGGTTTTGCGATTGTCGGTGCCAGGACCGCTGCACTTTAGAAAAGCTTCTTCTCGTCTGAATCGTTATTCTCGACTGTACGGGGATGGCGGGACTCATCCGATTCGTGTGTCTTGTCTTACTTCAACGTCGGGGACGGTGGCAAAGATCCAAGTTGGGACGGCGGGCATGGAGATAAGATTAAGCGTTAATTCCATCCGGTCAGATTGGTGCCTGAATTGATCTCTTAATCGGTCTGCCGAAATCTGCTCTTCAGGCGCGGCGAGTGGTAGTAGTAGTAGTGGTCGGAAGCTCATTCTGGAATAGCGGGCATGCGTGCCAACTGACCGTACACGTAATAGGATGAAATGATTTGACTGACAAGCAAGCTTCTGGCTAGCCATCAGATCAGGGTGAGGCACGACAAATTTTTCACTCAGGACGATTCATATTGGTTGTTGTCACTCGCTTGTTCGCGGCTTCGGTTGTTTGTGGTTGGGTTGATAAACGGATTACTTCGCTGGACAATGCCCGTTGGAAAATAGCTCAAGAGGGGGCTGATTCATAAGCCTCCTCGCCCAGGCGTATTTCTGTGGTAAGACTTGCTGAGCCATGGTGAAGTGCACCTTGGGTGTGTGTTGTCAGGAATGATAGTGGAGAAGGAAGTGGTACTGCTACGGTTGAATAGCAATGAGCACAGCCCAGTTCGTAGATGAACTATGATCTGCAAAAAGAGACAAGGAAGGTAGACGAGCAGGCTAGGGTCAGGGATTTCGAGCGAGCGAACGCTCAACGTTGAGAACGTTGGAGTCGTGTTGGGGAGCAGCGACAAAACGGGTTTGTTTCGTTTCGACGAATATCATTGGTGTTGAATAATTGTGAGCAGTAAATGATCACGAAAACTCGAATTGCTGGGATTCCACTGCGCCCATTATTGCACAACGAGAGAGAGAGTGCCGAGGGCCAGCCTTCTCTCGTTGCGTCGACACAGAGTCACGCAGAGACAGACACACACGGTCTTATCGCGCAACTAGTCATGCGGGGCGCATGCCCAGGCAGGGTTCACAAAACCCAGACTCATGGAGCCCAAGGAGTCGAAAAACGAGGCGAACTCCATATTAAATCATGATGAATCGCGAAACTAGGAAGCGGAGAGTAGATTCACTTTTCCGTCGTCGTTGTGTGTTGTGTAAAACAATTGTCGTCCAAGCCTCCCCCTTCAATCCAGTGACCTCAAGCACCTCGGCAGGGCATGCACAGAAGGCAGGAGCAAACCTGACCGAAAGACCAAACAGGCAAGAACGACGACTCTCAGCCTTGTCTCATAACAACTATGCAACTATGGTTAGATGAAAAGAAGAGAATGATCAGATGGGCACGAGGCAGAATGAGGATTCCAGGGATATATCAATCTAATATCGACAAGACAATATCTATCGGGCATGACCGAGTTTACATCACTATCTTGGGTATCCACATGCATGAGGTCAGTCGTCTGGCAGCTCGTAGTGAATGAGGCCATCGTGCTTGCGTCGCCTCACGATGA
The DNA here is from genome assembly GCA_038993655.1 of Talaromyces verruculosus. Lineage (NCBI taxonomy): Eukaryota > Fungi > Ascomycota > Eurotiomycetes > Eurotiales > Trichocomaceae > Talaromyces > Talaromyces verruculosus. The sequence continues at coordinate 223,378 of JBBVQN010000049.1, forward strand.
TGTCCAAGCATTGGGTATTTCTGCGTCATTACTGGCAATAATATGCGACTTGATGATTGTATAACCCCGTAAAAGGGATAGATCTCACAACCAACTGGCCGTGAGATCTCAGCCCTTTGAGGAAATATTTCCCCAGGTATGTAGATAGAGGGTCACTGGCCAATCATATCTATCCATACAGCTAGCTGATGGGACTACCTGCGAATCATGGCCAGCTCGACGTGGCCAATAGAATCATGTACCAGTACTACACTGCGTAGAAGGAGATGAGATATTATACATTCCTATCATGTATTGACTAGACGCTATTTTCAATCACAATTACAGCTTCTGCTCAACATCAAAATAGCCATTCGTCTTGAGCCACTGCTCCACATCCTCGCGGTCCCGTTTCAGCCAATGAGCCTTGGCCTTGATGGCGTCCAGACTCTGGCTCACAGCTCGGTCGAAGCCCTATTACCGAATTAGTACATCTTCCGTTTAATAACTATAAAGAAGGGAGGGGGTACCTTGGTCTCCTTAGGAGCAAAGAAAGCTTCAACTTCCTTGAGCTGTTCTTCAGTGTTAAAGGCAACAGACGACAACTGAATAATCGTGCCCAACATGCCCAATGAAGGCGGGAAACGGGCCAGAATCGTGTCCCAGTTTTCTTGCAACCACTTCCATCGCTCTTCGACACCGGTGATGTGGTTACGCAATGCGGAAAGAGGCATGTATACATCCTGGTTTCTGACTTCGCCGTTTGTGGCGAGGTCGAGAGTGCGGCGGACGAGGTTGACGTCCTCTGCTGCACCGAGGCTGCGGAGGGCAGTGTTCTTCTCGTCAGAGGTAGTGGCGGTGCGGTAGATGTCCAGGATGGCGTTGTATTCTTTCTCGCCGCCGTTCTTGAGGACGATGTTGTACACGCTGCCGCGGATGTTGGGGTGGATGGCGCTGCGATCACCGTCAACGTAACGCTTGAACATGTCCTGGGCAGCGGCGACAATGGTTGGGTCGCCGGCGGATCCAGCACTGCCGAACATGAGAGCCTTGAATTGCTGGAGGACATGGTCGTCAGAGTCGGAAAATTCCCATCCGAGTTGATGAGCCTTTTCGCTGGTGATGTCGCGTTGGAAAGCCTTGAGTGCGTCGCGGGTCTTCTTGTCCTCGAACAACCAAGCTGCGCGCAAGCTTCCAACACGGGTAAGCATCTCGTTCCAGACAATGAATTCAGACTCAGTGTTAAATCCCTTCAGGAGAGAAAGCAAGCCGGACGTCTTTTGGTATCCGGCAGATGCCAAAGCACCAGAATCGGCAACCATACCAGCACGATCCTCAACAGTCAACAATCCTGCCTTGGCAGCCTCGCCCAACTTTGCCAATCGCTCAGGAGTGTACGATGTTCGGTAAATGCCGGAATGATCAGCATTGACCTTGAAGAAGTCAAGGTCAGGAACCTTGAACTCCGACTCACGCTTATCCAAGACAAGATCATCAGCAACACCATCCTTTGTCCTCAAAGCCAAGAAAACAGGGTAGATAGTCTCGTCTTCTTCAGGCTTAACATCGCCAGTGCGCAAGAAACGGTTCTGCTTGATGTTCAAAGTACCCTTGTCCGCATTCTCAGTGACCTGCACCACGGGGAATCCAACGTGCTTGGTCCAGACATCCATGACCTGTTCGACCGGCTTACCACTAGCCTTGGCCAAGGCAGCCCAGAGATCACCGGTTTGTGTGTTTCCATAAGCGTGTTTCCTGATATAATCACGAACACCCTGGATAAAAACATCCTCGCCCAAGTACTTGGAAATCATACGAAGCACAGACGAACCCTTGGAGTACGAGATCGCATCAAAGATCTGGTTAATCTCATCGGCGCGTTTGACTGGCACTTCAATCGGATGACTGCTTCGCAGCGAATCAAGCGAAAGCGCACTTTGAAGGTTATCAATCACATAGGTCTGCCAGACCTTCCACTCCGGGTAGAAAGCATTGCACGAGTACCACGACATCCAAGTAGCGAAACCTTCGTTCAACCACAAACCATCCCAAAAGTCCATGGTAACCAAGTTACCGAACCATTGATGAGCCAATTCGTGCTGCACAACCTCGGCAACACGTTCCTTGACAGAAGCACCGCTAGTCTTTTCATCAAGAAGCAAATCGACAACTCTGTAAGTGACAAGACCCCAGTTCTCCATGGCACCAGCACTGAAATCGGGAATGGCAACCATATCCATCTTGGGGAGAGGGTACTCATTGTCGAATGCCTTTTCGTAGAATGCAAGAGTCTTGGCGGCCAATTCCAACGAGAATCGTCCGTGCTCAATGTCCTGGTCCAAGGTAGCGAACACTCGCACGGGAACACGGAAGTTGTTTGTTTCAATGCACTTCAATTCACCGACAATGAACGCCAGCAAATAAGTAGACATGACAGGCGACCTGTTGAACTTGACAGCCTTCCTCTTGCCCCCGGTAATCTTCGAGTCCACTTCCGATTCAGACGCAACGTCCATATTGCTGAGACAAGTCATCTGCTTATCGGCAACCAACGTAACCGAAAACTCCGCCTTGAGCGCCGGCTCATCGAAACAAGGGAACGCTCTGCGCGCATCGGTAGGCTCCATCTGCGACGAAGCGATATAACCCGTTCCGCCGTTGGCGGTCTTGTAGGACGAGCGATAGAAACCGGCCATGTTGTCGTTCAAGATACCGGTGAAGGTCTGCTTCAGCTGGGCCTTGGAGCCGGCCGGAATCGTCTCGGTGAAGCTGACGGTGGTGACTTGTTTGTCCTTGTCGTAGGAGAGGGTGGGGGAGGAGGTGACGACGGCGCCATCGACGAGGATGTGGCTGGAATGGATTTCGAGTTCGTTGGTGTTGAGGGAGATGGAGTTGGTGTCTTGGTTGACGTTGAGACTAGCCAGTTAGCCTAGTATCCTCTGCCACAGTGAGTGAACTTACTCGATAATGACGGTGCCCTCGTAGGTGAACTTCTCAAAGTCCGGCTCGAGGGTCAGGTCGTAGTGCACCGGCTTGACGTTGGTGGGCAACACCTCGCGACCGGCGGCATTGGTCGAGCCAAAGCTCTCATCGGCATGTCTGGCGTGACACATTCTGCGATAAGAGCAGTATCGTTTGGAGATTTGAGCTAAGGGGGTCGCGGATCGGGCGACGATGGAGGGGAATCCGGAGCGTGTGAATGTGTTGGTTGTAGAGCGAGGTGTGGTGGAGAGAGGCGGGCGGGTGGATGTTAAAGAAGAAGTAGAGACAAAACGAAAAGCAGAACTGGATGCTCTGAGCAGAGAAGCTTTGGGTTTTGCCGAGTGCCAGCAGACTCGTGGCGAGAGGGACGACGACACGCTGACGGGATGCATAGAAACGGCCGGATCCTCAGCAGGTCCAGCGAGCTTAATGTAAATGAGGGGTTCGTATTTCCTTCCCCACTAAGCATGCAATGGCAATTAGCGGTGATGATATGATACAAAATAATATACAGCCAGCCCAATTGGCGCATAGATCGGGCGTATATACAAACGTCAAGTGTCTCTGAAAATATTCGAATCAGATGCGATCTGGAAATTTACATCTGACCAGGACTGCCAGATCCTGCTAGTCTTGTTCGGGTTAGTCTGGGAGACAGCCCTGTCAGATCATAGATGACAGTCTACAAAATACATTTCTATACCAATATATCTCTATTTTCTCGAAAATAATTATCATCAAAAAGACAGACAGTAAATTCGATCATGCCATGTGTCCAGAAACAGATCAAGTGGGCGATCATCTAACAGGCAGGCAGATGCCTCCAACAATGCCAGCAACTACCACCTCCCTCTTCCAGCCTAGCGTCTTCCCGATATCCTCCGTCCCCAATTTTCCTTCCATCTTTTCCGTTCCTTTCTTCTCTTCTTCTCCATACATATAATAATCATACAACGCAGCATGTATATATCATCTCCAGTCATTTTTGTTTGTTTGTAACTGAATGGCTCATTCTATATAAGCTGCCAGACTGATTTCCAGCACGTTTGAGGTGTCTATTCTTTTTTTCTTGGTGTTTTTCATTTCAAGGGATTAGGTGGATGGACTACCATAGATGACTGGGACATTATTCATTATCCATTATTCGTGGGAGGAAGAAATGAAGAAATGTAGAATTGGAGAGTAGTGATTATCAAATTGCCTGTATCGAGCATATGCAGTAAATAGATGGAGGATATAAACGCCTTGCGAATCAATTGATAACCTCCATGGAAAGAAGAAAACGCTGTACACGCGGAACGTTGCAAGTACAAAACAATCATATTGCATACCAATTGCAATCGTTCTCATGATACTACCCAATACCAATCTTGTGTTATATCCATGCCAACCAAACACCCTCCCAAGAAATCCCCCAAAAAACAAAATCCAAAACAACGCCTTTCATCATCTTCCTCCTATATCCCAAGGGAGAATAGAAAAGGCTAACTAACTAGGTAACTAATGTGATATGTTAAAGTCAGTCTGGTTCTGACTTGTGAAGAAAACCCGAATATATGACAAGAACCAGGAAAGTAGAAACAAGAAGAAAACCCCAACTCCTGATGAAATTCCATGACGCTTGGAAATATGAGCAGGTAAACGAAGATATAATCCGCCTCTTCCCAGGCTGATTAAAGAGGAGAAGAAATAAAGTATGAATATAGCCCAAGGATGCCTGCTCCTGAAATGCGTCATGTAAAGCAAATAATAAACACGAAGAAGAAGATGCAAAATACCATGCGATTTGACACCGATGGAATACGGTGCTGTTTCAATCGGGACTGTCGTGATGCGATATGATAAAGTTCGCACATAATATACGAGATCAGTGAAATCATCGAGGTGGACTTATTCCTGCAATCGCGGGCGACGCCGGTCGCACCTTTGCCGCTGCGACTTTGCCGGGTGATGTGCCCATAGGTGTCGACGAGTGCTTGGCCATGACGGCAATCTTCTTGCGAAGAGATGCCAGGCGAGAACGGATGCTTGAGACGACTGCAATATCATATTAGCCCGGACTTAGAAATCTCGAATGAAGATACTCACGCTTGCTGACTACTTTGCGGTCCTCGACCTGGACTCCATCGAGGGATATCTTCTCTGGATCACCACCCTTACTAGACTGAGACAGCTCATCGCTCTCAAGGACCGCCTCAAGCATGCGAATTGCCGTGATGTATGCAATTTCGCAGCCCGGCAAATCCTCCCCAGTGAGTTCGTTGATAGCCGCCGCTCGACTCATCTCAAGAGCACGATCGTACATCAGCTTCTCCGCAGTGACGCCCGAACTGACTACAACGTGATCGGTGGAGGTACCTAGGGTACCGGCTGAATTGGACTCCAAAGAATGATTGCTTGGGTGACTTGGATGATCCGATGGCAGACGCTTCTGACCCTCGATGAGTTTCAACCGAACGAATTCCGCCTTTTCCAGCACCTCGTTGAATCGATTGCGTACCCATTGGACAACATTATTAATTCGTGTTCCAACCAGAGCACTGGTCGTAGAAGTGCCTTGAGCCGACTCGCCAAAGACTTCGCCTCGGTTTTTGCGAGCCCACCAAGCTCCTGCGATGTCCATTGACTTTGCTAGAAGTGCCAAGGCCTTGACATACAAGACCAAAGCTTCTTCAGACAGTGTTACCACAGCATCAGGTGTCAATTCGCCATCATCGGAATCCGAAAAGACTTGATCCCCACCTTTATCCAGATCTGTCTGCACAGACGGAGTAAGCGGAATCAGCTGCTTATACTTGACCTCAGCAAAACCGTAAACAACATCACTGCGGGTAGCGCAGTCCTCGATGTATTGAACGGTTTTCGTATCCTCATCCAAAGCGGTATTCGCCTTGGTTCCTTCGGCACCCATCAACAAACTGTACTGCGCCGCTGGATACGTTGGGTATGGATTGTAAGTTAGTGGCGGAGATCGTCCTCCCTTGCTCAATCCAATAGGCGGCGAGAAGCTAACTCCAAACAATCGCCCACTGGCCATGTTCAATGCCTTGGATATAGCTGATGTAGCAGACGACGGGCTTTGGCCATATCGCCGCTCGTACGATCCTTGCCGCGTGTGCGAGTCAGCTCGAGCACGTCCAGTAAACTGTATAGCTTTCGGAGAGGCGGGCGGATTATTCGACGAATGAATATTTTGCACTGTCGCTCGTCGCACAATACCACCAGATAGACGAGAACCCGGTTGCGCTATTCGTGGGCTATTCGCCAACTCATCAGCAAAGGCATTGACTTCCACCGCTCGCTTTTCCACCAAAACATAGTCGCGCTCAAAGGCTATGTCTTGAGCCGCCCTTTCCCGCTCGTCCTTTATCGTTGGGTCCTCTTCTTGCTTTATTACTGGAGATTGATAAGGTGAATTGCGACTCGACCGTCGTTCAAGCGCTCCTTGATATTTGTCCACCAACTCTTGCCGGCCAGGAGCAGTGACGTGTGAAACAGGACCTGGCCGCCTGCCGATGCCTGCAGCACGTTGGGCATCGCCCGTTCGTAGTAATTTTTCTCCACTAGCAGTTCGTTGCATTGGTTCTGATCGTGGCGACGTGCCTAGATCGAACCGCGGGCTACTCGTCGGTTGAGGGGTAGGAATCGGGGATTGAATTTCCCTAATATCCTCTAGCTGCTGCCTAGGGTCCTGCACATCGGGAGATCTGTCATCGTTCAGTAGAGCCGGCTCCGGTTGATCCGTGTTGGAAGTTCCCTGGGCCGGAACAAGGTCGTTTCCTACAAGACCAGGAATGGTTTCTTGAATGACGATGTTATCGAAGAATTCCGGGAAATTCATTCGCTCCACTGGATTCATCTTGAGCAGGCCCCGAATGAGTGCTTTGATATCGGCCGATACCTCTAGTTCATCCGGAAACCGAATCTTGTCCTTGTGTCGTTCTATTCGGCGGAGTAGCTCAACATGGTTAGATGCCATGAACGGAGGCTTGCCGACAACCATCTCATACAAGACCGTGCCGACAGACCACAAATCAGCCTTGGCGTCGTATTTCTCATATCGCAGAATTTCGGGGGCCATATAAAGAGGAGATCCACATAGCGTTTCCGCCAGAGATGTCGACGGTAAAGATCTGGCGAAACCAAAGTCGGCTATCTTGAGCATTGGAAGGGTTTCCAAGCCAGCCAGCGGAGTAAAAGAGTCATCGCTTCCTTTGAACGGTACTGCTTGAGCGGCAGCGTTGCGATATGAGGATGGTGAAGGGCAGAGTAGAAGGTTTTGGGGCTTAATGTCCCGGTGTATTAAGTTTCGGTCGCGAAGGAATTTGAGTGCGCTAGAAAGTTGTTTCAGGAAATGGCGAACTACTACTTCGTTGAGTGCTCCAACCCGCGGGTTAGGGTACTTGGCGATCATGTCCCGTGTGTACCGGTGATCCCGTAGTGTGTCCCGCCTCTTGATGAATAGTGAAAGATCACCTAAAGCACAGTACTCCATCACCAGGTGAATGTGTGATGTAGTCTCATGGCAATCGATCAGAGCGACAATGTGCGGGTGATGGAGGCCCTTGAGGATATCGATTTCCGACCACAGATTCTCCTTCAGTTTCTTGTTGAGTTTCGATAGGTTGACCGACTTGATAGCGACGTAGGATCGATATTTCTAACCAAAAGGAAATCAGCATATGATACATCAAACCATAGACCCGAGAAGACATACCGCATGTACCCCCTGATAGACAGTAGCAAAGCTACCTCGACCGATCTGATCCAGACGTATGTAACGCCCTATCGGCACCTCAGCATGAGAAGCATCGCGATTCCGCCTCGTCGAGGACGGAACAGGCTGTGCAGACGCCATCCTGGGTTGACGAGCTGAGCGGATGAGCCCACTCTTGTCGTTGCTGCTATCCGCGAACCACCGATAGACCTCTTCCGCGCTCTCCGTCCGTCACAACTACCTCGACAGCAAAGTACTGGCTGATGAGGAGCAAGCGTTGCCCATGGAGAGAAGTCGTCCGATAAGGAGTACAAACGAGTATGGGGTGGGTATTCGATAACAAAACAGACGAATGCAGGGTACGTAGATGATGCGGGCGAGAACCGGAAGATCTTGAAGATATACGCAGCCGGCTCAGCGATGCGAAGAGATGGTGTTATACAAGGTTGAGCTCGTGGTTGTTTACTTTGCGGTGGGATGGAGACGACCAGCGGAAGGCAGCAGTCTTGTTCGGATGGAGAGCTCGTATTCCAAACAGGGCACCGGAACTATGCGATGGAATCTAATGCGAGTCGATGAGAATCAAGCAAACAGCAACAGACAAATGGTGAGTGAATATGTTCGAGGAAACGGTCAGACAATTCGAGGGGGTGAGAGCTCCCAAGGTTCCGATAAAGTCTCGAATGACGGAAGGCGAATGGCAGGATAGTAGATAAGAGAAGCTAGAACATGGATGAAGGGTATATGGCGTGAGGATGATACAGTTGGTGAACAGTGAACGTGTGATGGTACAAAGTGATGAGATAATTTAGATGAGGATGAGGATGAGTATGAGTTGTAGTTAGATTATGATCGAGACTTGAAAGTAGTCGTGACTCAAGAGCAGTTCCTCACCTTAGCAAGCGGTGATTGGGCTTAGCTGTGAGGCGTGACCAGCACAGAGAGCGTCCTGAGGCAGACCTGGCTGATTAGTCAGGATGGACCAATCAGAGGCGGGAAAGAGCAAGTCACGGGGCAGTTGTGGGGCAAAGAGTGTGTAGTGATTGGCTGGCTAGACTCTGGAGCCGCTTTCATACTAGCGGGCAACCAGTTGGCGGCGTTATCTGATAGAGAGATACCCACCACAACATACATAGATAAGTCGATACAGAGCCCTGTTAGATGGCGCCATGGCAAACCAGAGATAAGAGCGAGTCCAGTGCAGTGATCGCCATCTAGCAAGTGGTCTGATACAGATCCAATTCTAGTACTCTTCTGCTCAGTAAGAATACAAATCAATTACTCAAAATTACACCATCCATCATCCAGCTGCCGTGACTATGAACACTTAGGGTTGGTGGCTGATCCACACCGTCCAGTGGACCAGCAGGCGTGACCTCTGCCTCTGAAACACTTAACCCTGACATTATTCTCTTTCATCATTGATCATACTGTTAATGCAATGACCTTGGTACCTGACATGGTCCGTTTCATTATTTGAAAATGGCTGATCATCTATGTAGTGCTTCTGGTTGATTCCATGAGGACTAAACAAAGTCAACTGCTCAAAATATGCATCCAGTGAGTTAGTAAATCAATGAAATAAACATGAAAAGATTGTGACGCCATATGTGCCATGCCTCGATCAAGAATGAGCCCATTGCTGTCCCGCTGTCTGATTGGCTGCGTCCACCCCCGCACTTTATCTTGATCGCATTCAGGAAACAACCCTAACCCTAGATAGCCCTAAGTCGACCTTAAGCACTTGCACAGACTTAGTCATTCTAGCGTGTTGTATCTCGTTAAATAACTAAAGTACGTCAAAATGGGCGGCCGTTGAATCTTAAATCAAAACCAAAACGCATAGTGCATATCGGGTACCTCTGCAGCAGTCGTGATTGAAATCATTCTCCCACCGACCAAACAAGGATCGTGATAGATTTGGATGGTTTGTAGGAGCGTGTAAAATGCGGTCTAGCGACGTCTAATTCAGTTATTTCCAAGAATAGGTATATGTGCCTTACCTACGTAGGCACAAAGTTCTCGTTGGCTACATTGACGAGGATATTTGTTATTGTCGGTTAATAATCCGATTCTGTGGTGTCGATATTTGATACTACATGTACTTGTTCAAAGTGTGGACGAGAAAAAAAAAATCATATTATCATAGGCAGGATATCAGGTCATAACCGGTACCTAAATCTAGGCAATAAAAGCTCACAATAGCCTCCCAAGTCCGACATGAATATCGCCTCATTATGTATGTGTACTATGTCATGACAAACAAAAGGATATCAAGTATCTATACCTATATGCAAACGCCGAGCCATCCTCCCCGAATTATTTTTGTACAGTAATAGACATTATGCATGTCTGAAGGTTTCAAATCTGCCATGTAGCTTCGAGCTAGGACAGATTGAATATATATATCAATATTGAAAGACTGGCTAAATAGCCAGTCCGCGAACGAGTAGCCAAAGCACTACGGGGACAATGACATTGTCGTTGCCACCCGTCAATACGGCCTCGGTAAGACTTGCACCGCCTGCCGCAAGAAGGCATTTCACGGCAACAGCGCCCCAGGAAGACATGCTGATGAAAGCGGCCGATGATACAGCCGCCCATCCACCAACTGCTAGCCAGATACGAGCAATCATCAAGCCCACGAAGACAGCAATGGTGAATGCCAAACTGCCCTCGAGGGACTTGCCGCCACCCCAGAACCATTTGAGACGGCCGTATCGACGTCCCACAAGGGATGCTGCGGCGTCTCCCATGCCAACGCAGACTATTCCGCTGACCATGCTCACGTCTCGAGTGGGAACCTCCCAGCCTGACCAAGGGCTATCGATATCGTCGTCAACAGTGATACGCGGCAAATCGGCGAGAGATAGCCAGAGAGGAATAGCACAGCCAATGAGCAAGAATATATGAGAAACAATGACTGGACCTCGGTGGTCACGACCGTCGGTGTATGGTGCCAGGAAGTACGTCAAAGGTTTAGCGACAGGTGGCACTTGAGATGCACGAAGTAGATCGAGCAGCAGGAAAATAGCCAGGACAAGCGTCAATGCTAGTGCTGGGTAGGCCGGGTCGATATAAGTCACAGGCAAGAACATCAGCACCATCATTCCGTGAAAGATTTTCCGCCTAGTGTCCACTTCAGCAACTTTGCTGAGTTGAAGGACAGTCGCCAATCCGACAACCAAGACCAAAAGGCAATGCCCGCTAATCAAAAGACGAGTAGTCGCTTCACCAAATGTATCGCGACGTAGATGTTCAACCCAACCTCGATGGCAAAACTGATTTGCTTCATGGCGTTTTGGAAGCTGGATCCAATACTCGAGATTCCACTTCAATGTCCGGAGCCGGAAAGAAGATATATTTCCAAACAAGTACCCTAAAGCCCAACCGAAAGGATCTTTTCCATTCAAGGCTTCATTCGCAATGTAGAATCTGATTGGAAGTAGTATTATCGCAATTATAGCCGTGAATATGTAACCGGCGAACAGCCATCGTCGAATGCGTGCTTGAGCGGCCGTTAGAGAAAGGAAAGAAGCCAGATCGGGTGCCATGGAGCGCTTGCGTCGTCCGCTCGGTGTGGTCCGAGGATGTGTCCGCCCTGTTCTAACGGTTTCGAGGTCATCGACGGTTGAAATAGTATGTCGTCTCTTATGCGACTGCAGAAGACTTTTGGTGGCTGCCCAAGAAGATGGCCAGAGATCGTCTAACCGGATTCCTTCTTTCAGGTCGCGCTGTGACCAGAAGCCGTTCTGCCGAGGCAGGCTGCTCTGACGCGCTTGCGGTCGTTGGGGACTGCCGGCATCATCGTCACTATCAGAATCCAACTCTTTTTCGCTGTTTGTGCCAATAGCACTAATCTTTTCACAAATCTTGTGATCTATAAAGTTGATAAACTTTTTTGGAGAAAACGAGCTGCTCGGCGGTCTGCGAAACTTCCAGGTCGGGATTCTGGCCAGTGTTATCTCCCATCGCAGAACGGTGCGGCAGAGAATCCAAACACTCAGTCCACCCAACCAAAGCAATGCCTTTAATATCTGCGCTTGAGGTGACTTGGCAAATAAAAGGAGATTTGTCAAGCCAGACCCCAATAGATGAAGCTCTGCGGGAAGTAGACTCGTAGCGAAGAGAAAGTCAAGAGTAGCAATCAATGCTTGGTGTAGGGGATATAAGAGAACAAGAACCTCAGAATCAAGACCCTTTGTCGACAAGGGTTCGGATATGGTACTGATATATGAGATATCGTGCTCGGAAAGAATTATCGGAATGACAGAAATAGCCCAATGAGTTACACTGGCGTGTCCATGCTGCAAAATGTGTAGTGGAACAACTTGAGGGGGTATCGAAGAAAGACTAAGGACAATGTTTGGCAAAATCAACGCTGGACGATGATGCATAGTCGACAAGGCCACAAATACAGGTACGAGAACAGGGTATAATAACGGCGCCGGATCGAAACTGCTGGGTATCGTGAAGGTGAACGTCAGACGTGGCTTGCCGCGTCCGGCTGATAAACGAAGCGGATATAGAGCGTAGAGGGCTGTGACGAGGGAGAGGAAGGATCGAATTTCTAAAAGCCCAAGTTAGCTATGACGATTTTAGTAAACTTGAGAAAGCACCCACCTTTATGCCACGATGATGCATATGAGCGCGCATCCTCTCGAAGTAACACCACGACACCAACAGATAGCAACAAAGCAGTCTCTGTCACTCTGCGCATAACTTCGTTTCTCTTCCGGCGCGCAACAACTCCACGGACTGTAGCATACATAGCATTACTACGGATCGACTCCTCGCTCGAACTCCGTTTTGGTTGTCTTATTGGCGACCGTACAAATAACGACCACGACTGGGGGGTCTCATCCTGCAACCAAAGCAAGGGATCGTCGAGACCGGCTGTGCTTCGTAAACCTTTCCGCAATGACCTTACCGGGGGCGCCGGTAAGCCTTTCAAAAGGCCGGTGCTTTCATCATCCGCCTCTGTACCACTTTCGCTCGATGCCCGAGGAGAAGTCCTCGACCAGCCATTGCCATTTCGGTTGCCGTTCCGTTGTTTCTTTCTCTGAACGACATTTGAACGATCGTTTATACTACCGGAGTCGCTCACTTGATGATAATCGCTTCTTGCCGGGGAGTCGTCTCTTTCCCGATTCGCTATTTTCGAGCTAATGCGATAATATGGGTGCGGTGAGCGCGATAGTCGCGGCGAATAATTCGAATCGGCCGTTTTGGAGTCTATAATGTCATTGTCAATGATTGTTGTTGCGTTGTCATTGTCGTTGTCGTTTCGGCCATTATCAGGGAAGACAAACTCCGGCGACGGGTGCAAGTACGCGTGCTGGAAATGCCCACCCCCTCGTCTCTGCTGCGTAGATGCCATAGCATCGCATGTGGTGAGAACTCCAATGAAACTTCTTCCCCTTGATGAGTGCATGCATGCGCTTATTCTGCCATCTCCTGCGGTTGCGTTGGATGTCTGTTTGGATGTGGCGGTAATGATGACAGGTGTCGACCAAACAGAATTGAAAGAGAAAGAAACAAGTTGATATCACACACAATCCATTCCCAATATTCAACTACCACGCCACGCAATCGATGAAGACAGTAGTACTTAGACGACACCTGGTGGTACTTGGTGTAGTTGGTGTAGTTTGTTGACTGACAGGAGAAACATGAATGTCTAATCACATGTCCGGAAGGCGCTTCCCGTCGTCGCCATTCGCCGTCCGAGCGCTCTTCCAGCCTAGTCCTCCTCCATTGCTCGCGCTAATTGGCTGTGCTGGCCAACGTCACCCGGTTCGCGGCGTGCACTATCTCCCTTAGTCTCGCTGGCCACCTCCTCTCGCGACAAATTAAGCGACGTGTTCTCGTGGCAGATTGCTGTATTCAACTGAATCCCGCAGACAGACTTTACGTTGAATGGTCAGAGCCTCCAGAAAACGATGGACGTGCTCCATTTGACTCCATCATCTGTGCTCTGGACATTGTATAACACCTGCTCCCCAGACATTCAAGACACATACCTAGTACCTGAACCAGGATGCGAATCCCATTCGCTGCTGCGACTAGGCACTTACTTCTTAGCTATATCTGAGTCTTTTTGTCATGCGAGCGCGAACACCGAACAGTGACTGCTGTGATTCAGCTCTGGTTGCTTATCACTGGGATGGGTCTACCCCATAAGCCCTCCTTGGCATACAAGAGGGCGCTCGAGTCGCTCGACCCTCCTGAATGTTTCCCTGGATCCGCTCAGCCAGCAATCTCCCAGTTATGATGCGTTATCGTGGTATCGATCTTTGATCATTCTGCCCGAAGGACCCATCTAGCAAACGCTCGGACGGAAAGCGTTGATGACGCCTACGATGCTTGTCACGGTTTTGATCATAGCGTTCTCCATGTTCAATGGGAATCTTGGTTAGAACAGTGCAATACTATAGACTCTCATTCCTACGGCGTGTTCGGCCTACTGGATGTATCTCCACAATTCATCCATCCTTCTCATAAATCCTTCTCATAACACACGTTTGAGTGAAAAATAGCTACCAGAGGTTTGTGCTAGGTTTAGAAGTCTAGAAACCAAAAGAGACTGCAAAAGAAGAGATGTAGGAAGCATCCCATAACATGTCATCTGTGCTTTTAATTAATAGCCAACCCAAATGACTCCTGGGCTGGTCTGATAAGGAAAACTATAATATCGACAGCTCGAGGATACCGGGACCTTCCATGCTCGAATGCACATTTACTGCCCGGCCACGACTTGTTGGAACTGTCCACAGGCCAAAGGCGAGCACATTCGTGAAGAAAGAGAGCTACTTTAGGAATGAACTTATTCAGACTGCCCAAGACATGCCTGCGTCTCTGCAACTCGGTGAGCCGATTGTGACTATCTGTATCCATAAAATCATCCCATTTATGTCATCACTTCGATTGTAGCTTTCTCACGGACTCAAGTTCAAAGTCATGTTGGAGTAGGTACATGCACCCTCAACCTCAAGACAATTCACATATTGCACAGCCTTATCATCACCTCCAAACGTTGCCACAGTACCGCCATTTGTCCCATTGGGGTAATAAGCCGGCCATCCTGAGTCCGGCAACCACCAAGGATCCTTGACAAAATCCTGCAAAAGACTCTGCATAGTCCGTGAATTCTCAATCTGCATATCCGTGTTTTCACCAGGTGCAACCAGAGAAGTGCCGAAGAACATAGTGATATCGCTAGTGGCTACACCTGCGCTGGATACGGAACCGGTGATGATAGGGTTATCATGCCAAGCGAAGAGATACATATCTGTCAAACCGGCGCCAGCAGACTGTCCCACATGGTGATTCGAATTTGGTCACCGCCGAAGTTGACGACCTTCTCAAAGACCCATTCTGCAGCGAGACGTGGGTTAAGCACGCCGAGATCGGTGACGTTGTACAACCCCCGAGCATTGGGATTGGCAAAGATGTTTACACGGTAGTTGATCGTCACAACGATGTGTTCTTGGGTATAGTTGACAAGGTTTGGCGGGCAACTGTGTAGGAATGCGGATCCTTCAGACGTGAAAAAGAGCATGGGAAGTTTGGAGTCCCGAGTGGCATTGATAGGAGTCCAGATTGCGAGAGTCAGACAGTCGTCAGCTAAGTTGCGCGCGGCGTATCTAGCGAGAAACCCTCGCCATACTCTTTGACAAGATTGCCGGTTATGTTGAAAGCTTATACTATAGGGATCCTGGACACGTATTGAGGACATCAGGACCAAAGACCGTGGACTCAACGATTGCGTCGGAGATATCAAGGGGACTTGGAGGTGCCCATCTTAGGTCTCCGACGGGGCTAATCAAACAATCAGAATATCACCACAGGGAGGGGTGGTTGATGGCAACTCATACCTTCGCATAAGGAACGTACTTGAACTGTCGTACATTAGGGTCGGTGTCATTTAGCCCGCCGACAAAGGTGCCGGTTCGGGTCTTGACTACAGGTTATAGAAGTGTTTTTTTGAGTAACCATAGACAGTGCCCCGCTGACGAGGAGTGTCAGGGTCAAAGCCCTTGCAAGGAGGTTTCTTGTCAGTGTATCGACTATATTGATATGACGTTCTTGACAGCTGCAGCAACACAAACGGAATTTAAGACTGCCACGGTGAAGCTGGCTTCAATCATTTTATACTCTTGAATTTAGTTTGCGGGATATCAAATCAAGGACCGCGAGCCTCCAGCCTCGCACTGATCAAGGATCATGGCATAGGATACAGACCTTCACTAGAAAATGTTGAAGCCGGATCCCGCTTGTAGTGGCCTCACATACGGAAAGTTCGATGTAGGAATTTTGAAGGACTCGGTGTTAGCTCCTAAAATCTGAGCCTATGAGATGCCCTAGATCTGGAGCTTGAGATATATTCACGGTGATAAGCCCGCAACAGCGCGGAAAAGCTGGAAGGACCTTTGCCGCCTGATGAAGGTGAAGTGCTATTATTCTACGTACTACTTCTCTGCCTAGAGATATCTGTGGAGGTGCACTATATAAGAGGTTAGATAAGCACAATTGATGTCTCGTTGAATCCATTCATCTCGTCTACACATATGCACAGGCCTTGTATGTCAATTAGAATTCAATCCGCCACTTCCAATCGTACAATTTCCTTTTTATAACCGCGCTCTTCGCCCTGGCACTGGTGACTACTCCTAGCATAGCAGCCCAGTTCGACACACTTACTTCGCCAATCTGACCCGGAAAGCTCGTGGCACTTTGTCTGTTGGGAGCAATTTGGCCGTCAAGACCGAGGGCGGGGACTTTTATCGGGCTTCTCAATGATGCCATTCGCTGAGATAAAATTTCTTTTTTCTCTATCTAGATACGTTTAAGTATTAACACGTCTGAAGCCCCCCGTGGATGACCTCCGCTGGATGCGGCCTGTATATCCCAAAAGTCAAACAAGAGAATTGGCTCTACATACTTGGGTTCCTTGCACATCCCATCTTCCTAACATTTCAAAGCCGTATATCTGACATGGACAGCCTGCCCACTATTTGTTTCTGGATCCAGTAGTCTCTGGAACGAATAAGAATCCCTCAACGCCCGGCGCAGTCGCATGGGCTTCAGCCGAAGATTGTCTGTCCTTGGTCATATGGACTCCAGCCAAATGCAGACATACATTCCGAGTTTCCTGTAGCTCTGTTTGTGACGGGCTGTGGTGCTGGTGTGACTATGTACACACTCGCCTGGCCCGAACACCCCCTCATCAAGAAAGTTCGGCATCTTCTCTCAACCAGGCAATGTTCGCGTCAATCTAACCGAAACACCAGACCCTTACCTGAACTTCGATTATCTCTCAAAGGCCCTCGGGTGCAATTATGGAAACGATTACCAGGCAGGGTATGAGCGTATGCAGCATGTCCCGTTTGTGCAGATTAAAGAGACGGTTAATAATTGGATTGTGACGGTGGAGATTGCGTTTAACCTTTATACTCGTACGTCTCCTGCCTTCCTATCTCTGGTGAAGGCAAGATGCTAAATACTTCATGTTTAGCGGATGAGAAATGCATCTTCTCCAACGAAACAGAACGCTATACAGCCAGCAAAGTCGCCAAAGATCCTGCCATTCGATCGAATACTACAAGCGAGATCCCCAGCGAGACGAATTTTGACTCAATCCATCAATCAAACGACTAGGGAACATGGGGTAGTGACGCTGGTTATCGAGCTAGGATTTGCCCTTGTTCTTTTCCACAAACTCCTTTCCTTCCTCGAAGGGCCTTGTCAACCACTTCATCGGACGTGACGTCCGAGTAAGCAGTGGACTCGGTATTTGTGCGGATTTCGTGGATGTCGGCTGTCCTTGTCCAGAGAGATGCTGGCTGTGCTAGGCAGAAGAGAGTGTACTTATAGTGCTTCCGATCAACCGCCAAAGACCTTTAACTCGGCTCAATGCTGGGCTTGCGCTGTGGCATTGTTGTTGTTAGCACAGCGTACGTGCTGTTCAGCGATTCCCATGAGTTCTTTGTGAGGTCGGTTGCGTACGACTGCGGCGTCTTCTTCTTCCCCAGGCAGACAGTTTCGTCCCATGACAATGTTTGATTGCAGGGGCTCTGAGCTGGACCGACACAAACTATGGGGATAGCGTTTCACGAGACAATGCTGATTTGGATACATATCGATACTTCTATGGCGGTTAGCTCCATTTTCCCTTTGAAGGATATTGAGATAGTACGACAGAAAACTTCACAACTATCAGCCCCGTCTCCTGGCTCGGTGCCTTCCATTGGACGGATCTTTTCATAATCTTTGGCACCTACAGAACGGACGTTGGCGCCATCTCGCAACACGAAATTGAGACTTCGGAAACTATGCAGGACCATCTTCTTGCTTTATCAAGGATCCCGCGACTGTGAGCTCTGCTGCTCGCTGGCCAATGTCCCAATGGAATTGATCACGGCTTGATGATTGAATTTGGCAATGAAGTAGATGTGAAGAGCGTTACGGGGGATTATGTTGAAATTCGTCGACTGTTTTCCCGTATAGTGACCGAATCATTGAGTTATAACCTAGTCTATTAAAGAGAAACCGTACCGAGATCGATTTCCGAATTCTACATCTGCGACGCCCGTATGAAGTCCATAACGCAGTCCACTTTTGGGATTAATTCGTCGCTGAAGTAGGATATGATCGATGTCCTCTTTGGCATGTTGCCACTCTGGATGTATAATGCGCTCTGAATTCAGCTTAGACCTATACTGGTATACGGGACTATGAATAAGTAGCCACGTCTCCCCAGAACTTGTTTCTGTCCTTTCTCGGCATTTTAGTACGTTCTTCACGCTGTTTTTCTCGGATTTTCATGAGCATCTTCCATGTCCCTTCGTATCCAGCACTTCACCGTGGATTGTTGGGTGATACCAGGGCACTTGGCCACAGGCCGATCGGCATACGGACCCATTTTACAGGCTCTGATGACAATTCCTCTAGAAACTCAGGGTAGACTTCTTCCCTCCCTACTGGCTTCCATTTCCATATCGCAGGATATGCGTCCCTCCACAGTATGCTTCGCATTAGTTTATTTCCTCTCTTATTTGGCTCGCATATTTTCCCCGGTGGGAGGCGAGTTTCAACGGCATCCTCTGGCTCGAATCCTGTGTCGCTTTCAATCATTCCTGTTTTATTGCAACCTGTTCCATTTCCCCTCTGATGCCTCAAGAATCCACTTTGCCTTTTCAGCTTTTCGGTCAATCCCAATCCCTCGGGCTAGATTTCATTTGTTCCATATGATACGACGAACATCCCAAGAAGTAAAAATTGGGTTGGGTCAACTTGGACCCTGACCTCAGTTCTCTCCATTAACTCAGAGTTTTGTTCATCATTTTAATGAAGTTCTTTTGAGCTCGGGAAAATAGACCTCAGTACAGTCTTCAATAACGGGGTTGGCTCGGGGGCAGGGATTTCTTTGGCCATCAGACTAGCGAGGGATTTGTTGAAATGCACCTCGTCATGATAGGTCTCTGCTTCCTCGGGAGTATCGAACAGCATACTCTTCGGCCCTGAGCATCTGTGGGTTGTCCTTCTCCCTTCATGGTTCGACATGTTTATACAAATCCCTTTGGATTTGGTATCTTCTATGGGTGCAATGAGATTTGACTGATCGTAGATGGAAGAACTGAATAGATTTTATACTACAAGGTCACTGAAAGATAGTCTGAAGCGCAGGTTCTGAAATGAGGAACTCTCTCATCCCGCTGAATTGGTTGAATATGATCCGCTCGGGGTTGAATGTTTCGTGTTTGTAGACTTGACTACCTCCTTCTCCTTGTTGTACCAAAAGGACTGATTAAAGGATCTGCGTCACTGGGCCCGTATCAAGAGCAGCTTCTCGCATAAGTGCAGTTATATCTACAATTTTGCCATCATTGATATCTGCATTTAATTTGAGGGTATCCGACAATAATTGTTGATCATCTTTGTCCTCAAGCTTGACAGAGCTGTTGCGGAAATGGATGGTGACAGATCCTTTGATATCTGATTGAAATTTTGTTGTTATCCATGTGCTGAAGTGCTTCGGAGAAATCCGCGCTGCCTCGTCGGACATTCGAATTCTTCGCTGATGTTTGCCTCTAATACCTTACTCAAGGCCTTTACTTCCCACCATTCTGCTTCAATTGGATTTGTCGGTAAACGACACTTTTCTTGAGAGGTTGTTGAAGGCTTCGTCGTTATTTGCAGACTTGCATGCGTAGCTTTCGATAGAATAGTTGCAGTCTTATGATCGTACGTCCATCCTTGGAAGTACAATGTGTCGGTGCCATGACCATCCGTATAGTAGTTCCGCTCTTCGGTCTGCCTGGTGAGGGTATCTTGATATATATATATATATATATATATATATGTATATATGTATGGATGTGAAAAGCACAGAAGACAAGAAGTTTCTGTCAGAGAGAGAAGATTTGAGCTCTATTTATGCTTGTCAGATAATTACGACGACTGTGTTTGTACATTTGGCAGGAATGCCCGTCAAAAGGCAACAGGCACATTCCTGGGTATAAAGGGAAGGAGCATGCTGGTGCACCTGCCTCAAAGAACTTTACATAATGGACTGTGCTTAGTGATCATGACATCTACAAAAAACACAACAGATAGATTGAAAGATTACCGCTACAACAAAGAATACATAGGTATACAGTGCAACCTCTCCCAAAGCGGCGCCAGAAACAGAATGTCGGTATTGATTTTGCCTCACCAATATCAAACAAACAGTTGCCCGAGAAGTCAGCTCAGTCAGCAAAGGCATACTCCCAAATGATGGAGATCTCGAGACGATCGTTAAGTCAAATACCGACCACTCATGTGTGATGAACCATCGGTGGACCTGCATGAACCATCAACTTGCCTATCAAGTCGATCATGAGCTAGCTTGGCACCGTTCAATTCGCTGCACTACTTCTAGTATGCACCACCAGGAACGGTGTTTGCTAGCAAAAGCAACTTGTCGATCACGATATTCGCTTACTTACTACAAGCAGCATCGACCATTATTCAAGTTGCCACTTGGCACTCGCCAGACTCGTTTCGCGCCACTGGTCGGGTACAATCACTCGATTCAACTTTCCGTCTGGAGCACCGTGGACAGAGTAGACTCAGTAGATAGAATTCGACGGAATGGAATGGAGCCAAAATTTCGGCACATGGACTACAAGGTGCTCATTGCACGAAGCACTGCTCTGTGCGGTAGTTACCTAGGTACTCAGAGTTCTGGTTGACAGCTTTGGACCCTTTAAGCCCTGACCCGACCCTGACCCCGAGCCCAAACTCTGTCAAGCCAGTCAATCCACTGCAAATGCTAAATCGCGGCGACTTCCTTTTTTCGTTTCGGTGGACAATCGAATCCTTTTATAAAGTGTTAAAAGACCACAAATATTATAAAAACCAAAATATATTCTTATGTAATACGTAGACTCTCAGATAGCCTTTTCACCACGTGCTGTAACCCTACAAAGTGTAAACAGGACACAATGCACATACGTAGTAGAATCAAATCCCGTGTCGTTGCCATTGGCAGTACTATCTTCAGCCAACAATATGTATTACGGACTCCGGAGTAGTGTACCGGTTCTTTGGATGGAGAATGTTTAAGTTGATCCCATATCCAAGTGCGCGGAAAGTTTGGACTCATTCTAATGCACGCATGTGAAACAGACGCAAAAAGACTGCTTATCGGTGAAGAATACGAGCTGGTTGGTTGGTTACTCCGCTATCATGCAACTAGTAATTGCCGAGCCATAGTTCGTGATTTGCGATGGAGGAGGAGGACTAAGTTCGAGGGAATTGTGGCCTCGTGGAGAGAGCCTGGAGCTGCGACTCTGCGAGTACTGCACAAAAGCAGACATAGCGAGGACGTGCCAGGCTCAAATTGTTGCCACGTACCTGGCCGCTGGCGGTACCTGCAGTGGTCTCTCTGCCGAAGAAGCTTAACGCTTAGTATCGCTTTACTTCAAATGTTGTAGCGTCCCAGAAATTGGACTAGTCGGTGCTAGCGTGGAGGAAGACTGGGCTTCCGTGGTCCCGCCAGTCAGTCCCACTCATGCAAACCCTTGAAAGATAACATAGCATGCAGGTACGGCAGAGTCGGAGACGCGAACTACATACAGACAGAAAAAGAAAGTGCGGTTTGCTGTTGATCGTCTTGCGGTGTGGAACTGGCCTCTGACTGGATGGACGGCTTGACGGATCAACCGGGGGAAGTGCTAGTGTCCAAGTCGACACTGATGGCGGTTAGCTCGTCTCAATTTTGGATACCTGGTACGTACTAGCGTACTAGCAAGTACTAAGTAGGTATCTTAGAAGTTGGACGAAGTTGCAGAGTGCGGGGAGATACACTCAAAGAGTTAGACTGGAATTCACCGGCAAGAAGTGGATTGATAGCAGGAGACTGTGATGGAGACATCAGAGAGAGAGAAATTGGAAGCGATTGTGGGACTTCCCAAGGTTGGCTGGAACCCTGACCGCACGTGCTTGGGCCGGCCAATATAGTTATGCTTTTGTCTATTTACAGGCACACGAAGTTTAAACGGAATAGCCCAGATAACAAGCAATACAGATCAATAATAACGGGCAACAACAATAACTAGTTCATGGTCTAGGAGTCTATATGTATCTGTCAAGAAGCAAAAAGAAAAGAAGAAAAGAAAGAACAGAGGCACCAGGGTCCTGGGCCAGCACGAGGAGCGATAGTCTACGGAATAGAGCGATGCTACATGCCAAAAGCTTAGATTCGATATTATGATTATTATCATTGCTAGCCCCCAGGCTAATCCTCTTTGAGCACTTACCCTTCCCAATCGGGCAGTCAAACCTGGTGGATCCTCTTGGCGTGTTTCACATTTTCGTCCATCTTTAATTCTCTCTCTCTCGGTCGCTCTTGAGTTGAGTCTCTGGTTGACTTTGTGGATAGACGCTGAACCCTGGATCAGCTGTGGGAGTGCGTCATTTGATATCAATACACACACCATACTATGGAGTAGAGTCCATACTCTGTACGGACTCATAGAGTGCGATATCGAACGAACCGAAGTAACTCTCACGTGGCGAATTGCTGGAATCGAAATTAAATAAATTGACTCGACAAAAGTGTGTGGCGTGGAATAAATGCTCACTAGTCAGTCCCGACAAACTCACTAGTCCATGACTAGAACTTTCTGCTGTTGGTTTCATACGTTCTGTTGGTAGATAACGTACTCCATCCTCCAGACATACGTGCTAGAAACAAGCCAAACTTTCTCGAAGCCATCGCGGGCTGGTCCGCTTCGTGCCCTAACTCCATTTTTGTACGTACCTCATGCGATCGTAATCATCGTATGAGGATGTGGGATGTTGCACATTCGAGTTTGTGAGATCCGATTCTAGACCAATATGGCTTTTCTCTTGGAGCAATTCTTCAGATCCGAGACGATGGTCGCGACTCGTAAGTGTGTCGAGACTCGATAGAGTAACAGACTGCGCCAGCCAGAACTAACGGCGTCGAATCAGCGGATTCACTGGTCCGGAGCTCCGAATGGGTCGATTGTTCTTGAAGTTGAGATTGTTCGATATGCAGTTTCAAGTTTGACTGTTTTTGTTGTCAGACACTTTGTTGGTTTGCAAAGTTTGATCAAGTGGTTTGCTCTATCTACGCCAATACGTACTTCTTAATATGAAAACAGGGTGTGACTGTATCAATACTCGACATCAAATAATCTATCTTTAGACACCTAACTGGCCAGTCTTCCGATTCTGACTCGTCCCATCGTTCATGCCAACCCCACTCTTGCTCACGTAAATCAATAAATTATGCATCTACCACTCTGATAGGAGCCCTTGACTGACCTATCACTTCTTATCATTCCGACAATCCGTTATCATTCGTAATCGATAAGAAAAAACTTTTTCTTGTGGTTTCTTTTTCTGCTCTTCGTTTTTCCTTGGAGAACACATTGCACACAGTGGTGGGATTGGATTCGATGTGATATCGAATCATAATCGACATCACAGCCCATGCCCTTGCATTGGGTTTTGCTTATCATTTGCAGCAGGTGCAGATGAGTTCAGTCGGACATGCATGCATCAATGCATTTTGCCACTACTGTGGTTCCTCGGAATACATCCTATGCAAGCCCTTGGAAGTGCAAACATGTGAATGTACATATTCGCAACCCGACTAATGAGTATGACTTGTTCCTGCATAGAGCCCGTACGTAATACACATCTCGCATTCATTGACAATCGTCAATGCAGATGGAGCAAACAACCACTTTGTTTGTTTCATCGAGTTTGATTACGCAAGGCGCTTTCAGAAATTATCTCAATATTTTGATACGTATGGATCAAATTATGGAGACGAGAACCGCCTTCTAGAACATCATGCCACATTCCAAAATGGAACTTTTCTCAGACAAGAAGTAATAATTAAATAGATGATAAATAGTATCGCAATTATAGAAACGGGGCGGTACAGTGGTACGCCATGGCCTGGGACAAGGGTCATTCGGAACTGTCAGACTGAGACTGTAACGGTATTCTTATTCCGCCTAATTTACTGCGTATCGTACATTCGAGGCAGGGATGTTTTATTCGAATGACAAGGACCGGACCGTTGATCCATACATCATAATTGTTGGACATTATTAACCACGCCGTCAGTATGACTTGTCTGACCGCCTGTCTGTCATGTCGGATTGTCTGACTGACTCACATCCAATCGTACCGACGGATGTGATACATACACGATGTGGCCAGTTTATATCGGTTTGCCACTTGCAACCTTCATGTCGGATGCAGCGTGTAGTTGCAGCAAAGGGCAGCGTAGTGGAAAGTGTATTTCGATTTTCGACAAAATGCATCTTCTTCGAATTTTCTGATTGGCGGTGCAATTCTCACGGCTTGCCATGCAGCCACAGCAAGCTGATTGAAGCATAAAGAAGACGGCTTATCCGGCCAACCAGACGGCCAGACAGCGACATGCTAGTACTATGTAGCTAGTCTCGGTCACAGTTTGGTCAGTTTGGTCACTTAGTGTATATAAAATACGACGTCCGGCCGGATTTAACCAGTTTAGGCAAAGTGTGAATATGTATGGAGCCGGAACGGGTGATCACGCTGTCTTTTGTCTGGTTGGCAAGGGACCGGCGAGATTCTATTGGTCGAACAATGGTCCCTTTGTCTGGTGATGCAATCCGATACAGTACAAATACGCAAACACGTACGTACGATGCAAGGTCAAGTCGAGTGGCAGCGTGCATGCGCCATGCATACATAGTACTCTGTAGTAGTACACTTCGGTGTCCGTCCGTCGGCACTTTGGTATCACAGTACGTCACTTTGCGACTTTAGTAGCGATTAGGCAGGCAAATTGGCAATTTGCGGGGGATGATTTGATCGTAATTTACTACGTCGCATATCATGTCTCAGTTGACATCTGTACTTTTGCTTTCTTCCTACACAGTATGAGCATTACTCGGCAACGACTCTAACGAGTACTGACTGACTAGTATATCTGCCGCTCATACTGAAACTACCGTAATATACGATACGCTTTATCAATTATCACCATTCAAAGAGAGGCAAATCAGAAAAAGAAAAGAAGACCGATTAATTCACACCCGGCCAAGTCTCGAGACTCGCAGTGAATGCCAGTGATTCGACCGTCCATCACACCACTGTCCACACAGTCACAAAGTCGAAATTCAAAAATCGAAAAATAAACCACACCAACAATTTGGTCGCAAATAAAAGTGGACATGGATCAGGCACAGCCATCGCCCCCCACTAAGCACGCTAGTATGGCCATTGGTCACTGAGATGCTCACTAAAGTACTCTAGAGGGAATGGAAGGAAGGTGGTCAGAGTCAGAGCAGCCCCACCGCGGACAAAGCCGCTTGGCTTCGTTGGCTCTCTGTCTCATATGCATGATAATACTAATAAAGATAATAATATCTTTGAAAACAGACTGACTCGTATGACTTTGGCTTCGTGACAACTGGTAGGATGGCTGGTACGTATTTTCATTGTCACTGTCGCTGTAGCACTTACTGGCTATCTTGGAATATGGACGGACACTGGACAGAATACAGAGGACAGTGGACACAGCATTACGGAGTATACGCTACTGTAACACTAGTACCACGCTAAGGCGACTAAGGGTTTCGGGCCCTGGGTCCAAATGTGGGCACAAGCCGCGCTGCTATCACTCCAGACTCTCCGCCAGTCAGGCAATCTCTCTGCTCTCTCACTCTGTGTGAGAGAGTCGACAGTCTACGACAGTCGACTGATCGCCAGACTGCGCTTTCCCAATCCATGCATAGTCTCGCCCACTTCATCCCAGTCTACCTGTTAAACGGCTTAGTCCCTCGCTCGGTCGACTTCCCGCTCTTTCTGTCCCTCGACCTTCCGCTTCCATAACTTCCAGTCTTTCACTTCCCCATCCATATCTTTCTCTCTGCATATCCTTTCTTTCCTAACTTTCTAATGCCTCATTTTTCATAATTCGCTTCTTCTTCTCTATTTCCTCTTTTTTAAAGCTAACCTTCCGGCTCCCAAGTTAATCAAAGCACGTCCCATCTAGTGGCTTGCGCTTGACCTTGGGTCCTGTCATTCGTTTGAAAGTCTCCATCTCTTATACTGTACTCTTTCTATCTCCGTCCTTGCTGCTTGCGTTGTTTGATTTTCTTTTTAATTCAATTCAATTGTATCTTGTTGTTCCTGCACTCGACTACCCGACACTATTGACTTCTTCGACAAGTCTTATCAACAAGACAAACAACCTGAAGGAAAGAACAACCGTATCACCTGCCACAACCACTCTTCCTATTCACTCCTTTGAGGAACGTGTGCTGTGACGGTCAACTACACCTATACTATACTCGACATACCTCGACTCTAATAATTAATCACATTACGATCTTGCAATTGCTAACCGACTCATTTGGTGACTAGGTGGGTGACATGATCCAACATGCTGACTGCGAGGAAAGACACTAACAGAAACAGAACAATGGAAGGCACATACACCATGTCTGCTCCCCTTCCGGGACAGCAGTATTACTTCTACAACCCAGAGACAGAACCCAGACAATTCGTTGTCCCGCATCCAGAGATGCCACCGTACCACGCTCCGATGCCCATCTACCCTCAGCAACAGCCCGTCTTTGCTACTCACCCACAACTGGCTCCCAAGCTGCCCATGCACTCTCAGATGAGCTTGACCCCAATTGCTTCACCACAGCCAACCCACATGAAGCCTTCGATCATGATCCAGCAGCAGAATGGCTCTCCCGCTTTGATGCCTTTGGACACTCGATTCGACTTCTACGGCTTTCCTTCGACTCCTCCATTGTCTTCTGCCGCCAGCAGCATCAGCAGCCCGCCCTCCACATGCGGCATGATCCATACTCCAGTCAACGGTTCTTTCACTTTGGAGACCATGGAAGGCGTCAAAGAAGGCTGTGAATCAGAAGTCCAGGCCGAGATTCTCGCCAAGCCCGACTGGAGTCGATCCGACTCTCCTCCTCTTACTCCAGGTATGTTTTTTTATTATCAAATTCTATTTATGGATTTTATTGAAGAGCAACAAAGTTATATGCTCCGATTTTATGTTGAAAGAATGTTTTGGATGTTCTATTTCGGGTAACTAACCAATCACGGGAGCAGTATTTATCCAACCGCCTTCGCTCACCACCAACTCCGATTATCTCTCCGCCAACGCCTCCTGCCCATCCCTGTCTCCCTCGCCCTCCCCAGTTCCCACGGGTTTGCTCACCCCTTCGTTTTCCGAGTCTACCTGCTCCGACTTTTGCGATCCTCGCCAACTGACAGTCGATTCTACTGTCGCCGCTGCTTCTTCAGCCCCTGCGGAACTCCCTCCTTTGCCCACTCTGAGCTCTGGAGACGAGGACGAGCACAAGTTGTTGCTCAGTGGCGCAAACTTGACTCTTCCATCCCATGAAGCTGTCCAGGTGACCTTTTCTAGCTGCGCCGAAGCCACTCTGCCTACACTCCCACGATTCGATTCCTTCTCGGACTTGGACTCTGACGAGGAGTTTGTGACCGGAATTGTCGACTTTGCTCCTTCTACCGCCAACTCCTTTTTCCTTGGCGACAAGAGACAACGTGTCGGACCGTACGTGTTGGACGACGACGAGTTCCTCAGTGAGCACAGCTTCGACGACCTGGATGACGAGGAGCTGTTTATGCGGTCGGGTTTGCCCACTGTGATTGTTGAGGAAGCCGAGGACAGCAGCGATTCATCCTCTGTGGACATGAAGACCAAGAAGCGTAGCGGTGCTTCGTCACGCAAGACAATTCAGAAGAAGCCATCACTTTCCGATGTTTCCTCGATTGGCCACCAGGTGCCTGCTAACAACAACGACAACCAGACACAAAACCAGGGCAGCTCTACCCAGAGCAACGGATCCGGCAACAACTCCAAGGCAGACTCCTCTTCTGCTGCCACTCCTGCCTCGGGCAAATCCGAATCCTCATCGGCGCAGGCGCCAGTGAGCCGTCGTGGCCGGAAACAGTCCTTGACCGATGACCCTTCCAAGACATTTGTGTGCACGTTGTGCTCCCGCCGATTCCGTCGCCAGGAACACTTGAAGCGTCACTACCGCTCTCTCCACACCCAAGACAAGCCATTCGAGTGCCATGAGTGCGGAAAGAAATTCTCACGCAGTGACAACTTGGCTCAACATGCCAGGACACACGGCAACGGTGCTGTCGTCATGGGTATCCTTGACCCTAGCGAAGTTTCTCCTGCTGCCCAAATGTACGAGGAAGACGCCGGTGTACTGGGAACCGTTCTCTATGAAGCCGCTAGTGCTGCTGCCACACAGTCAACCAGCGAGTCAGGATCCAGCGTTGAGTCTGATTCTCCCACCTCTGGGGATCGTCGACCCAGTCTCAAGAAGCGCAAGCGAGATGAGACTGTTGCATAAGCCTGATATACCAGGCTCCCTCACCCGAGGGATTTACGATGAAACGAGACCAGGAGATATATCTTCTTCACCTTAGCCTTTGCTACTCGGAAAGGCACATTGTAATACATCTTTCGAGAATATACTTCACTTCGACTTTTCTATTATCATCATTTTCCTTTGTTGGCGCCTGGGTTTTCGAGTCATCAGATCGATTCAAACCATGAAGCTTAGAGAAGCTGATGCAATTGAATGTCACGGTCGGTGATATGATTTCGTGGATATTCAGTTTGAACATCGCATCTCAGGGGCATCAGCGTCGGCGAAAGGTCGTGGAAGGAGGACCACTGGATCATCTGCTTTTTATTTATTTGGTTTGGGTTTCAGATTGGATAGAGCTTACGAGTCATCACAATACACATCAGTGGTACTACACAAAAAAAATTGGTGCGGCTATTGGTTATATATTTGTTGTGCTCTGCCAGTTTGCGTTACCTGCTTGCATTTGAATTGCCTCTTCTCTCGCCTTGTTTGTTTATTATCTTCGTGTATCTATCTATTTCCTTCGCTTTTTCTTGTCTTTTTCTTTCTTTTTCTCTACTTCTTGACCTACTTGTTTTGTAATCATCCTGTTTGTTGTTTTGTGCTGGCCACATACTGGGAACATTTTTGTATTATTCTACTTACCTGTATGTTTCTGGCTCTGTCATTTCCTCATACCCCTTTTGACTATTCAGCACCATTCTTTATATATATTTGTTCTAATTATTATATTTTTTTTGGTTATTAGAACAGCAATCAACTGCATAACATTTATTTCGAGTAGACTGAGTTGGATGTAGGGTAACTAGTGGAATCACCCCACATCGACGACGCAACCAAAATTTTTATTCAACACCACGTCTCTTCAGATAAGTAATCCTCCGGTTCCAGGTTATACATAGAATTGTCTTTGAATAGACGAACGCGCGCCCCGATGGTCTAACCTGATAGATCTGTACATGGGCATTACTGTCTCCACCGAATCAACCACCAAACACAGACAACATGTCCACAGAACCCCTCAACGTCATCGCCCTAATCTCAGGCGGCAAGGACTCACTCTACTCGATTCTGCACTGCATCCGCAATGGACACCGGGTAGTCGCCTTGGCCAACTTGCGTCCTCCATCTGTACCATCCGGCGGGGACAGCGACGGACAAGACGGAGAAGAAGATATGGATAGCTTCATGTACCAAACAATCGGCCACAACGTTATACCGCTTTACGAATCTGCGCTGGGTATACCATTATACCGGGACAATATTACAGGTGGCGCGGTTGATACGTCGCGGATATACCGTGACCAGCCCCCCAACCAGCACCCTCTCCACAGCGGAGAGCAGGTAGCAGGAGGTGGAGGACAGGAGGAGGATGAAACAGAATCCCTAATCCCGTTACTGTCCCGTATAAAACAAGACTTACCGCATGCAAACGCCGTTTCTGCAGGCGCAATATTGTCGACGTATCAACGGACGAGGATTGAGAATGTTGCTGGCAGATTGGGGCTTGTCCCGTTGGCGTTTTTGTGGATGTTTCCTTTTCTCCCACCTTCATTGTCATTGGAAGGGGGCGCTGGGAGGGGAGGAGGGGGGTTGTTGGAGGATATGGCTTCTGTAAAGTGTGATGCGCGAATCATCAAGGTCGCGTCGGGGGGTCTGGATGATGATATTCTATGGGAGAATGTTGCATCGCCCAAAACGCAGAGACGGCTTGAGAAAGTTATGAGACCGTATGTTGACGATGAGCAGACGCTGAAAGGGGCGATATTGGGTGAAGGGGGCGAGTATGAGACTCTTGCTCTTGATGGGCCGGGGTTTTTGTGGAAGAAGAAGATTGTCGTGGAAGAGAGTGATAGGAAGGTTTGTAGGGTTGATAGTGGCGTTAGTCATGTCAGGGTTTTGAAAGCGAGTTGTGTTGAGAAGGAGATTGAATCGACAGCAGTGACGCCGGAGGATGTTAGGAGGCCGGCGCAGTTTGATGAGAGGTTTTGGCAGGTCTTGAATGGGCTGCAGGAACAGGATTTTGTTTCTGTCGGCGAAGTTATTGGCCAGACATCAAGTCCAGAGTCAAGCTCTACGATCAACATATCGTCAACATCACTCGGCAACCTGTACACAATATCGAACATCACAGCCTCCGAAGCTGGTCCAACAGCCGACGCGCAAATGCGCGCAATCACAGAAAACCTAAAATCACTTTTACAAAACATCAACACCCAATCTACTGTATCTACAAACGATATCGTCTTCACCACAGTCCTGCTCCGATCAATGGCAGACTTCACCCCAATGAACGGGATATACGTCTCACTCTTCACAAAACCCAACCCTCCGGCCAGAGTCACAGTGGCATGCGGCGATTATCTACCTGACGGCGTTCAGGTCATGATATCAGCTGTCATTGATCTCGGACCACGCAAGAAAAGGGAAGGCCTCCATGTGCAGTCACGCTCTTATTGGGCGCCGGCAAATATCGGGCCTTATTCGCAGGCTATTACGGTGCCATACAGTCCCCAACAAGAAGGATCAAAGGGAGGATTAGTATATATCGCCGGACAGATCCCGTTAGATCCGGCATCGATGGAAATTCCCGGTGGTATTGATTTGACGGATGAAAAATGGTTTCAGAATTTCAGTTTACATGCGACGCTGTCGTTGCAGCATCTGTGGAGGATTGGGCTTGCGACAAAAGTTGATTGGTGGGTTGGTGCGATCGTGTTTCTGGCTAGGGACTCTCGTCAGCGAGGGCATCAGAAGGCGCGAATAGCGAATCGATTATGGCAAGCAATGCATTCACGAAATGAGGTAACGGAAGACGAAGTAGCGGATTTGGATATCTGGGATATCAAGCATGGTCTTTCAGAAGATCCGCGAATGTCGCAAGGTGGACCGTCACTACCGAACTGGGAGGTATTGGTTGATGATGATGATGATGAGAGTGATGTTCATCCGCCCTGCTTTACGGTCGAAGTCGAGCAACTCCCGCGAAACAGTGATATCGAGTGGCAGGCACTCGGTACTACGGGCATACCTATCAATGCTCCGGTCAAGGTTCTTTGCACTGCCGATCCTGAGACGAGGATATGCTGCACGAAGCTGGACAACCAAAATGGATCGTTCTATACCATTGAGATTCCAGAAACTCGGGACGCAAGTCTACGGGATAGAATAGATGTAATATTGTCTGAGATTGGTGTAGATGCTGATCGACACCTGGCCCACTGCACAATCTATACATCCCACGGACAGTCAGTGAGCCATTGGAAAGGACAGGTTGTGCCTTGTTATAATGTTTGGGGAAGTGACGGGGCTAGTATTGCTGCTGCTATTACTGTGCAACTAAAGGCATAGGAAATCGCGACGGTCTTATTAGCATTGTTTACCATTCTACCTGCAAATTGCATCAACCAGCTAGATCTTTTGCCTCCGATTCCTCAAATACATTGGTTATCACTTAACCAAATCAGACCTCATCTTAATCCTCTTCTCATCCTCCCCACTCCTAACCCTCCTCACAAACTCCTCCGGATCATAATCCACCCCAATCGGATTTCTCCTCAAACTTCTCTCCATTCATAAACTCAATCGCCTCCGCCACCGTCTCAAAATTATCTACTTGCAACTCAAGCTCATTCCCATCCGGATCCCTATAATACATACTCGTACTCATGCCATGATTGATGCACCAAAACGGCATTATCCCCTTTGATTTCTTCTGTTCGTAACTCGTGGCGAGTTCGTCGAGAGTCTTGAAGCCGAATGTGATGTGTGCTAGACCGGCGGCTTGGGAGTCGACGGGTTTGAGGTCTGGGTAGTTTACGATTGCGATGCGGTGGGGCTCGTAGTCGTAGGTTAGGAATGTGACGCGTGGGTGGGTGTGGGTTGCGTGTGCGCCGAGGAAGGTGAGGTAGAAGTCTACCATTTGGAGTAGTTTTCTGTGGGCGTGCGGAGGACGATGTGGCAGAGGGCAGAGGGGGAGATGCCATTGCCTGAAGAAGGAGCGTCACCTTGGGTTTGGGGTGCAGACATGATGTATAGATTTGATGATATGGAGTAGTATGGATGGATATTGGTTGTGTAAGTGACCAAAAAAATAAGACTTTAAAATATAAAGATGTTTCAAATAGTGTACTCTGGCTCCGACCTCCAGCTTCTTTGGCTGCGTTTGATTCTTGTACAAGCCCTTATATCCCCCGGATATCACATCCCCAGATAACCGGGGAATAGATCATTTACCTTCAAGACTACAGACTATTTTGATTGTATACGGCAAATATGAACGTATTTTCCGAGACGGGGAAGTTCATGACGTTGAAGTAAGTCGTACTGTATCACCTTGCCCGGGAATTCGGACTGAGCCCTAAATGCCGAACTATTTAGGAAGGTATCCCCCAAGTATCAGCAGGCCAGTAGTTTGGGTGAGAATAAGCAAGTTATTTGCCGTATACTCCTCACAATAAGTGAATTTGCGGGGAGAGAGTATGTACTTGCTCATATATTTTCTTGCGTATGTATGTTCCAAGATTCCACCATTGGAGTTGACTTGAGTTTCGTCCAAGTTTCTTGACTGCTAAACATCAAACCATTTTTCCCCTACAAACCAACAAAGACAGACCAACCAAAAATGCCTACTGAAACTGACATGCGAAACATAAAACGGTACATCACCACCCACGATGAAGCCGGCAAGTCAGTCTTCTCATCTATAGACGACAACCCCCCCGCCGTCACAAACCCAACACCAGCAAATTTGTTTCTTTGCTACGCCACCCTAAACTTCCCCGTCGAAATCCAGCACGAGAAAGATATAGAACGATATCAGCACTTCATCGACAACCCACCGGGAATAATCATCCCGGGGGGCACTGCAGCACGTATCATCGACTTCCCACCAAACTACACATCGGCAATGCATCGGACTGTTAGTGTGAACTACAACTTTATTATTGAGGGGGAGTTAGATATTATGCTGGATTCCGGGGAAACGAGGTTAATGAAACCGGGGGATGTGTTGGTGCAGAGGGCGATTAATCATACTTGGAGGAATTCTAGTAGCACGAAGTGGGCTAGGATAGCGGCTATCTCGTTTCCTGCGGTTGCTGATGGGATGAAGGAGAATGGGTTGGAGGGTGCTCTTAAGTCTGAATAAATATTGTTTCAAGGTTTGAAGGATTTGATAGGACTTTGACTTTGTACTCGTGCGATTTCATTCTTTTCATTTTCAGGTTTGAGGAAAAGCTACTTAGGTATCTCGAAAGGGCCACATTAGGGTTATATAGGCAGTGAAGAGAATAGAGATATTCTTAGGAGCAGACAATCAAACTCCTCAATAAAAACCGAAATATCAGCATTTTCATAAATTGGTAGCAGGACTGCAAAGGCCGTGAGAACTAATCTTGATTGTAGAAAACAGTAAGATCACTACTGAGCTTCATTTGCTCCTGAGAAAAGTAAATTAGCATTTATTTATTCATTGCACACGGATTGGAAGAAAAACTGACTTCTGCAAACTTTTGGAACAAACTCGGATCCTTTTTGGCCGCGTCAAGAAGGGCAAAGAAAGGATCGCCTCCATTAAGCAGCGAATCCAGATCGCTTCGAACTCGATTCAAGTTCGCAGTGGAGACCACATCGGTGACACTGAAAAACGTTCCGTCGTGCTTCACCGTATTTGTCGAGAATGTCTAAGCCTGCTTTGCCGTCATAAATACCATAAAAGCAGTCGACAAGACTTCCAATATCAGCAATTCCAGTCGTCAAGCCAAGACCACCCCTTAAATATTGTTAGAAATACTGATATTCAAAGAGAAGTGAGCGCTTTACACGAACATTGGATTATTGAGATGTGCTGCATCAGCGGCGAGCAGGATGCGCCCAACTCTCATACGCTCTGTGCACCTCTGATGCATTACGTATGGGTTGAATGCGAGGATTTGGTACTCATTGGGTGAAGGGTTTCCAGGAAGGATCTGTCGCAATTTGTCCGCCATGTTCTCTTGGAGTTCTTCACGAGAAAAGCCGGGGTTTTCACCGTAGGACACGCGCCACACTCCGTCCTGCGTGATTTGGCAGATAAGAGCAAAATGATCTGGATGAATGATCCATAATGTATCTTCCCAACCATACTTTTTAAAGTCATAACGTAGCTACGGCAAGTGTTAGCCTCGATTGAATAGTGGTTTTTGGGTGTTTGAAAGTTACGTTAGTGCCCATGATGATCTTGTCCCACATTTTCCCATCAAATTTGTTGCCAAACAGCGACTTTCGGACAACACTGGAAGCTCCATCGCAGCCCACAACAAAGTCACCTTCAAGTCTTTTACCACCCTCAATATCAACCCAGGCCCTCGCCCCATTTTGGCTAGCAGAAACCACTTTGTGGCCACAGTGCACTGTGACACTAGGTTGCTTGGAGACTTCTTCTAGAAAAACTCCCGCAAGGTCTTCTGCCGGGTGAATCACGGGGCCACTTTCTTCGCCTCCGCTCTGGAGGCCTGCCAGGCTATTGATGACTGTTCCATCGATTTTGCGCCATGTTAGAGACTCACGGGTGAGCCCGACCTGTCGTATTTTGCCCAAGACCTTGGCACGATGTAACACCCTTTCCAGTGGTTAGCATGACTTGATGGCGCCAAAGACGGTTTGAGATGTGAAAACCTACACAGCTGCAGCCGGCCCATAGGCCACACCACGAGGTCTTTTGTCAAGACCATCTAAAGCCTCTACAACATCAACCTTGATACCATGTTGTCCCAGCATCAGAGCCAGCAACAGGCCACTTGGCCCAGCACCAACCACAATAACATTGTCAAACTTTGTTGTCATGTTGGCAAAGAAGTTTTGAAACAGATAGGTTATCGATTGTACTCCCTAAAGGATCTCCAATGCTGGCGCCAAATCATGGTTTATTGAAAACACCTACACCTTGGTTATATCATCTCGTCAAGCCGTATGTGCACCTGACTCGGCAAGACATTCCGAATACATTATCTGGATAAAAATCTCCCTATACCGCTAAAGAGAGCATACCCAAGAGCAGAGATACTGTAACCCTAAATCTTCACTTGGTCGTTCAGGAGGTTGGGATGAAAAGCCCTAACCCTAGCCCTAAGACTGATAAAGCGGCCTTTCATGGCAGAATACTGGTCTAAACCACATCCATCCTAGCAGCTACAGAGTCTCCACCCAAGCATATAAAAATTCTCTCAGCAAAAAAACGTTTCCCTTCCTTTTCTCTTTTCTTTCTTCGTGCGGCGACGCAACTCTCAAAATAACATACCCGTGTTGCCTTGACAAATATCTCTTCCGTTGTGTTACAAGGTGTCAGTTGCGTCACAGATAAAACAATAATTGCTTACTGATTCTTACTTTATTGGTTATGAGTCTATCTTTTTTCTAATTGCGCTCTGTGACCATTTGGTTTGGGATCGGACATTTCTTTGCTACAGCTGTCAAGTTTTTAACTTGCAGATGTGGTATACGGATGATTCGGTTAGATAGTTTGAATGAGATCTGTTTAATGTCAATTCGTGTCTGTCTTTGATGGTAGTCTTGAAATAGTAAAAAAGCTGTCTATTCTCCAGCCTCATCACCAATCTTCTCCAATTTACCCATCTCTCTCGCCTGACCAGCTTCTCCAATAACTCGTATCCGATCAACGCGAATCTTCTCTCCATCGCCATCGCCATCCACAAAGAAAACGACCATCGAGTTCACCTTTTGGAATTTGACGAATCGCAACTCCACCTTGGCTGTGCCCGTCTTGCTATCCCAGTCCTCTGGCGCGATGGTCACGGTCTGAACGGGGTCGATGTCTTCTGCCTCCTCGAAGCCGAGAATTGTCGATCGGTTGGTGAACAATCGCAGTGTCTTGGGTCGCATTGGCAGCTCATCGTCGTCGCCGTCTTCACTTTCCTTGGGAGGCAAAGATGTGATTTGCAATGAATGTACTTTCAGCGTCGAGTTGAACGGAATGTACAGCATAAGCTGCTCATCTGTATCACTCTCAACCCAATCCGGTTCCTTTTCTTTGCCTTTATTGTTATCCAATGCAGATGGTTTCGATTTGTCAAAGAGAACCTTCGCGGTGCCCTTTTCGCTATCTCGGTTGGCCATATCCAGATCCTTGAGGGTCACGGTATCGGTAACGTCGGCGTAGTTTCGGGGTAGAGAAGCGCCCGTCCATGAGCCTGAGCTTCCTGCTGCCGCGTCACTGGCTTCGCCGGCTTCTGATGATTCCATGTTGTTGGCTTCTGTGGCGAGTTTGCGGATTGCTTCTGAGAGTTTGTTGGGCTCGGCGCCTCGGATGGTTGTTACGACGCGGCCGCGTTTGAACATTATGAAGGTGGGCATACTAAAAAAAATTCCTTAGACATGAATGAACTCAGAGAGAGAAGGAAGTCGTACGCAGTAACTCCGTATGCCTTTGCAATGTCCTGTTGCTGATCGACATTGACCTTGGTAAACGTAATCTGATTCTTCCGAGACAGTTGGTTGGCCAACTGCTCGTACATGGGCGCGATGGCTTTACATGGTCCACACCAATCTGCGTAAACTGAAGCATCGAGGGTATGTTAGATCTGTCCTATACACAACAGAGGAGGTGACGCGAAGAGTCACGATGGACGGACGGGTTTGGAGGGGTAAATATTGACAGCGAGGACAGACTTACAGTCAGTCACGATGATGGTGGAACTCGTCAAGAGCGAGCTGAACTGCTCTTTGGAGGATATGTGGACGAGCGACATTTTGATGATCGGATCGTTATGATCAAAGGTTTGTCGTTTTGGTGAGGGATGAAGAGATGGATGATTTCTAAGAAGCTGTTTGGAGGGAGAGCTCGCTAGCCTATCAAGTGACGACATAAGCTCGACTAATCGGGTTTAGCTGGGTATACAAACAAATATCCAACTTCCAATACTCCTCTCTTCACTTTGATAATTTGACTGTTTTCTCTACGATTATACGAAGACAAGACATTGCTAGCTGTTATCATGCTAATACGTTGGAAAGAGAACTCAACTAGAAGTATGACACTCAACCCGCCGACAACAACCTCCTTCATCGATTACTTTTTGGGCATTTCGTGAGGACCATCATGCCGCTGCTGAGACTCCATCTCACCGATTTCCACTATTGCATCTGGAACATTCATCTCATGCTGTGCCGTGCTCTGCCCCTCCGGAATCGACGTGGCCGTCTCTTGTGTCGGGCTACCGACTGAAAATGCCGGTTTACCATTCACATCTTCTATCCAGGACAGACGCTCATTCTGAACAGCGAGTTTTTGTTGCATGCGTATAATCCAGTATATCACGCCAGCAACAAGAGCTGAGCCTGCCTTTTCCCCTGTTGAGAAACCATGGCCTGAAACTGAGAGTGCCGTCGGCTCAGGAAATGTAGACCCAGAAGAAGGAGTAGGCCCAGGAGTCTTTGATGGAAACACTGTCGCTGTTTGAATCACCCAGCTTGTCAACGTAGTCTGCTCAGCGTTCATGATAGTAATCAAATCCTCCAAGACAAATATCCCCCCTCGCGTAGAAGAGGGATATCCTAACAGCCGCGCTGATCTACCAGTATCCCACCACATGACAAAAGAGCATGTAAGTGGCCAATCCTTATCATTGCTGATCGGCAATCCACTGCCAGAGATTGACCATGTCGTTGTTCCAGTCATCGTTTTTGCTTGATATTACCAAGTATTAGCCTAACGATTGAATCTAGGGGCTGCAGATTGATGTCCTCACCAGATGAGTTTAGGATATAGATATTGTCATTGAAACCGGGAGTGTCGCAGTAGACGCCTCCCCATCCGTTTCCGCCGTTTTCTTGCCATTTAAATGTCACCTGTGCGCCTAGGTTAAAGGTTGGCGTGTTTGTTGGAGGGAACACAGTGTATCTTGTGGAATTGGCGCTGGTTGTTATGGTGCTGTCTGGAAGCGCGCTGCTATCATCACTGTGGACAACATGGATCATACAGGAACCTGCTAAGAGACCAAAAAATCTCATGATTTCGAGCTGAAGTGTCAATTGAGGGCTGCTTGTTCTGGTCGGGTATACTATATGTGACGCTTTGAAAAGAGGGGACACTCCACTCGACGACTCATTTGTAGAAATGGATAACTCGGAACACACGATGTATTCGTGAGAGGCTTGCAACAATCAGGGTGGCACTATTTGACCGATTCCTAATTTCACTACGTCGATTGTTTGTACAACGATCTCAGCAAACAGGACACGACTAAAGCTTGCACACTGGGTAGTCCAAGTTGTACCAGGTTTACAAAGATGTATATTGCGAGTGGTTATATCAATTCAAATTACAAAAGCAAAGCACAGAACCACCGCTTGAAAATACGCGCTAATCCTGGGGAGTAGGACTATAACCACAGTATTGACCCTTATCACCACACCAATTCGGCAACATGAAGACAGCTTCGAGGCCTCACCCATTATTTCCCAGGCATCTCATGTACTCCATACCCAAGCTTTTGCTTTATACTGACGGGACTCATTTCCACCGCTGCTTCAGGTCTGTGGGAACCATACTGCATCATGCTGCCTACTCCAGGGCTCGACGGATTCATTCCGTGCATAGGATTCATGATCGGATATGGAGCTTGACCTAAATCGTTTACCTCCTCCATCCTTGTCAAACATGCGTGTTGAGCTTTCAGTTTTTGCTGCATGGTTCTGATCCAGTATACTGCGCCTGCGACGAGCGCTACACCAAGGATTACGCCGATTGCGATGCCTGGTTTGGCACCTGCTGGTAGACCCTGATCGGCAACTGGTGTCGATGTGGGAGGCGTTGTCGGTCCTACGGTCGTTGTCATGTACGGCGATGTGGTCGGTCCAATCGCGCTCGTAGTCGCTGGCATCATAAAGAAATTCCCTCCTCCAACATTAACTTGTATATCCGTACTTTTGGGGACCGCCATGCCGAATTGGCACGTCGCTGGCCAGCCCGTGAAATTGGCCAAACTCAGACTTCTCCCAAGAGCGTATGCCTCATACACCGTGACCCCGCTTGTGTGAGTCTCTAGACACCGGTTTCGTCAGCATGGACGGGGAAACTATGACTTGTTCACTGCTAGGTCAGAGCCCTCACTTACCCCAATATGACTGGAACCAACTGGAAGTATCGAATTCATCCAACCCTTGACGATACGAATGACAGAAGTATCCGCCCCCCGAAAATCCCGTTGCGTTCCAAACGAACGAGACTGTATCGTCCAAACCATAAACAGGGGTAGATTTTGGAGAGATGCAAGAGTAAGACGGTATGGAGGGGCTTGTTATCACAGCAATAGTAGAGGTGGGATCATCACTGGTGGAATCATCACCAGTCACCGTGCTGGTCACAGAAAGAACAGCGAGGAGGATTAGAGCGAACATTGTGTTGGAAATCAGAAGACTTCGGAGCACTTTGATATATTGTCACGTCAATTGAAGTGACATTTAACCAATTTTACAAGTCGAAGGAAGATGTGACGGAATTGTAGCGATTCGACTGCTTCCTCGTTCATCACTTTGGTTTGCTTTTCAAGGGGCACACAGTCTTGACATTGGAGTTACATCCTCAACGAGGCTCGTCGTACTAATAGCATGCACAACAATCCTACTAATGAACAGTGGACAGGAATGGACGTTACACCCTCCTTGGTCAGAGTAGTACTGACTTACCTATATCGTGACTCTTGACGTTCAATCACAAGGACGAAGCATGGTATCACCAGTTTGATATTATATTAATCATTAAATAACAGAGTTATAAGTACATTTTACCAAGCTCTCACACAAATTCGACGAATATAAAACAGTTTATCTTCCTCGATCACTTTTCAGCCATCTCATATGGACCCTCATGCCGCGGAGACTTGAGCTCGAATACCGTCACAGGATCAGCCGCACTCATTTCATGCACCACTCCCTCGCCCCTCTCGATATTTGAGCTGGTTGGTTCATTGATCTTGGGTTTCTTCCAAAAGCTGTCTTTTATTGGAGCAAACCCTGATAGAAGTGCCTCTGAATTCGAAGTCCTTCGCCATATGATTATCCTCCATGCTATCAACCCGACAAGAGCGAGAACGCCGGTTATAGAGCCAATGGCTATACCAGCTATGGCACCCCCTGAAGGGGCCAACTTGCCTTCAAGCTCTGGAAGCGCACCTGGGACCGCTATAACGGGTGGCTGTGTAGCGGTGATGGTTTGCTGCACCGTAGGTCCGGGTGGTGCTGTACTTGATGGCGTAACGAATACCGTTGTTGGCCCTGGAGCTAGTGTGGAAGAAGTAGCGCTGCTCGTGGTTATGTAAAAGTCCCTATCCCCATATGCAATCGCAGTTCCTTCTCCTCGCATTCCGAAGAAACATGTAGCTGGCCATTCCGTAAAGTTGCTCTGGCTCAGAGATTACCCGAGAGACGCTACAGCACATATTGTGGCGTCCCTAATAACAGTTGCTAGAAGTCATTATGATTAGCATGGACGGACTTTTCAGGGGTTTTTAGTGCTGGAGTAGATTTTGCCCTTACTTAATGACAGTTGATGTGATGAAGCGATCCAATAACGAGTGAGCGCCTCGGCACCCATTGAGACTCCGGTATGGCAGACGTAAAAGGCGGTGTCGTAAGCTGACGCGCTCCAAGAAAATCCCACCGTTTCGTTGAATCCAAAATTAGGAGCGTCCCCTGGATAGAATAGAGTATACGTGGGTTCGGCTGTGGTCGTCACATCGTTGCTAGCAGAGGTAGTAAGATCATCACCGAGCGAAAAACCTACGAGCGTAAGACCAGCTAGTAGGATTGAGACGATCATTGTTTGTTGCTTTGTGAATCTCAAATCTG
Source organism: Talaromyces verruculosus (assembly GCA_038993655.1). NCBI lineage: Eukaryota > Fungi > Ascomycota > Eurotiomycetes > Eurotiales > Trichocomaceae > Talaromyces > Talaromyces verruculosus. The sequence goes on from JBBVQN010000049.1 coordinate 264,865, forward strand.
TTGGCAACCCCTTTGTGTGTGCTGCTCATCCCATTTATCCTCGAGATATTGATAGATTGCCGATGGACTTCGTTTATAACACAGACGAAAATCGTGGAAAGATGGATAGGTGGCACAATTTCATTAGCGAGTCTCGTCGTACTAATAGTCTGTACGACAAATCCTGTATAGTTACTACCGAGCAGTGGACAAGAACGACTTTTCGTGGTTCAAGTAGTACCAGATAACGGAGAGCTGCCTGTATTGAGTGACACTGGACAGTCAACCACCAAGACGAAGCATGGTATTACAGGTTGTAAATCGTGCTATGTTTGTTAAACAATAGGACTATAAAGTATCATGATGATGCCTCGCACAAACAAGTCAAGTCACCTCATCAATTAACTTTCAGGCAGCTCATGAAGAGCATCAGTGTATCGCTGCGGTGGAGATTCCAGCTCAAATACCCTTACAGCTTGATCAGGCACACTCATTTCATGCGCCACATCGCCTCTCTCAATGCTTGAGCTAGTTGGTTCACCGGCAGGGGGTTTCTTTCGAAAGCCTGCTTTGATGCGCGCAATTGCTTCTTCGAACCCTGAGAGCAGTGTTTCTGGAGTCGAAGTCCTCCGCCGTACGGCTTTCCGCCATGTTGCTAACCCTAGGAGAATGAAGGCACCGCTTACAGAGCCAACGACGATACCTGCTATTGCACCCCCTGAAAGATCGTGACTGTCTTCGGGTCCTGTGATTGGCTCCGGAATTGTCTCTAGAGGAGGTGGCGGTATAGCAGTTGGCTGTACCGTAGAAGCGGGAGGCGCTGTACTTGTTGCCGTAACGAATGATGTTTTTTGCGACGGAAAAATCATGCTGGTTTGTTGAGTCTCTGTGGTCGTCATTGGCATAGACACGGTCACGTCGCCAGGAAATGACGTTAACTCCACGAAAAAATCCCCCCCTCCCGTGGACTCTGGCCCGTCTTTGGTATCGGTTGCCATGCCGAAGTAGCACGTCGCTGGGAATTCTGCGAAGTTGGCCGCAAACATGACGGACCCAAGATATTCTACCGTGTACGACGTCAACCGGCTATTTGTTACGGCTAGGACACAGCCATCGTTAGCCTAGACTATGTTCCAAACCGCTTGCGGTTCAATTGTGAAGTGATTTTACCAGCTTGAGGCGCCATCCATGAAGAGTATATAGAGAAGCCGCTGCTTGTAGTTGATGGACGGCAAAAGTAACCTCCAACATTATATCCTTCTGCGGACCAGATGAATGTGACGTCGCCGAAAAGATCGAAAGTAGGAGAATCCGTCGGAGCAAGTACGGTGTAGGTCGGATTGGCCGTAGTCATTGATGTGATTGTCGCATCATCACCTGCAGAGCTGGTAGAATCATCTCCGGCCACAAGGCCTGTAACATACAGACCAACCAGCAGGAGTGAACCGATCATTGTACAAGACTCAGTATTCGAGTAGATTGAGATGCCGTCTGAAGTCCGCTGGTCAAGTCATCTGGTCCCTGCCAATGGAATGATCCTGTCGATCGACACGATTTTACCGTAGGAAAAGATCGCGAAGACTTTTTGAATAGGACAGGTGCATAGACTCCCGATTTGTCAATAATAAAGCATGCTTCCTTGGCATCGACTGCCTGTCTGTGCAACAATCATGTTATTGCCGACTGCTGTGAAAATCAAATCTTTCGCAGTCCAAGTCGCACCAGGGCCGGCCCCGCCATGTTCGCTAGCCAGATTATAAACAGATGCATGTTTCCGTTCTGGGTGAGACAGCATTGCAAACCGAACCAGACCCGTCTCAGTGATTGGCCCAGTATACCTTCCGGTATCGACCATCGTGCCAGTTCGGAGATTGCAATTTTCCATTTCGTCCAGTCGAGCGGTTGAATTGAAACGGCCTGAAATATGAGCTGCATATGAACTCACACCTGACAGCTCCGAAATCTTATCAAAGCAGCTGCTTCTTGCCTTACAGCACGAACCCCGTATAGCATTATCTTGTTCATGAATGAAGATTACCTTCTTCTTCCTGTTGATCATCCTCAACAGCAAACAAAACCTTGATCCACAAACTACACCCCCGACACCCCACCAAAATCTCCCCATGTTGCGCCTCAGCTTCCAACTCATCTTCCGTAACAATGAACCCCTTCTCATCGCCGCACCTACAACCGCGATACCAACTTGATGAGCCCGTAGTCTCACCATCTTGCTCATTCATATCCTCCAGATCCACGATCTCAAGACCCGTGTGAAACGAGACGTCATCAGCCTTCCCAGCCGCTTTGGTAAATGACTTGCGCTGTAGGATTAGATCGCGATCATATTCAGCCCTTAGCTCGGGGTCAGAGAGGACTTTGTATGCATTCGTGATGTCGTCTATGGTATATGCATTACTCCCTCTTCCTCCCGGAGTTGGGGTTGGTGAAGGTGATGGTGATGATTTGTCGGGGTGGTGTTTCAAGAGAGCTTTGTGATATGCATTCTTGAGTTGTTGTTTGGATATGATAGGCAGGTTGCCTGCTGAGGATGAAGGGATGTTGAGGATTGAGTAGTAGTCTTTGTTGTTGATATCAGAATCTGAGGGTGGCATGTTGATTTGGCCAGCAGCTAGCTAGCTCGATGATAGGTTTGGGAGACTGGAGTAAATGTGAGTAAAATCGACAGCTGTGATCCTTAGTTTGATGCCATGGTATGTGTCGTGCCAGTAGAGATTAGATCTTGAAAATAATTTTTGTCCGCGGGGAAGAACTTTAGGTACGGATCCACCCAGCGCGGGCTATCTTAGGGTTCCAAATCACAGTTTAGTATTTACCAACACTGAGCACAGCTTATTATTACTTGAAAATTGAGGGAAAGATTGTCTCCAAAGGTATCTTATTCAAACATTGTCTCACATGAAACGAAAAACCTTGCTAACAGTCCAAAACTATCAGCAAAATAGCCACATCTAGCAATCTCTAATCTAGTTGTCTTTGTATGTGTATGTGTATGTTATCAGAAAAAACGCTCTCAACCGAACTGTAAAAAGTTACATGGGATATCTAGACAAATTATTCGGGAGAAAGGCAAATCAAGAAAATGGGGAAAGAAAGAAAATCCCTTACTCGCTAGTCTTGAAGACATAGCGGTCCTCGGACTTGAAGGGAACACCGAGCTCCAAAAGCTTGACAAAGGCATCGGAGAACTCGTTGAAGAAGACCTCGCTGTCCTTGGCGTAGCGGTCAACGTGCTTCTTGAATTCCTTGTCCTTGACAAGAGCCAAATCGCTGGGCAACATCATCAGTGTCTTGGTCTTGCTGTCAGTGTACTGGGCGGGGCCGTTCCACTTCTTCCAAGCCCACTTCTCGTCAACCAAGAGGCGGAAGAATTCGTTGGTGAAAACGGTAGGGCTGAAGTCCCAAGGGCCGTCATAGCCGGAGCGATCGGTGTGGGCACGGCCCAGAGAGTGAGCGCCGCAAAGAGCGACCATTTCGCGGTCATCGAAGCCCATGCGGCCGAAGATGGCGCGGATGTGGTCCTGGCCCTTGGAAGCATCGGGGAGACGTCCATCGGGAGTGCAGGCGGCAACGTCACGGTCCTGGCGGCCGGGTCTCCAGGGGATGGCAGGTCCCTGCATTTCCTGGATGGCGCAGACACCGGCAAGGGTCCAGAGATCACCGTAGCTGATCCAGGGGAATTTCTCTATATCACATCAGCATCGACCTAGATTATACCGCCCATATCAACGAGAAAGAAAACTCACCGTGGACGGGCTCGAGGAAGTCACGGGCAATCTTCAACCCAGCATTGGCACCGTGGTCAGACTCGGGAGCGAATCGCATGGTAGCTCCGTTGCTGCCACCAGTGCCGGTCTCCTTGTCGTAGGTACCGCTAGCGTGCCATGCCAATCGAACGAGGACCTAAACGAAAGTCAACAGACGCTCAAAATCCTAGCGATGTCGGGAAATAGCTTACAGGTCCGTAGCTGCCATCATCGTAGTCATCCTTCTCAACCAAAAGACGGGCAATCTCGTTGTAGACCTTCTGGTAATCTTCCTGCGTAGGAACGAAAGGACCGGTAGCCTTGGCCGTAATATCACCGCTGCTGTAGAAGTAGTATGCAGCACCACCGGCAACGACACCACCGAGACCCCAGAACAAACCGCTGTTGGACTTGCCAGCACCGGCTTCGGAGGAGTAGCCACGGCGGCCAGCAGAGCGGAGGGTCTGGGCAGGGACGGCGAAGCGAGAGCTGCGAGCAACGGGACGGAGGTTGGAGCGGGCGATGGCCCGGGTGAAGGTCCTAGCAGCGGAGGCCATTGTGAGGTATCGCACGTCGTGTACTGACGCGAAAAGAATGAGTGAGAAATGAACGTGGATAGAAATAAAGAAAGGAAGAAGTGGCAGGAGGGAGAGAAGAAGAGGAAGACAGTAAATGCCCCGACGGGAAAGGGAAAGTACAGACGGACACGGAGGAAGAACCCAATAGAAACGGTGGAAACCTGCGGCACCGGGGAGGAATGACCAATTGGAGGGCTCTGATTGGGGAACCTTTGGCAGCTTCTGGACCGCGGCGTCTCTGTCAGCATCTCTCCGCGTCTTCCCCACCGGGTCTTATCGGATCTCGTCGTCTACGTAGTAGACGATTGCTGTGCTTATAGTCTATACATACACGACAACACTCTAGAATCACTAGAGTCACTAACATTTTCAATCGCTCTTTAATATCATATCCTCTTCACATACCTAGTTAACTATGCAGGGCACAGAGATGAGAGATCAACAACAGCCACCAATCACAGCCCCGCCCACCTCGGAGTCTCCCGCAGCCAATCAGCAGCCGATGATTGAGAAGCAGCACCGAGGAACAATTATATCTTGGGGGCGATATCTCGATTTTTTCTTCAAGCAGACTGGCTACCAAAAAAAGACTTTTTTCTTCGACTGATTGATTACTCGATAACCTGACTGAAATCACAGCAGGTGATTGTCTGGACCAAAAGAGCTTACAAATTAGGCTGTATCATGATTCATTGAGCATCTCAGTTAGCCGCGCCAAGACACCGAGAATCTGGTGCCTTGATGCCTTGACGCCTTATCGGAATTCGGAATGTTTCCGTCAATATTCCGCACAGACATATAGTTCACGATCTATTCAGCGTTCACTAAGAGGCAAAGGAGTGTGATCGACCAAGTGTATTCTATGCAGATCATACTACTAGAACTATGTGTACAAATACATCCATCTACCATCCACCACCCTTGCCACCAAATCCGCCTTCGTCTGCCTTCTGCTTCGAAAATCCTCCGCCGCGAGTTGGTTTGGACTGTGCCGCTTCGTGCTTCCGAAGTTCCTCGGGGACTCGAGATATAGATGATTTCATCAGCATTTGTTTGAGGTCGTACCTGTAAATATAAAGTCAGTATATTCTTTAGTATTAATGAGTCAAAAAGAAGGGGAACATACATCACGTCAGTGTCTTCGTTGCCCAAGAACGTTATGGCAACGCCACTCTTTCCAGCACGACCAGTACGACCAATACGGTGCGTGTAGCTCTCGATATTGGTCGCCATGTTGAAGTTCACCACCAGACTGACATCGGGCACATCGATACCACGACCAGCCAAGTCCGTCGCAACGAGTACATCAGTACTGCCGTTCCGCACCGAGGCCAGCGCTGCCTCACGCTGCTCTTGCGTTTTACTACCATGTAACGTGACAGATGAGAAGCCCATCTGTTTGATATCTTTGGCAACAGCGTCGCAGTTTCGCTTGATATTGACAAAGACAATGATGGGAGGTTGGAACTGTCCAGACATGAGAATATCGGCGAGACGCTTCTTCCTCTTATCTTCACCTGCCACAAATTCGACGCGCTGCTCGACAGTGTCGACGGCTTGACCGACGTTACCGATTGTGACGATGGCAGGTCTTCGTAGGTATTTCCGTGCTATTCGCTCAACAGCTGAGGGCATAGTTGCTGTATACATCATAGTCTGTCGGTACCGTCTGTCTCGCCCGCCAACGTGTTGACTCATTGCTTGTGCGTTCTCTGCCTCCTCTGTATCCGGCTTTTCATTCGTGACGGGCAGTGCATCGAGAATCTTGTTGACTGGATCTTCGAAACCAAGGTCAATCATTCGATCTGCCTCGTCCATAATCACATAACAACACTGCGACAGAACCAGCATTCGCCGCTCCAAACAGTCGACGAGACGACCAGGAGTGGCAATGATAATCTCCGCGCCATCTCGTAAACTGTATGCCTGTTCCTCCAGCGAGTGACCACCAACGATACTAACAACGTTGAAATTGAGAGGCCTTGAAAACTTCTTGGCTTCGATCTCAATCTGCTGCGCCAACTCTCGAGTGGGTGCGAGAATAATAGCATATGGACCATCGTTCTTTCGCCATTCGAACTCATCAAGTCGAGGCAACTCAGCAATATAGACCAATAGAGGAAGCAAAAATGATGCTGTTTTACCGGAACCAGTCACGGCCACACCGATAAGATCTCGAGATTGTAAAGCAATCGGAATAGCCGCTCTCTGAATCGGCGTCGGATCGGCATATCCAACTTGTTTGATAAGGTCAAGTAGTCGAGGCGGTAATCCAGACTCCTCCCATGAGCGCATCGGGTTCGGGACACTGCCACCTTTGGTGCTGATATTAAAATCTTCTTTGAAAATACGCCAGTCTCGTTCGCGCATCTGGTCCAGTCTCTTCTCGCTCCAATGTTTCTCAATTGCAGTCCTACTGCTTTCTTCCTTTCGTCTCCTTTCCATTTCTAGAATCTCCCTAGCCCGAGCAGAGCCCGCTTCACGATCGCGGTCTTCCAATGCTTGAACGTATCTCTTTGTAGCGTCATCTGCCATATCTTCGCCGAATCCAGCAAGTCGACCTCGTCCGAAGAAGTTCGCTTGCGCCTTGTTTTGATATAGCGGGTTATAATCTTTGCTTGTATCTTCCTCGGCATTCCATTCAAAGTTGAACTTCCTTTCCGTAGTACGCTTTCTTTTCTTCTTCGCCGAGAAATTAGACGTCTGGTTTGCACCCATATATCGCTGTCGAACCAACTCTGCTTCTGCCTCTGCCTCCGAAACACGCTTGTCACCTTTCGAGTCTCTTTTACCGAATGCAATACGTTTCGGGGGAGCTGGTGGCGTCAAGTCGTAATCCTTATTTGGTTGTTGATTGCGCATGGCGGCAGGTCCTCGGGGTATCTCTGCATCGTTGCGCAATGTGCGTGGACCGGTGGGAACAGGACCCGATCTCGAATCGACATCTGCTTTGCTATCGTTCCTGTCCTCTGATGTTGTACCATTCTGTACCGCACCGTTTGCAGCCCGACCCTGTTCGATCTTTGCTCGTCGCTCGGCTTCAACTTCTTTGGCGCGTTTTTCTAATGCAAGCCGCTCACGTTCAGCTTTTGAAAGAAACTTCGGCTTTAATAGTTATCAATTTGTTAGCAATCCAGAACAAGATAGACGAAGTATAGAAAAAAGACCAACCTTCGAAGCCGCCGCATCTGCTTCCCTCTTCTTTCGCAAAAGCTCCTCAACACTGAGCGGTTTCGCAGCAGCTGACGAGCCCCAACCAGCTTTCTTTTTCTTGACCACAGGCGGCGCAGGCGGCGCGAGACTTTCAACTGGAGGAGGAGGCGGCGGTAAACTCTCCTCAGGTGGTGGAGGAGGCTTTATATCGGCGGGCGGAGGAGGAGCATCATCCATCATCTCCAACGGTGGTGGCGGAGGAGCTATATCTGCTGGCGGACCGGGAGGAGGTGTTGGAGGACGCTCCAAGGGATCATGAGTGCCGTTCATGACCGTGTCGGCCATATTGTCTGTATGCGCGACACCTGCTTAGAAGGAAAGCGTTTGTTGTAGAAGTAAAATAAAAGAGAAACAGTTCGAAGCCGTCGTCGCCTTTCTAGAAATTTGTATCTCCGTCACCAAGCAATGGTAAGCATACAGAGTTTGGCCTATTCTGTTTATGGTTAGTCTTCACGGTCTGCCACCGCCTTTGAATTTACCACTCATGCTCAAGCCCTAGCCCTAAACCCTCACTCCGCTCAACTCAAGGCAAGCTCTGGATCTCTTAGGCAAGATAAATTTTACAGGAGTAAAATCTTGGAAACTTCCTAGAGTCGAGAAACAGTTATGTGGCGTCTTGGTCCAGTCAAGTCGCGGTAATACATGTAACCATATGTGGAGACTAGACCTACATATGTACGAAGAGCTCCAGGATTATTGTCCTGAAAACAGGAGGTCCTAATCTGCAAGTTGGTTTCGTAACATTCCGGCAGAAGCTAGAACACTAGTGTATACAAGGGTTTAACGGGAGATGGTAGAGCGAGCCCCGCCCCCGCATGACTAGTGGTATCCAATCCATGGATAACATATTTTTTGGAAACCTGGCATAACGTAGACAAGATTATCAGGCATGAATGATCAGGAAAGAGTACGCCTCGCGCACGATGCATATACTGTAGCTATACTCTGCCCGCTGGAGGTAGAACTGAGCGCGCTGCGGTACATGCTCGATGAAGAACACGAGCCATCAGCATCACACGAATCACGGGGTGACTCGAATGAATATGTGTTTGGAAAGCTGAGTGGCCACAATGTTGTTATTGCTTCATTGCCAGCCGGCCAACAGGGGAAGGTGTCGGCCGCCACTGTCGCACGAGACATGGCTCGGTCGTATCCTTCCATCGTGCTGCGTCTACTAGTCGGCATTGGAGGTGGGATACCTAGTTCCAATGCTGATATTCGTCTAGGCGATGTGGTTATTACTTCCCCGACAGGTACTGAGGCCGGAGTCGTCCAGTATGACCTGGGAAAGCAAACACCGGCTGGTTTCGAGCGTAAAGGGATTCTATCTCCTCCGGCAAGTGAATGGCTGGCTGTCCTGCCGAAGATACAGTCTGACCATCGAATCCGGCCAAGTAAAGTATCGACCTTTATTTCGGATATGTTGAAGCGGTTTCCAATGCTGTACAAATACAAACGACCGCCACCGGAAGCAGATGTCCTTTTTGAATCCGATTGCTTGCATCGGATGAAAGAACCGACATGCTGGCGATGTGACCGCACAAGACTGGTGGGCAGACCAGCACGCACTCCAGATCCAGCTGAACCGGCTATCCACTATGGTCTCATAGCTTCTGGGGATAGGGTCATGAAGGACGCAATCGAGCGGGACAGGATTAGCAATTGTTCTGGCGCTCCGATTTGCTTTGATATGGAAGCTGCTGGTCTGATGAACGATTTCAGGTGTATTGTCATTCGCGGTATTTCAGACTACTCGGATTCCCATAAGAATGATATCTGGCATCCCTATGCCGCCGCTGCAGCTGCAGCCTTTGCCAAGGAGTTGCTTTCTTATGTTGATGCAATTGGTGAGCGGCTGTTTGCTCTCTCTCTGATGATCTGTCTGACTTTGGTAGAGTATATCCCGCAAAAGATCGAAGGGCCAAAGACGGTCAATGAAGACAGTGGGTTTTTCATTGCAATAATAGCGGGAAAAATGTTATTAAAAAGTCTTTTAGGTGAGGAGGAATTGGTTGGATTTTTGAAATGCCTCGGTGCTACCAATCCTCAAGATGACCTCGCCGCCATCGACAATGAACGAGGAAATATCCTAAACGGCACTTGTGAATGGGTATGCGAGGAGCGTGAGTATCTGGACTGGATCAACTGCCATGACTCGAGTTTTCTAAAACTCACTGGCCCTCCAGGAATCGGAAAAACAACCATCACTCGCTTTCTTCTACGACAGGTGCAGAATAAGAAGATTGATGCAGCTAACATAGTCGCTCTATATTATATCTGTGATAGTAGAGACGAAAAGCATCGCAACCCCATAAACATTATTCAGTCATATCTATTTCAGCTTCTGCAGAAAAGGCCCCAGGCATTTGCACGTATTAGCAAAAGCTATGAGCTGGAGAACGATAAAAATGCTGCATGTCAAAATATCAACACTCTTTGGAGATATTTCCGCAGTGTCCTGGAGGCATATATTTCCATAGAAGTCATTTTCTTCCTTGACGCCTTTGATGAGACAGAAAGAGACTCGAGAGCGGCGGTTTTGCGACTTTTTGGAAATTTCCCACAAACCTGTGATACAAGCCAACAGATTCGCGTATTTGTTTCTACCCGACCAGAATCTGATATCGAATACTACTTGAGTGAAGGATGGAGTACCCTAATAGCTGATTCAGAGAAGATTAGGGCGGACCTAGGAAATTTCATCGCGGATGGAGTCTCGACGCTGGCAACAAGAAAGAGATATCCGGTGCAATTGCGAAACAACGTCTTGGAGACATTATTTCAACAGGCTGATGGCACTTTTCTATGGGCGTCGTTCACTTTAAAAGAGATATCTCGCTGTAGGAACTATGAAGTAAGAGGCAAACTCGCCAATTTGCCCTTTGGTTTAGATGAGGTCTACGATCGGATTCTGCGACAGATTGAACCGGATCGCGTTGACGATGCAGCATTCGTGCTGCAATGGATGGTTGTTTCGAGAAGACCCATTACAGCAGTAGAACTGGCAACTGCGTATAGATCACACAAGGGAATCTGGGACTCGCTGCCTGGCGATGATGACATTGATGAGTTGTCAGATGTATTTACGTCCTGTGAATCTCTCCTCTTCATTAACCGGGAAAAGGAAACCATTTCCCTTGTTCACCAGTCTGTAAAGGATTACCTCTGCAGCTCCCGTCTTCGAGGTTTGCATGACATTGGACATTTTGCAGTGGCTCTCGATCAAGCAAATAGACTGGCTTTTGAGAGTTGCTGGGATTATTTCAAGTCCTCCGATTTCAACAACGGCCAGGATATTATTGCTTACGAAGATGGAAGTTCGCGGCTACGCACAAAACCTGGCATTTGTTGTGCCCCCGATGACAATGCTAATGATGATAGTAGTGTTGATCAGATACCCGCAGCAAAGATATTTCTGTCTTATGCAGCTTCTTACTGGAAAGAACACGCGGTGTTGAGCCAAGGTTCTACTCTCAGTCAGCCTCGATGGCAGAATGAGAAAGTGGAAATATTGCCGACCATTCGAGACATGTGGCTCTATAGGGTTGTCAAAGATAGGCCAAGCTCTAGCCTTGAGTTAGTAAGATATCTTCTAAAACATGGCGGGAATGCTGCTGCTATTGGGGAAGACGATGAATATACACCATTGCATCTTGCAGTACATGCAGGGCAGTATGAGCTGGTCAAACTGTTGTTATCGGACGGGCGGCTCGATCCCAACGTCCGCGATGGGATTGGTAGAACTGCATTATTCGTGGCAGCTGTTAACCTCCATGGTGATATCGTCCGTCTTTTGCTAGACCATGGCGCCCGGAAGATCTCTACTACAGCCCGAGTTTGCCGCCACATTCCCAACATGGCAAGTCAGTCACTTGACGATAACCAGTTGTTTTTGGAAGATGGACGGATTGATTTCAGTGTGCTCGAGAACTTACTCAAGACCGAAGGCCGCTTGAAATCGTCTCAGGCAATCACACTCATTAGAAAAGTAACTTCCTTGCTTAGCCGTGAACCAAATGTGTTGAAGATCTCCGGGCCAGTTACTATCTGTTCTGACATATATGGGCAGTACTACGACTTGTTGAAGATTTTCAGCATCGGCGGATCCATAACGGCAGGTTCGTATCTTTTCCTTGGAAATTATATCAGTCGGGGATACTTTAGTGTTGAATGCCTTCTACACCTGTACACTCTGAAGATCAACCATCCAGACAAAGTCTTCCTACTTCGCGGTGGACATGAGTGTGAACAGCGCGCGGACTTGTTTTCATTTAAGCTTGAGTGTTCCCATAAGTTCGATTCAGGGAAAGTCTACCAAGAGTTTATAACTTCATTTCGAGCATTGCCTTTGGCGGCCGTAGTCGATGAGATTTTTCTCTGCCTCCATGGTGGACCTAGTCCCGAACTGACAAGTTTGGAAGATATTGACCAGGTTCGTATATCTTTTTTTTTCTTTTAGAGTTTTCTTCTGTTCTACTATCAGACACTAATCACGATTTTTATAGCTAAACCGACACGTTGAGCCTCCTACTCATGGTCTAATATGCGATATTCTCTGGTGTCGACCGGCTAAGGATTTTTTTGACTTTCGGGATTTCGAATATGACGAAACTAGAATAGGCTTTTTATCGTATTATTATTCATCCGCAGCTGTGCAGTCATTGCTTGCCAAAACCGGTCTGACATGTCTCATTTCCAGAAACGAAAAGTCTCAACAAGGACATGTGAGTCGTCTCCCATGGCATATCAGCGTCTTCAGCGCAGCGAACTACCTAGATGCGCACCAAAACAAAGGCGCGATCCTTAAGTTGGGCCATGGCAGTCACCCGCTACAGATTACACAATTCGATGGATCACCTCATCCTTATTACCTACCGAACTTTATGAACGGTTTAGAATGGTCGTTTCCTTTTGTAGCCGAGAAGATTGCAGATATGGCTAGGTTCCTAGCGGGCACAGTTCAAGAAGGGGATGAGAATAACAAAGAAACGAATTCCTGGCTTCTATCAGAAGTTGTGGACATGCATTCGATATGAAACGAAGGGACTCATTATCACCTCCTCCATTAGTCCTTCATGCGGTTAGCTCAAGAAATAATGGGCTTGTTACAGAAAGAAAACTGGCTTATCCGCGCTAACTTGTGGCACCAGAAGACACGTTTTACTATATTCATATGCTAGGCTTTACCTTGTGGATGATCCAGCTGTGAACCTTGTTCCCTAGTTCAACCCAGGAAAGATAACAGCACTGTTCAAAGAGATTTCAACTGGCTCCCGGCAATTTATTAACGTATAAAAGACTTCTGGCTAGCAAAATCTTTAAAATAAACTATATATTCTGAAGCAGATTTAGTGAAAAAAATAATTTTTTAACAATATAAATCATATTAGTATAAGAGAAATATAAAGTAAACATTCCTTTGTCGTAGAATACTGTTAGATGTTTGTGCGGTTCTGTTTTATTTGACAGCCCTCCGGATTAGCGAAAAACCAGCTCCAAAACAGTTCGCTTTAGGTAATTCAACACGGTCCTTATGCTTTTTTTTTCGTAGTCGTCAATAGCTCCCTTATCTTGTACGAGATTCAATTAGAATGGGCAAACAAGATATTTTAAGTTATTGGTTTAGCTTCCAGAAAGAAGACCTATTCTAGACGGTTTGGATGAGCTTAAGTTGCTGAATTATACAGGGTATAGATGAGAATTCTATTTGCAGAGCAGGCTATTGGAATTAAGATGCTATAAGCAACTGCTATCTTGCTGTATTATCTTAAGATTTTCTTTGATAAAAAGCCCTAATTATGCTGATCTATTGTAGAGAGGGGTACCTATATAGGAAAAAAATTTAGTAATTTATAGATTTTTTATCCTCTTCTAGCTTTAGGGCACATTCCAAGGAATCAGAGTAAAAATCAAGACTATATCCCCCAAGTTTGTATAGAATACAAGGTCCCTTAGATATTATTCAATAGTCTAAAGTTCTATACCTTGGTTCTTAAGTAGAGATCTAGATCCTCAAAGATGCTTCCCAAGTATAACATGACTTAAATAGTTTCTTTAGAATAAAAATTTATAGCTTCAATATATTCTTATAGTAAGATTATATCTAGTTCAGCACTATAATATATACTAATACCAACAGGATGCAAAGTACCTGACAGTCTCTTAGCCATCATCAATGGAACCATCAACAGAGAAGATCGCTCAGATCTATTGCTAAAGACTTAGATAATAGATACTAACAAACTGCCATCCATCTCGGCCAGATAAACAGGTAACATTTTATGTTTAGGCAAAATATATTCTTTAGACAAGTTAAACACAGCATGCGCTAGATAGTCAATGTAAGACAATAAAAACAAAAAGTGCGGGAAATAAATAATTCTGTAATTGAAGCTGAACCTAGCGTGACTAGCTACGTAGTCAGAGGTACAGTTGTGAAACTGCAGTCAATTCCTGGCTTGCATGCTGAGCATCTTATAGCTAACTGTACGATCCAATACGGTAGACTGATTTAACGCCGCCTGAGCGCTGTCTTATGAGGCCGCTCCCCCACCCAAAAGGAAAGTCAAAAGTTCACTCAGGTTGAAGTCCACGTAAAGAGGATTCTCTTGAACCACCTCCTGCACAACAAAGTCTACAAGTTGTAACTTCACGTCTGACATAACTTTCTGTTCGTTCCCTAAGAGTCTATTCATTTCGTCTCTTGGATGTGACGCTTTCACTTTAGCATATAATCATGCCGCCCCCATATGCACCTCCGAGTCAAGAGATAGACCACGCTCGGACACGATCTCCAACGGATCGTACGGTGGATAACCGACAGCTAGCGACGACTCCCACGCCAACTCATCACACGGTGGATAATCCTCAGCAATGGACTGATAGTGCTTTATCTCTAACACTCACCAATCATACCACCGGCGATCAACCGGAATCTTTAAATCCCAGCCTGAAAAAGGACGGGTATAATATCGAAGCTCAGAATTCACATGGAAGTACCATGCTATACTCGGCAACCGGAGAGCAATCTAAGAAATTAGTACGGCAGCAACCGAAGAATGAGTCAAACGTATCTACGCCAAAAGCACTGTTTTGGGCAGCTGCGATTGGGCAGACGACCGTTATGCGACTGCTGATAGAGAGAGGGGCCGATATCGAGGGAAGGGATAAGAAAGGATCTACTGCTCTACACCACGCCGCTAAGAGGGGCCAAGAGGGAGCAATACAGCTGCTTCTAAAGTATGGGGCCGATGCCAAGGTGAAGGATAAGGATGGATACACCGCGCTCCTCCTAGCGTTTAAAAATAAGAAAATAGCAGCAGGGCGGCTGTTGCTAGAAAAGGAGGACCACGCCGCGGTTACACGGCTGCTATTGAGTTATGGTACCGATGCCGATCTGGAGGATTGGAAAGGAGAGACTGCCCTACATCGGGCGGCTGACAATGGGCACGAAGTGATTACACGGCTGCTACTGGAGCACGGTGTCGATGCAAATATGAAGAAGGATTATGTGACTGCCCTACATCGGGCGGCCCTGCGTGGGTACGAAGCGATTACACGGCTACTGTTGGAGCACGGTGCCGACGCTGATCCAAGGGATTGGAAAGGAGTGACTCCCCTGTATTGGGCGGCCGAACGTAGGAACGAAGTGATCACACGGCTGCTGTTGGATAAGGGCGCTGATGTCACAGTGAAAGATTATAACGGAGTGACGGTTCTGCACTGGACAGTCAAATGGGGAAGTGAGACAATAATACGACAGTTACTAGAGGAAGGGGCAAACATCATTGCAAGGGATTCCAGCAGAAGGACACCGCTACACTACGCAGTCGAAGCTAGAAATTACGCTATAATACCGCTATTACTGAATAATGGGGCCGACATCACAGCAAGCGATTCCAGCGGACAGACAGCACTGCATTACGCAGCTATAAGACTCGATTCACAACTAATACTGCTGCTGCTGGAGAATGGGGCCGACATCATGGCGAGGGATTTTGCAGGGCACGCGCCATTGTACTACACATTCGACGGTCGACTAACTGATTCCCTGGCGGACCCGCCCGCAGCAGCGCAGTTGCTGCTGGCGAAAGGTGCCGACATGGAGGAGCTGCGCAAAGCGGCCAAGGACAAGGAGTCGGCCGCGAAATCGGCCGCGGAATTTATGGAGTTCATGAATTCGTATTGGACGTCACTCTAGGGGTCTGAATGGATTGTACCTACATGTCTTGTTCATGTCTTGTTCATTATACACGAATAATTTGTGTTCCCGTCACGTCATTGTTTCTCTGCCTGTATTTTCTCTCTCTCTCTCTCTCTCTCTCTCTCTCTCTCTCACACACACAAAATTCAGTATCGCCCTGCGGCTAAGCCGAAAGGGCAGTTATCACTGGTCGATCAATACAGGTCCTAATATACATATGCCGTATCTCCTTTGAGTCCATACATAGATCCTTTCAGTATATGTCCTCTCAGCCGTCGATATCGTAGGAATCCTCGTGGGTTAGTTATTTTTCCCGGTAGACTGGCTTGAAGGCGCTTCTTCAAGTGTTCAACATCCTATCCTCGGCAGTTGAAGTCTACCATCTTCGGCACAAGGTGGTTGGCGTAGGTTAGTTAGGGGAAGGGTATATTGTATGCTACCTTACCTCTAAACCAGGGCTGGCCCTTGAAAATGAATGAGTTTAGTTTAAATTGAATCATTTCCGAAAGTCAGATGCAGCAAACACACTCCCAGAGCACAAGCCAACACATAAGTGGTTTCGGTACGATGCAACGGTGAGGCATCGAATACCGCTAACTAAGCTCTGTATAATGATTGGTTAGCTGGCCCATTGCCAAAAACATTCTTTTCTTCGTTTTTTTCATCTTCCTCATTTGTTGACGTTCCAGGATTTCTTATTTGCTGAAAACCGGCTGAAGTTGGTTAGTTTCATCCCTTATGTTTTGGATGGCTTTGCGCTACTGGGGTTGTACATAAATGTGGTTGCTTGCTGCGTTGGATCTAACAGCGCCCACGAGAAAATTGTCCGCAACTTTTTAGTGATGGGCGTTCTGACCAGGGTCAAGGCCTAGATAATAACTGATTAGCTCCGACAATCTCAATATTACAATTTAAATCTACGAAGAGCGCTAAGCAGGCACAGGTAGCCAAAGCTAGACCCTGATCATGTCTAGGTTGGTGCAAGACAGGGTGCCTTCAATGCCTTGAAGACACTAGGGATCTCCAAGTTGGGTAAAGTGAGTGACGCGAACAGGGGTCCTAGAACCACCATTTTTGGTCGAGATACAGCTTCAGTAGAGTATGCCAGCGATAGCTGATTGAATTATAAGCACCGAGCATAGTCTCTAGCAGGCTATAAGCTCAAATCAGGTCCAACTTCAAGATTATCTTTGTATGATCTCTAGTCAAGTTAATGATCTTATATTTGGCCAGATATCCTTTACTATACAAGCCAATGGCCTTAAATTAGTCTTAGAGTAATATACTCTAGCTCAGGATTTGATATAGCTAACTATCAATTAATAGAATTAGCTGGAGGATAAAGACTCTATCTTTGAGTAGCCCTAGCTAGTTGCTACAGCTCTCTTAATATAGATGCCTTCATATACACTCTCTTGTATGATTGGTACTGTACGAGAGCTCTGGTGTGAGTGGACTATAGGCTTGAATGGCCAACCAGCTGTTCAAGTCCTTAAGCAATAATATGGGGCTAAATAGAGATCTGAACCTAAAGAACATGTTATGTTTGGAAGAAGAAAGATTATTATTAATAAGATATATGCTCGTATGAAGGATGGGATTCTGTAAGCTAAGTTGTTGAAGCTCTACAGCTTACTTAAGCTTGAATAAAGTGCTACTGGCTAAATTAAGAGAATTCTTAAAGGAATCTGTCGGTTTATACCGGTCCCGGATAACGCTCAACAGGATTGGGTTAAGCACAGTCCGACAGCCCTACGTTTGAAGCCAAAGGAATATCTATTGTATTCCTAAAATTCAGCTTGATAACTAAGAAACTGGGGTGCTGGGGGTACGGCACGTATATAAGTAAACAAAGGCACGCGTCCCAGAATGTGATATAACACATTCCGGTGCGTATACGTCGAGGCAACGGTTGCTCACATGCCGGGGTACGAATTCACGTTCCGACATTAATCAATATATAGAGTGCTGAGTTCTCTAAGTCCTTATTATTTTTAATATATTATTAGAATAGCTAGGAGTCAACTATCCAGTGAGCCCTGTTATGGCTCACTATAGGCATTAAAACTAGTTCTACATCCTTCATTATCACCGAATTCCCTGTAGTAGGGTGTGCGTAGGATTCAAGAGCAGTCTTACTCAATATTGGATGCCTTTAGATTGAGTGTCTTTGCATTGCGGCATATAAGCACTGAGATGGGCACCAGAAAATCGTTTAATCTAGTACAGAAACGTCATTTGTACCTTGACTCATTCATGCATGAAGACTGGATTGTCTAATAACTAGTTACATTAATGAAGATGGAGGAAATTTTTAATAATAAAATTACATTTAGCTCTTTTGACTCTTGAGATCTCTCTATCTTTTACCATTATCATTCTGATGAACTGGCCACAGAAGGAAAACTAGTTAGTGATTAATCACTTGGAGAGAGGCTCTACCTTAAAGAGAGACTTTAAGATAACAGACCTTAAAGATCTAATATTAATTATTAAATATGACTTTACTTCCACTAAAAAGGGCCAGCACTGTGAAGATCCACTTAGCATGGTTCATCATCGAGGATATCATGGGGCGAGCAGCCACTCATCCTTGTGAGGAATTGGCATATTACTGTATATGCTACTTCAATTCTAGTAGACTTGGGATTGTCACACCAGTAGTGACAGATTCCTAGGAGTAGCTATTATCTTCCATAAATCTATATATGAATGAATTAGTGTCTCAAAGATAATAATACGAATAGCTCCGTCTTTTAGATACACTCTAAGAATAATTTAAAGCTCTATTAATAAAGCTCCTGAGATTTTTCGGCTGAAGTTGTCTAGAGGGGGGCTTTATCTTTCTTAATATAACGAGCTTGGTTGTATCTATTCTCAGCGCGTCGTTCCTGTCTTCGCTTCTTAGCTTGATTAATGCCCATGAGTCGAGCACTGTATACGTGTGTGGTCTTTGCTATGAAAGCAACAACTGTCGATTCTTGATTCTTTATAGTATGATTGTCTTAATGATGGGAAGAGTAGAATATCCTGTAATAATGATTATATATTTTATAACCTACTACGACCAGTCTCTCTAGCTAACTTAAGAGCATCACTCAATCATTTTAACCTGGAATCCATGGCTACTATATCCGCATAGCTAATTATCTACTTCTTAAAATAGATCTGTCCAGCCCGCTAAACGCCATAAGCACACGAAATTGTCTCCACCTTTTGGCCATTTCATAGGTCACTCTCACCAGGCGCTAGATATGCGGTAAATTTCGCCCTGGGATCTATCAAGGCTGAGGCATTATCCAGAGGCAAAACTTGGAGCTCGTAAAGAATGTATAGGCTCAATGTTCACCTGGTCGCCATGATACTTGAAATCTACTGCTGTTAAAAAGGCATACATAGCGGTAAGGGAGGACGTTCGTTGATTTTTTTGACTCAAATGTAAGCGCGTCTCACGAGCATATGGGGGAAACTTTTAATGGGTGTTGTAGGCTCCATCACAGTGGCTTTTGTACGGTGATTTCTAGATTATGCGCTCGCACCTGGCTTGACTGTAAGAAAATGAGTGAAAGATCCCTAGACCGTACTGACCGTAACCAGTGACAACAATAACTATCAATCCGGAGGAAATTGGGGGTTGTAGATAGCGGGATGATTGTGACCCATCGTGCGAACGGGCCTCTAGCCGGGCTCTGCATCGCGATCGGATCAGTGAGCGCTCAACATGGTCTGGGAGCAGGTCGCGCGTGCTCAGTGAGCAGCTCTGGGAGTTACTCAGCGGCGATCCAGGATCGTGCCGTGAGCGCTCCGAGACCCCAGTGTGAGCGGTCACGTGCTAGGCGTTAAAGCGGCGGCGCCAGCCAGCCATCACGACGCAAATCTGTTACCTATATAGTACCTAGGTACAGGTCAATAATGGGCCCTTCAATGTTCGATCTAACCTTCGAATACCTAGGTAACTGAACAAATATTCTATTATATAAAATTGCCATATTTACTGGATTGACATTGTTCAATAGCTCATGGTAGTATAATCTGGAGTTGTACGGAGTAGGCAATAGTTTCGCTGTCTAGTAATCCAAGCTTCATGGGTGCGATGAGATCGTAGCATTTCTCGGTAAGCTCTTTGTAGCCCTTCATGGGGATACCGGCGATACTGGCGTCGATCTCATCGCAGCCAACGTTGGTCCAGCATGAGTCGTAGAGGTCGCGGTCGAAGATGTCGAAGGAGAGACCCAGGCGGATGAGGAGGTCAGCGCAGGCCTCGCGTGGGGTGAGGTCGGTGAGGTAGGGGTTTTGCTTGACTTCGGGGGCAGTGAACGGCATTTTGGGTTTTGTATGTTGATGATGTGTTCTTGGGGAAGTGGACGTTGTATGAGGCCGTTGATATCGTTGACTTCGTGAGGGCTTAGTAAATCGCAACCGCCAAAACACCAGAAATTCCAACCCTACGACTACCTCTTACACGTTTTATTATTCGCATTTATACATCTTCATCAAAAAAAATAAACAATGCACAATGCTTGTCTGACCAGGTATTCAGCTCCGCGTCCTTCGCAGGTGCGGTCCGACGAACCCCGACGCTAAAGACATGTCCAGCAAGTGATACTTATACGAGGGCCATTTAGCCTTAAAAGCTAATATATTTTGGTATTTACAGTTTGTAGCGGCAGTATTAGCGTCAAATTTATAGCTGTCACAATGTCAGACTGTTTGCATCTAAAAGTACGACTATGGTTGTCCAGGGCAGTTCGGCACCCGTGCTGGTGGAGTATGAAGCCCTAATCTCTGGCTTTATGCTATGAGGGTCCTTCTCGAATTCTAGAAGCGTTTAGAGA
Source organism: Talaromyces verruculosus (assembly GCA_038993655.1). NCBI lineage: Eukaryota > Fungi > Ascomycota > Eurotiomycetes > Eurotiales > Trichocomaceae > Talaromyces > Talaromyces verruculosus. The sequence goes on from JBBVQN010000049.1 coordinate 285,437, forward strand.
ATTTTGATGAGCATTGATGTCAGCAACTTGCCAAATAAACATAGAAATCAATGCCCCTCTTTCGTTTTGCCTGTCTAGGTCTTTTCATGTCATATATGTAGTTCGAATGTTTCTGGTATGTAGGTCTGTCGTTCGTAGGTCGACTTCACGCAAAACACTCTATCTAGGTCGAAAAACGTTCTAAAAATGGGTCAACATTGATACCGACCGCCCTATCCTTGCAATAAATGGCCCAAATATCACCTCCACCCAGAGAATTGGCTCAGCCTGTGCGCCGTACTCCGTGTTTACGATCATAGCCACGTGCATACTACATAGTGGACTGCATACTAATCCAGTGTCTGTTAATTCCGTTAACCTAATACGTATGCGTATAGGTGATATGCTGATTCTACTAGATAAGGGCGTAGGGTCTATTTCTGTCTATCTGATAGGCTCGTTCGAACCTTTTACTCTGCCCCAAGCAGAAACCCTATCCCTACACCACTAGTATTGATCTCTGCTGGAACCACAACCATGTTCTTGAGCAGCAGGTTATTGTTCTTTCTTGCGTAAATACATGCTAATTATGTACGTGGATATGTACATATGTACGTACCATATCCCAAAGGCCGTATACCTAGGTAGGACATATGTCCCAAGGATATACCATGAATCAGGATTCATCTGCAACCGAATATACATCAAGCGAGGAGAATATGCCTTATCATACCACAATATAGAATATGCCTATGACCCTAGATACTTGGCCAAGTTTCAAATATTTAGGTTCGGACCACAAGTGGACGAAAGGATCTGATACTTATGCATGGATACATTTCACTTGGTCACCAGTATCCGCGTGAACTTTGGCGAAGACGGTAAATCGGCACAGATTACTGCCATGTCCCTGGTGCCTCATTGCCCTCCTACTACGGGTCTGGACCCCGTGGGGAAGTATTTCATGTCTGGTGCTATTTATGATTTCCGGGCGGTTTTGAATGATGACGGAAAGTGGAGGTTGAATGGGTGGCATCTTAAATTGCAGTACATGCAAGGGAATGCGGAGATTATGCCTAATCTTCCTGAGGGAGGTCTATTGGGCAGTGATTGATGTCTTGTTGAAGGTTCCGGGTAGACAGTTGGATATCTTGAGGATTTTTGGTTTGCGTTGAGTTGATTTAGAGCCGTTGAATCAGTTTCAATAAATTCTTTTGAGAAGCCTTCCCTTGTGACCATGCTACTAACTGACATCTGATTGTCCAGAAAAGCCACAGTCGGCTCCAACTTTATGCATCAGGACCTGTTTCCCGTCGTATATGATCAACAACCCGCCTCCGATCATACTGTAAAGCCAGAACCTCCGGGATCCTTCCCTGCCCATCTCCCTCATCCATACTCGCCCCTACATCAATCAACCACACAGCCAACTCCTCATGCCCATTCGCAATAGCCTTATGCAAAGAACTTCCCAATTCCTCAAATCTTCTATCACCCGGCGGCCCCTCAACACCAATCTCTTCAATATTAGCCCCATTCTCCAAAAAAAGCTCCACTATATGCCCATGCCCCTGTTCTGCAGCGACAACTATCGCACCGCTTCCGTTAATGACTGCACCATAATTGAGTAATAACTGCACCATCTCCGCATTACCATTTACTAGCTGCCGCTGCTAGTGGAGTCCTTTACTCCTCAAATCAGATTCTTATTCGGATCTGCGCCATGCTCTAAGCAGTATCTGACCTAGTCGATGTTGTTCGCGTCAGCCATGATGCCTAGTACATCCCTGAACTAGGGGATGTAATAATCTATATCTACTACACCGACCTCGATGAGGACTTTGTACGTTTCGAATCCATTGCTACCAACATGTACGATGAGGCGGCGTAATATCGGTGTAACCCGAACTGTGGAGCCGTGGGAGAGACAGTAGTTGACTATCTCAGCGGCATTTGAGTCGGTGGCTGCAAAGAGTATGTCATTTATGGGAGGAATGTAGTTTATGTCGTTGCTATGGCGGGTTTGGAGAAGGGTCTTGAGGTCGTTTAGGCGGTTGGCTGCGCACAGTGCTTGAAGCTCTTCGTCCAATGGCGTAGAAGTAGAAGGCATGCTCAGCATGGCTGCTGTGAGGGTTGTATATGCCTGAGCAGTAAGTCGATGTATTAAGTTATGGACCTGTTTATCTGAATGAGTTGTTAGCTGGCAATGTTGAAAACAGACGTTGGAGATATTGAAGACATGATTAGGCAGATGCTTTGACTGATCGACCTATCAAGCACCCGGCTTGGGCTCTAGCAAAATTGAAAGTCTTTAGCGACTGATTAAGAAATTAAGAGTTCTACGAAAGAGTCTATGCGAAAAGTCATTCAAAGCATTTTATTCATGCATACAAGCTTCGTAATCCATCTCTGTAAGACGAACCATGCCCGTTCAACCAATTAATACGCCATTAGGTTATAAATAAAACTAAAAACAACTCGATACTTCCCATGGTCTCTTACTGATCATGGCGAGTAACCCATGGTATCAATCATAGTGCAATGTTCTACAGATGAAAGAAGAGGTGAGTCAGATGAGATGATCTGATCGAATGATGTCAAGGTATTAAGGCGGCATTAGTAATGAGATGGTTGAACTGGGACCTGTACCGAGTTAGCTTGTGCGTCTCAGATAGCAAGAGGTAGTAAACTTACCCCTCCATTAGGCACTGGTATTTGTGCTTGCTGCTGCTGGTAATAAGCATAAGCTGCAGGGTCTGGTGTGGGAACAGGCTGAGGAGCAGGTGGAACAGCTTTAGCGGCTTCCTGTTTCTTGTTTGTAGGTGAGACTGAAGCGGGTCCGTGAACTTCGCGGTCCAATGTAATATATTCTTTGGCTGCGGCCTTGGTTCCCCGTTCAAGCAGATACACCATGTAGTTTTGGACAAGCTCTTTGACTGTCTCAGCGGGCAAAGCGCTCTTGAGTCGAAGGTCATCAACCACCCTTTTGATCCGGTCGTGTTGAACAGTCTCAGTGTCTGAAGCGGTGGGTTGTTCCAGTTCGAACAGCAAATACCGAGTCCAGAATGCACGACTATCCAAGCAGGTCTGTTGGTTGCTTTGGAAGACCTGCCGAGCCTCGTCCGCGGAACCCTTGACTCTCCAGACCAATATGGCCCACTCGGCCACGAGAGCAGCCTTGGTAGCCGCATCGAAACCAGGTGTCTCGATTCGACTCTTATACACATTAATAGCGTCTTCAAGCTTGCCGTGACGGCGAGACAAATTCGCTAGGGAGACAATGGTCTCGACATGGTTTGGGAGCGTGAAGAGGATTGCTTCGTGGATGTCTCTGGCGATATCAACACGTTCGCTCATTTCCTCAAAGTAGGCATAGTGCAAGCGCACTGTGGGGTATGCAATTGGCACGTATATAGTGCTTGCTCTCTGGTAGATATTTCGCACTTCTTCTTCCTTTTCTGGTTGCGCTGACATCCATCTAGCATAGCGTAGCCAGAACTCATCGTAGTGAGCGCATGTGACAAGGCATCGTTCATATAAGAAGACGGTACGAGCATAAGAACCCTCTGCTTCCTCGAAATCAAGGTAGCGCTTCCAGTTGGCCAATTGACCTTCATCTAACTCGGTCACATGGAAGTATGGGCGTTTGATCTCGGATTCATAAGTCCAGCGCTTTGTGGTTTCAGTCTGAGTTTTAGAGAAGATCTCCAAGTGGTAGGTATCGAGGCGTAAACGAAGGTCTCGCTCAGTCTCAGCCTCAGACTTGGCGCCGGGAGCAGGCTGGCCACCAGCAGCCTCAATTTCTGCTCGGTACTGCGACAAAATCTCTGGAGGCGCTAATTCGTTTAGGGGTCGACCCTGTGCGAGTTGTCGGTATCGCTCAAAGTAACGAGCATACTGATGCATGGGGATATGAATGACGCGGCCCAGGATGGCAAATATTTTATCAAAAGCCTCAAGCCGTTCCTCAAACTCGATGTACTTGTCCCAGAAGGGATGGGCAAGGAAGTCCAAGCCTACGCAGTTTGCACCTCTTTCAAACAATCTGTCATCAGAATTGTCAGTCTTGAAACCCAAAAACAATCAGGAACCAAAAGGAGATGCAAGGGAGAGTGAGGATGTCAAACATGAAGAGTTGTTATGTTGCAAATGCGATGATGCGCGGAGCAAAAGAACATATTCATATCTCCATCGTTCAGGTCATGAACGAGCCTCGAGAGCATAAAGGGCAGGTAGGTGATATGTAGAATTAACTGTGGTTGGACGCTCTGTTTTGAATGAGATCCTCCTTATGGGAAAAAAGAGAGTTGCCTGAAAGAATTTATGGGTGAGAAGAAAACCTCAGGACCTGGTTGCAGGCGAACGATCTCACCCATATTTCTCATCAAGAACCAATCCAATTTTCTTCTTCAAAAGTATTCGCAGGTATGAACCCGAGTCTTCGACGGAAAAAAACCGTGCTGCGTTGTAATGTGTCAAGGGAAGGGGAAACAATTCCAATCTATCTATACTTACTCTCGAATGACATCAGAGTCATGGTTTGTTTCGACTTTGAATGCGCAGTAGTTTGTCCATAGGTCGACTGAGGTGGGAATGCTTGCGACGCCGCGTTCGTAGACCTATAGAATATTAGCAAACTATATAGAACTGCAGATAAGAGAAACAAGCTCACCATTTCCGCAGCTTCAGTCCCAGCAATTGAAAATTCAAGATCGGCATATTTCTTCCAGTATCCGAACAGCAGAGGAAACTTGGCGAGGAATCGGTCGTACCCATTTCGAACGGTGGTGATTGCTTGCGGATTCGAGTTTCGATTAATACCGCCTTCGAGAGATTCTGCGCCGCGCACTAGTTTTTCCCATGTTTCGAAGTTATCCGGGTCTTCGACCTGTAGGAAAGATGTCAGTCAGACAATGCTTCGTGAGTGGAGGAAACTCAGAACAGGTGCTTACCAGCTCAGCCTCGAGTTTCCTGAGCTCGGCATTCTCTTCCTCTGAGCCGCCGAAAGAGTAGTCGGCCATTGTGAGAGCTCCTCAGATAAGGAAAATGGTCTTGTGGATTAATTATTGGATCAGTGACTGTATGATATTCGCTGACTACCAGGATGTTGGCTGTAGGTGAAGGTGAAGGTGGAGGTGGAAGTGGAAGTGTAGGTTGGAGAAGAAGAGTTCGGCGAATGCGGGACGGAAAAGAGACCGAAGAGTCGTTCCTTCCGAGTCTGCACCAGCCACTTCGATCTAGACTGAAAGAGGCTAGCGCAGACATTGTTTCATAGCCTGAGGCACGCGCCAAGACTGCCTCGGGGCAACAAATTCATCGAGCAATAATTTCTGTATCTCCGCAAGCACAATTATCGCGACGCTTGACGATCCTGCCGCGCCCAATTGCTCTCTTTTCAGCTATCTTTAACCGACTTGATTGACTGATTTCTGAATAAAGAGCATACGGCACAATGGCCACAACAATGGCTTCGCGCCTGGTCCGAAACATGACCAGGAGGACGATGACCACAATGGCTACCCCGACAGAGAACCTTACCCAGCAAGTTACTGAAAGAGCCACCACCGCAGCAGCAAACCCCAACCTCTCATTCCTCCCTCTACGCCTGCGCAACTTCTTCGCCAAATATCCTCCCCAGCACTACTCTGCCGCCGTGGCACCCGCATACCGTCTCGTGCCCCCTGCCGACGCAGTCTCAAATACCCACAACCCTACTGCCAACACATCATCAACAGAAGAATTCGATCTCTCCTCATTATCACCCGAAGACCTGCCCACACCATACACCCCCAACCGCGACGCAAAAGGCAACAAACGCAACCCAACCGCCTGGTCCGCCTCCAAAGCAATCCTGTATAACGACCCCGAACACCCAAACCCATTCCTCCCTCAACCATCCCCCAACGGCAAGAAATGGCGCTCCCCGAAATATGGTCTGAGGCAACAAGCCGATCTCATCAAGATGGCTAAGAAATATGGCGTGGAACAACTACTGCCGACATCCCGGAAATCGACGATCTTTAAGGAGACGAGACTCGCTGAACGCGGTCTGGCGATTAAAGGTACGGGTATTGGGCAGAAGGTTAAGGGTCATAAGTGGGAAAGGACGATGGAGACGAGGTTGGAGGAGAGGAAGAAGGCTATGATGGAGATGCCGGAGTTGATTCGGCAATGGAAGCAGGTTAGTTTCTTTTTCATTCAAACACAAGCCAACTTTGGAGATGCTAATACTTTCTATACAGAGAGGTCACGGACGAGGATGGAAGAAGTGGCCCAGGCGAACGGCTTGATATATTTGACGGCTCTTCGCTTACTCCTTTATTTGCATTATATTTGGCGAATTCTCTTAAGAGGAAGACAAGGGAACTGTGTGTTTTGACTAGATTCTTCTTCAAATTGTATTATATTCTGTATATCTTGAAAAATCATCTGCTATCCTTGTTCATAGTAAGACGGCACAACCGTATCCCCAACCATGACGGTTCTTTCGGATGCTTCTTCAGTCTCATCCTCGATTTCATCAGAATCAAGATCAAGTTCATTATCTAATGTCGATAATGTCGATAGCCCCAAATGTCTTCCAAAAATAACCTTCCCACCTACCCGCCTAGTCTTCGCCAACGTCGACAACGGTTCCTCCCGTTTTTCGGCCGTCATTTGATCAACGCATACCATCTGGCAGCGTGAACAAGCGCCAAGGACATCAAACTGTAATTGTTTCTGGCCAATTGTTATAGATGACCAAGTGTCTTCAATGTAAGGCTGTTCAAAGGGTGACGATGTTGACGATAGAGTAGGAAGTGATGAGTATTGAGGATGAGAATGAGCAGGAAGGTTTTCGGCAATGACTATATTTGCCCGAAAAACATTGGCTGCTACTGTTTTTGTGTTGGTATTGTTGTTGCCGAGAGGAGAAACAGTGCTGGATGTAGTCGAGTGTTCCTTAATTTGTTCATTCAGTCTGTTCACGGATGATCGTGAGATCAGTAGGATAGGACTTTCATTTGAGAGGAGGATTGGATTTGATGTGCCGTTCGCTCTTCTTCTAGGGCTATTTTTGTCGCTATTCATATGGCTAGTATCGAGCGGGAATGTGCCTGGCATTTCGTTTCGTTTCTTGAGTAGAGTGTGGTGATGGCGATAAGGGTTCTTGGAGTGACGCGCAAAACTCCTAGGAGGGAACCGGGCCAATGTGCATGGAACGCCGAGTAAGTTAGAAAAGAAAGTCGAGATTTCTGAAGATGTATAGACCTGGATGACGACTCTGTCGCCACAGACTAAAGACGGTTTGCGGACAGAAGCAGAATTCTGGCAACTTCTCGTCATCTCAGTAGTGATAACTCGCGGATCATCTCTGCTCAGTGGGACATCCAGTTGACGTCTACCAGTAGGAAAGTCGCCGATGATACGAAGAAGACCATTTTCAAAATCAAGTATAGGTTTTATCAGGGCCATGCGTGGATACATCTTCTGACTCAGGGCAGCGCCCGTCCCTTGATGTACGATACACCATTCACGATCCCAGGCAAGGCCTTCGGGACGCACCTTCCATGCCACTCCTGATGGTACTGCAAAACCCGAGCAACTCTTGATGGGATACACAGAGAGACTCTCCACATAGTACCTATCCGCTTCTGCTGTACCCAAAAGTTGCACATCCGAAAGTGCAGGTAAAGGCGGTTGTTCTGCATAAAACTCCGTGATAAACGACACGAAACGATCAATATCTGTAGAGCTTGTCATTGGCCCAAGGCTCAACCGTAATGCACCAGTTGATTTGCCCTGCATTATGTCATTCTCATCTCCACACCTCTGGCCAGCCTTGTAATTTGCTTCCATCTCATCGTTGCTCAATCCTAGCAGACTCGCGGTACCGCCGGGGTTGCACAGAGTGCCGGATCGTATATGTATAGACTTGACGGAAGCCAATTTCTCAACTTCAGACTTGCCGATCCAGTCACCGTTGCTGTCGAGTAGGTTCAGTGCAATGATTGGACCTTGAGTGCTTCGGTTTTCGTAAGAACAGCCGGGAGATACGTAGAAATGACAAACAGGTTTTCCGTTTGCATGTTTGATTGACGAAAGTCGATCGAATAGTTGCTTTGCTAAGAAAGCACTATGATTCGAGATATTGGCCATTGATCCATACAAGCGTTCGTGCACCCGAAATGCCGAATCGAGTGCAATTATGTTATGGAATGGAAGGGTACCATCTTCGAGCTGATCATGGATCGATGATTGTTTCCTGGCATACCATTCATTGCTAACAGTGACCATCTCCACCGTTCCCCCGCCGAAATATCTTCGATGGTTAAAGACATGTCCGGATTCCTTTCTGACAATCAAGGCTCCTAGATCCGGGAAGCCGAAGATTTTATAGATGCTGAGTACGACAAAGTCAGGACAGACTTGGGGATCACTTAGATCTAACGGTGATGTAGAAACCAGACTTGCGGCGTCAAAAAGAGTAAAAGTATTTCGTCGTCCCCGTTGTCGAATTTGACTGCACCAACTCAAAGGAAAGCGACGACCATTCATATTCGACTGTGCAGGATACGCAAACAGCCTTGCACTATCGTCCTCGGCATCAAGGCCATTGATCCATTGTCGAACTTCATCATCAGTCGAAAAGCATCGATTGCCCAAATCGGCCAATGCCCGTACTCCAACCAGACTGGTATGCGAATCAACATGATATCCGTACCAGAAACCGCGCTGACTATGAGGCGACGGACGAAAATCTCGCAAAGTTTCAGCCACTAACTTGATTCCCGCCGTTGCGTTAGGCACAAATACCAGATCATATACATCTGGATCTGCGTTGAAGAATCGGAGAGCTTTCAGTCTGATGTCTTCGACACGGTTAGAAGTAAGTTGAGAAGATGCAGATGCTGAATGCGGATTTCCAAGTAAATTGCCGGTTAGATCTTGAGAGTATTTCTCTACGAGAGATTTGGCATATAAAGTGGTTCCCGCATGGTCGAGATATGTGACATCTAAACCATCGGATCAGTATCATGAAGCTAGAACTGGGCGGAGGAGTACAACCTCGTAATGTGGGATATTCACGATCCCGGATTTCGTCGATAGATTCAGGATAGAATTCCTGTGCGATATCAAGGGCTTGATTCGCCATGGTGAGATTGATAAGGGTTGGTTGTCTTCATCTAAGGATGGGTGGCGACATAGAGATGTTGTTCCTTTGGGACCAAGGCGTTGACGTGATAAGCGTCATTGATGGACCAATACTCAGCTGGTCGCATGTGTAGGAAGAATGAAAGAGTATTGAAATATTAAAGTGATCAAGTATCCATCTTCATGGAGGATGTATGCAGGAGGATGTATGCAGGAGATAGATGGTCAAGCAATCTGAATTATCAAAGTCTGGGTCGTCTTACAAACAGCGGAGGTGGCCGATGGATAGCAGGCAGGACCTACCTTCTCAGAATCTCCACAATACTTCTGTCAACGGTCGTGAATAATTCTCAACTTCTTGAAATCATGCCCAATAATATAAAGGACAATCGATGGTTCGAAGTATTTCAACCTGGCCAATTTGACTGCCGGCATTTGACAGTCCTTATCGCAAGTCGCCGCTCTGATCGCTGACATGTCCGATCCAAGCTTGATGGCGGATGTCGCCGTTCGTCTACTCACAACTCGTTACATCGTACATCAAGATCAATTGAAAGTCATTAGTCATTCATTTGATCGTCTAAATACAGGTCATTTAATATTCACAGGAGAATCATCAAGCATCATCAAAAAATACAATACAATACAAACAGACAGACAGAAGCAAGTCCAGCAGCGACCATTTCCTCCCTTACCCTCGTTATTCATTTTCACGTTTTTTTTTTTCCTTTCCAATTTGTGTTTCTTTGTTTTCATCCAAGTCATACGATTATACCACATAATGGCGTCGACTAGATGAGCCACTGCGACTGCGATGATGACCGCGACGACTGCTATGACTGCGACGTCGGACCACCGTTTCCTTCACCACCGTATCACGATGATGTCTATGAATCAACAGCGCAAAGAACGCCGTGATAAAGAAAAATACCACTTCCATAATACCCATGGCAAAGGAAGCCTTGAGCATGGAACAGGTCTTGTTAAAGTTTGGTGTTTCGCCCGTATACACGATCGATCCGAATGGGCCGAGTGAGACGGAGGAAGTACTGTCACTCCAGCTTGTGCAGGAAACGTCGGCGATGAAGCGCAGCTGATAGACGCCAGCGATCAGGGCGCCGAAGAAGCACAGGTCGAGGAATGAGACGAAGACGGCTGAGCGGCGCGTGCTGCCGAAGCGGAGGATGGTGTCGATGCACCAGAAGACGGCGATTGTGCTGACGATGAAGAGGACGAGGATGTAGGCTGGGGTGAGTTGGTTTGCATTGAGGAAGCCATTGACAAAGTATGCCTGTAGTCCGTTAGTTTTGATATCCTCGCTGTTTTCTTTATCGCAGAGACAACTTACCAGCATGCCAATGATCGGAATCAAAAAGACGATTTCCGTCAGGCGCCAGAAGATGAAGAGGACTTCTGCAATCATCTTGACTTTTTTTTTAATCCAACGGACGACTTGGTGGTTATTGCGGTGCGATGCGATGCAATAAAAATGTATGGTCGCCCAAAAGAGTAATGAAGAGAGTAACCAGTGACAACGGCGCGATAAGACTCTAAGGCCCCGCCTGTCAACAACAATCAACTTTTTGTCGGAATGTCAGATTCTTGAGATCAGATCAGCAGTTCATGTATGAAATATTTTCTGGAAAAGAAAAAAAAATGTAAGAAATGACGAGACCGTGCATTCGTATTTAACAGCAAGCAATACCTGAATGGAACGGTCGGAAGTTTTTAGTTGGCGGGAGGCTGGGGAAGGGAAGCTATACAAATAATCCGATGGCGGGGGATTCATTTTTGTTGTAGAACTCCGTAGGAGTACGTACAACCCAGCCATGCACGTCAGCTGGTAGCTGATTGATTAGTTTGATTATGACGCTTGTTTAGTTATGATTTTTTTAATTTATTTTTTTGCCTTTTGTTTAAGATGTCAGACAGCCAGCCTTGCCAGTGACATTTGTGATCTAGATTCTGCGCAACCTCTTGAAGAGCCAATCACAGTTGTCCGTCGGGTTTATTTACTCCTGCTGTATGCGGCCAATCATTTTTGCCTATTTTGCATGCTCTTTCTTTTTCTTTTTCCGTTAGGAAGGATTGAGAAGGGGTGTTTCGAAATGTCGCTTTATTTATCCAAGGTTGCAATGCTATCAAATGCTACCAATTTATCCAACAAATTTCAGATCTCTCCCGCGAGATCTCGTGATTCCACTGCGCTCTCGATATTCCTTGGACTCGCCGATCGCCCCGGCGAATAATAGGTTGTATCGTACGGCTGATGCGATGTCGTTGCCGCGCTTACATTCAGCCTCTCTCTGCCTCGGGGAGCGGTCATCTCGAACCCTTCGCTGACATCCTCACTCGATGATGACGAATATCCGTCGCGATCCCGGCGCTTAGCACGGTATACTGCTCCTCTTCCGGGTGCATTCTGTTGTGGTTCGGGGTGTAGAGAAAACTCCTGGCTGAGATCTGCCTGCCGTCCCCGAGCGTACATCTGCTCTCCACTCTCGTCGCGGAGGGGAACCGTATCGTCGTCCTCACTCATTCCAGCCGGTATTCTGGGTTCAGTGGCCCAGCTTCGAATTGGGTACGCCCTGCCCTTCTTCCACGGCTCCGAGAGAGACGGAAAATATTGTCGATACGATGCCCATGCCGTAAACACACCCAACAAGGAACCGGTTATAACATCAAACGGATGGTGTCGAGCGTCCATGATTCTGCTCACGGCAATCAGCGTAGCGGCGAGAATAGGGACCATGACGATAATTGTCTTCCAGACTTCGCCGCGTTTGTCCATGATATGCATTTTGCCGCTGAGGTAGAGGGAGAGATAGAATAAGCCGGCGAAGGATGCTATCAGCCAAAATGTTAGTCATATACTCTTTGCAGTGCGAGAGGAAGAAAGATCGCACAGCTACTATGTCCCGAAGGCCAGGACCGAAACCCATCCTTGATCAGCACCGGATCACCCTGACAGATCGTCGAGTTCGAAAGTCCAAAGACCGGCAGATCCTGACTGCCCGCTGCCGGCTGACAGCGATCAATGAGATCCGGCCGCGGTTTTCCGCATGCATTCTTGAGAATCTGTGTAGTTACAAAGGCCAGCCCTTGAGACAACAACAGGCCCAGAATGCCGCAGTTGAGTTCCCATAGACGATCTTTCAGTCTATATGGGCCCGTTATTCTCCGTCGTCCAGATCCATGGGGGGATGATAATTTGTGGTGGGAGAAGAGGCCGTCGATCACTAGTGTATAGAGGATTATGACCACTAGAGGTGACGCTAATGAGATGAGCAGCGCTTCTTGTATGGTGATCCGTTCCTTGACGGCAAAGGGATATTGAAGGCTTTTGTTCTCGAGGCTGAAATGTTGGTGATATGGTTCAATGCGATCTAGCATCCAAAATCCGACTGCAAATCCACTAATTTATCGGTCAGTACTTTGCCAAAAATGAAGACTGGAAAGATGACCGACACGATGAATACATAGTCAGAAATATATCTAAGTCGCGTTTTGCGCGGTTAGCATGGCTGTTCTTCCTACCACAATTTCGAACTGACTGCATACGAAATAATAACTCGAGCCCTAAGCCGTTTCTTCGAAAAGGGCAATTTTGAAGGCAGTTGAGCCATGTCGCGTGATGACTCTCTGAATTTATGAAACGAGAGACTTGGCGGATCTGCGCTAAACCGATCTGCAGACTGACTGGGCTGCCAAAATCACAACCACCTTGGTAGATTTCGGAGCAAGAAGTCAAATAAATAAGTGAATAAATATTAATCTTATAACAAAGAAACAATGGTAAAACGAGAGAAATAACGATGCCTGAAAGAGTGGATCGGGGGCCAAGAAAGAATGCTTGTTATTATTTAATCTCTGAGACGTAAGATGATGAAGAAAGTGCACAGACGCCGAGGCAGTGCGGCTTGGGCGGCGTCTACATAGTAGAGAGAGCAGATACCTTCCTATTCCATCTGCTGGGCTGGCAGCATACCCTATTCGTACGGACAAGAACTGATTTTAGCAATGCCCGAGTCATGAACATTTAGGAGTGATTGAAGTTAAAATTGAAGTTGGCACTTGGTTGGAATGGCTCAGTTCAGAAAGAACCAATTTAATATACAGAACTAGGCATGGTGTTGTACGAGTATAATACAGTATGCAAATGCAATGAATGTAGCAAACCCATCTACATCTTTCCTCCAGTCATCTCTTCAACCACCTGCTTCATTCTCTCCTGCTCAATTCGCCATCTTCCATTATCATCCTTCGTTTGAGTGTTGACAATACTCTGGATCGTAGGCGGTGCTCCCTTGTTCCATACATTGGTTCCAGTACCGGTGTCCGATCGCCATTCCTCGACGTTACTCTCACGGAACTTGTCCTCAATTTCCTTCATGAGCTGCTCCTCTGTAACGATAAAGTCTCGCGCATTCATGTACAAAGTATGCAGATTGTTGTTGCGTTCGGCAGATTTCTGGAGCTGTTTTTCCAATACTCGCTCGCGTGACTGGGCAATGCGGATCTCTCGGTCGGGGTCCGGTAGGATAGAAGGTTGCTCCATTAGGCCTTGAACGACAGATTGTCTTGTCAAGCGCTCATCGTCTCTCTCCGGCTGTCTCAACACGCGCTCTCGTCGAGCCTGCTTGGCCGCACTGCGCCGCGTCATAGATGCAACCGTAGTCTGTTTTCTCTCGTACAACTCGAGCAAACCTTCTCTCAGGTTTTGTCGTCTGTTTTCTGCCATCCGCTGCTTCCATGCAATAGTTTCTGCATTGGGGTCGTTCTTCTTGACTGTCTTCGCCTTGGTCGGTTCCTGGGTCACGGCAGAGATGTAGGCCGGTGTAGGCTTGTCGGGGCGACGGGCTGGGAAAATTTCACGTGGAACAGGTAGAGTACCCTTAACTCGAGGCTTTGCGGGCAGATCGGGTTGCAACGTTTGAGGAACCTCGATGTAGTTGGGGGATTCGGGGCCGACACGCAGTTTGGTAGAGACGGAGAAGCTGCGAACCTGCCTCGTGGCAGTCCGGTAGCTCCTGACGAGCGACATTGTGTCAATCACTATAACAGAAACAATTGCAATGTCCTGATATAAATCGAATGGTAATGAGTTGAGGATGAGTGCTCGACGCAGCACTGGATAGCGTCTGATGAGTGTTGGTGTTGTCCGCATGGCCGACAATTTTCAGTAATTGGCCCGTGCACCACTAGTCCCGGTCGCTCCTACTTTTTTTTTTTCTTACCCGCCTTTGACAAAATCCTCTCCTCTTTCCTCGCCAGACACTCTGTGCCATTTTTCACTTCTTCTAATTATTTGAAGAGAAGATTTATTCCATTATCATGGGTACAGGAAAGAAAGAGGCCTCTCGCAGAGAGCGCCAGGGCAAGACCGGCGATGGCATGGCCAATGTCAGAACAAAAGGCGAAAACTTCTATCGGTGAGTACACCAGCAACTAGTCCCAGTATAGACATTGTCTGACTTACTATTGTCTACAGCGATGCGAAGAAAGTCCGTCATTTGAACATGCTCAAAGATGGCAAGGCCAAACACGATGCCCAGGGAAATATTGTCAAGGCTGCTTCGTACCAGTCTACAGAATTGCCCAATGCCCGAATAGAGCCAAACCGCAAGTGGTTCGGTAATACCAGAGTCATTTCTCAGGAAGCATTGACTTCTTTCCGAGAAGCAGTTGCCGAACGAGCCGCAGATCCATACCAGGTTCTTTTGAAGACAAACAAATTGCCCATGAGTTTGATCAGAGACGGTCAGGAACTCAATGGTCTCAAGCAACATCGTGCAAAGATGACAATTGAGACTTCACCTTTTGGCGATACCTTCGGACCCAAAGCACAACGAAAACGGGTCAAGCTTGACGTCGGCTCGCTGGAAGACCTCGCTGGGGAGTCTGTCAAAATGCACGATTCGTACTTGGAAAAATTAGACCAAGCCAAGTTGTTGAGTGGAAGATCTGGTGAAGATGACGCTGAAGATATCGGTGTTATGGGAGTTGCTCGTGAACATGTCTTCTCCAAGGGTCAAAGCAAACGTATCTGGAACGAACTTTACAAAGTTATTGACTCTTCAGACGTCGTTATCCATGTTCTTGATGCTCGCGACCCTAATGGAACGAGATGCAGAAGTATCGAAAAATACATTCGTGAAGAGGCACCACACAAACATCTCATCTTTGTTTTGAACAAGTGTGACTTGGTTCCGACCAAGGTTGCTGTAAGTTCCGGACTTTACTGCTCTTTTACACCCTACATTTCCCCTCCTCATTCCATCCGGCTGCGCCGGTGCCATTGCTAAGTCAAGGCTTCTTCCTGTGCATTTTTTGCCGCTCAATGGGAGTTTTGTCTGTTACAGCTCTGGTAGATTGATACTCATCCGCCGCCCTATCTCTTTCTGAGTTTAGAGTTGATCGGCTTTCGTTTTGAATGCTTATCGTAAAGGATGGGCAGTGCTTTGTTTTTGAGTTGAGCTCTGAATACCGTCATTTGATGGTACCTCCTGTATCAGAGCTCTTAGTAACATTTCACACATTGCCTTTTTCTCTTTTTATCAAGTTTTTTGCGACTTCAACGGACACGTACTAACTTTGTGTCAGGCCGCTTGGGTACGCCATCTATCAAAGGATTATCCCACTCTCGCTTTCCATGCGTCTATCAACAACTCTTTCGGCAAAGGATCCCTTATCCAGCTCCTACGTCAATTTTCAGCTCTTCACTCTGATCGCAAGCAGATCTCTGTTGGCTTCATCGGATATCCCAACACTGGAAAGTCGTCTATTATTAACACTCTTCGAAACAAGAAGGTCTGCACTGTTGCACCTATTCCCGGAGAGACCAAAGTCTGGCAATATATTACCTTGATGAAGCGAATTTACCTCATCGATTGTCCTGGTGTTGTGCCCCCGAATCAGAATGATAGCGAGGAGGACATTCTGCTTCGAGGAGTTGTCCGAGTTGAGAACGTTCACAATCCTGAGCAGTATATTCCTGCCGTTCTGAAAAAAGTACAACCGCGCCATATTGAGCGGACCTACGAAATCAAGGACTTTGATGGAGATGCCATAGAGTTCCTCAGTATCCTTGCTCGGAAGGGTGGTAGATTGTTACGAGGCGGTGAGCCTGATCTGGATGGTGTTGCTAAGATGGTGATCAACGATTTCCTCCGAGGCAAGATCCCCTGGTTCACACCGCCTCCATATAATGAAGGAAATGAGGATGAAAAGATTGAAGGCCGAGAGGGTCGTCTTGGAGAGATGTCTAAGAAACGCAAGAGAGACGCTCCCGCGGCGGACTCCGAGGAGAAGGATGAACAGAAGTCTGCAGACGAGGAAGAAGATTCGAATGACTTTGAAGGATTTGACGATGATGACGATGAATCCGACGGGGGCATCGTCGTCTCGGATGATGAGGACTCCGAGGAAGTTGAAGCAGAAGACGGGGATGATGCAACTGCAAAAGATTGAAGTAACTTTCTGGTTACTGTTCTGAATCAATCTTGCAGATGCTGAAGATCTTCAGCCCATCCAGTGCAGCTTGACACGCAATACTCTGTTGAGTTACCTGCTTCGCTGTTTACAACAAACCACCTCCGCTTAGCGGCATCTTCCGCCACCGGTATATCCACCGTCGAAACACGTATGTACAGCTGGGTGCATACTCCACAAGCTTAACAGCTACCCCTGAAGCTGTATGATGCATGTATGTGTTGGCTGTAAGAAGCAAGGTAGCGGCTTGCTACAAAAGCTAGGATGTCGCCTCATTGTTTCACATAGTTCTGTGATGCTGTCGATAACACATCAGACAATCAATACCATTACATCAGTTGATGCAGCATTTTCTTGGATAGAGACTCTTTCCATATCATAGTAGTCCATTTATGTAGCACAAGTTCGTATCTGTCCTTCTGATCGTAGATTCTGTGGTTCACGTGGGGCTGGGGCAAGTCAAGGTCGAAGGCGACGGTCCGCCGTGGAGCAACACCTTCATTCTTCTTATTCAACACCGCTGCTCCAAAGACAAACTAGCTAAGCTCTATTTGAGCTCGTGTCAAGCAAGGTCAATGGGTTTTCAACTCCTTGACAATGTTCATTCAAAATTCAAAACATCTTTTTCTCTTTTGAGAAGCAAATATATAACAGCGCAAGTTTGCACGCCGGTTGAACATGGCTGATGACGCACCGCGGTCCATGTCCATCGTCCCATATTCTTCGAATCGACACGTCGTCTTGTAAGCACCTACGAAGCCTGAATATTGTTACTGCAATGAAACTGTAAAGTCACTAATAACTTCATTTTCCAGACGCCACAATGACTCGGTGGTTGTCCTCGACCGCGACTCCCAACAACTAGTGCTCCGCAATGCGAACTCCAGCAACAATGAAGACCTCGATCTCGACCTCCCAGACTGCCCTTACTGCCATCGCCCCATGCGCGGTCGAGACAATGAACCGGATGTGCACCGAGGACGCAGCGGCGGGCCCGAGCAACATGATTTCGTAACGCCAGAATACTTCCGTCTCCTTCACGACAGCATACCCAATTCCGAAGCATCTACACCACCGCCACTATCACCGCGCCTACGTCTCGCGCAACCGGCGCTGACAGATGGAACAGTCGGATCCTCCTCACCATACGTACAACCGCCCCCTCATTCTCCGCAGGGTATATCGTCGACGGCGTTCAGTCAGGGATATTTCAAAAAGTTCTTTGTCGAGGAAGCGGAGTTGGGCCGAGGCGGAAAGGGCGTTGTACTGTTGGTAAAGCACATGCTAGATGGTGTTTCGCTGGGTCACTTTGCTTGCAAACGTGTACCTGTCGGTGATGATCATGAATGGCTGGAAAAGGTTCTGATAGAGGTGCAACTGTTGCAGCATCTGTCACACCAGAACCTTGTGTCGTATCGACATGTGTGGTTGGAAGATTTCAAGATCAGCACGTTTAGTCCGAGTGTGCCCTGTGCGTTTATTTTGCAACAATACTGCAATGCTGGCGATCTTCATAAATACGTGGTAGGAAACGTCCCGACTTCGACGACCGCACAACAATTGAAGGAGCGCCTCCGTCGCAGATCCAAGGGTCAGCCTGAGGCGCCAGACTTCTCGGGTCCGAGGAAACTTCACTTTGAAGAGATTTACTCTTTCTTCAAGGATATAACATCCGGAATACGTTTTCTACATGCCAATGGCTTTATTCATCGTGACCTCAAACCGAGTAACTGTCTACTGCATGATTCGGGTCAGGAATTGAGAGTACTTGTCAGTGACTTTGGTGAGGTGCAATATGAGAATACAGTACGCAAATCAACAGGCACAACCGGAACTATTTCATACTGTGCCCCTGAAGTACTGCAAAGGGTATCTCCCAATGGCCCGTTTGTGAATTTTACATTCAAATCAGACGTCTTTTCCCTTGGAATGATCCTACACTTCCTATGTTTTGCACAACTCCCGTATCGCAGTGCGGATCTCATGGAGGAGAAAGAAGATATTGACGAGCTCCGAGCCGAGATCAGTGGCTGGAAAGGATTTGATGATACGCTCAAGAGGCTTCGCCCGGACTTGCCAGACAAGCTTTACACCATCCTACAGCGACTTCTATCTATCGACCCTACTTTCAGGCCTACTGCGGATGAAGTCTTGGTTAGTATCCAAGCAGGTGTCACGGGCAACGAGACCCGCCGCTTTGGTCGTGCAAGCTCCACTGGGGCTGATTTCAGTCAACGCATCCAACCTATTGAATCCCCGGTCCCTATTAGTCCTCGACCCTCTCGCTCCCCAGTCAAGAATTCGTCACGATCAACCGGGCCTTTAGCTGTTCGATCACCGGTCCGATACGAAACGCGAAGTGTTACCTCGAACATGAATAGTACAGTAGTCGAGACAGACCTAGACGGTCATCGCAGATCACCTAGTAGTCAGGACCAGGATGTGATACTCCGTCCTCGATTCCGAAGCACACCATCCACACCACCCCAGCGCCTAGATGCCGATGACGAAGAACATACCGATAGCCAACGACGATATACTCATCCCATGATACAGCATCACAACCATGACCCTCCATCAACGCCATCAATGCAAACGCCACTCCCGCCACACAGATTACTCCCTCCACCCCCGGAAACATTCTGGAGCAGTAACACATATCTATACCTTATACCTATGCCGTCCATGGATATCCAAATCCCCATCCCAAACGCGCGAGTGACGCTGTTCATCGTCAAGCAAATACTAATATCACAGACTTGCATGCCCCTAGCCGTGAATCCATGGGTCTATTATCCCTTGTTCATACTCGCTGTACTGTCCCTGCCCATACAGAGTCTCAGGACGCAGTTGATTTCATTGGCTGTGCATCTCGGATTGATGGCGCTGAGTGCGAGGATGGATAGTATTTGTGTCTGGGGTAGTTCTAGAGCGTTTTACGCATGACATGTCCCATGATACTCGTACTGTACGCTGCGATTCTGGCGGATGTTTTACATAGTACTATTATTAATTGACGACGTGAATGAATTACATACGTACATATCTATCAATAATAGATCGAAGATCTGCGCGAAGGTGAAGTTTTGGTGCTGGGTGCAGAAAAGGAGTTCATGCACGCTTCGCTTACTCCTGCCACCCAAAAGAGATCATAGCTCCAACATATTTTCACACAGTCCAAGTTGTATCTGTTAGTTAAACGGATCGGATTGGAAGCTCACCAGTGGCGCTGTTTATGATTAGGTAGCATGCAGTATGCATCGGTCACTTTTTAATTTATATAATACGGTGTTCAAATGATCACCCCAGCTGTGTCAGCCAGCCTTGTCGGAAACCATGGCACATTAGCGAATTGTTTAGCCAATTCAGCCTCAAGTCAGAAAAAGCATACGCCGAGCGTAGATTAAACTCGAGTTCCTGCTATCGCATGGCTTGATTTTTCTTTGGCTTCTTACTTACTGGACAGAAATATTCCATCATGAGCCACGCTTCAAATTCTCCCAAGTCAAGAACGGGGTCTGCAAGTGAGAGCGAGAGCGAGGGACGGCCTACCGTCTCTTTGCAGAACTATTTTGGTGCATTTGATATCGATCAGGTCAAGGAATATGTCAGTATAACCCCATAGTTCTTGAACCCTTGGCTGAGGAATCCGAAACCAGGTTCAAGCTGCAGGCAAGACTGGCCAACGTGGGATATATGAGCCCCGAGATGCTGAGCTCCAACGATTCAATGCCGAGGAGACTGTCAAAAGAACCATCGAAAGCGACGCCACTTACCTATCTCTTGGTGATGGGGGCACAAAAGCAACATTGACTGAAAGGGACCAGCATCTGCAGATCAGTCGCTATCTGGGCCACGGACCATCGGGAATTATACCATCGAGCATGAAAGCACTCCAGAGCCGAACATGCCCGGAAAGCGAAACCAGCATCTGCTCAATATGATTGAAAATGTCGAAGGATTTGGCCTCGACGTAAATCTTCCTCCTGGCGAATGGGAGCAGATGACCTATTGGCTCCGAAACAGATGGCCTCGCGTGATCTTCGAGAATCCTGGTATTTGGGAGCTAACACAGCAATGGGTGATTCGGCATAATGTTGTCATCCAGCAGTTTGTGTTCCGCAATTTCACCGACAACCCCTTACGATCAACTATTCAACTGTATTCCGTCTGTTAATACGGGAGTTAAATTTCGCCAACCCAGATAACTCGTTCAACAATAGAACAAACGAAAACCATGACGAAGGTCCGGGGCCTGGTGGATATGGACGCGTGAAATTGTACGGGCTTTCAGAACAGGGAGAACACCAGAACGAGCATGGAGACAAAGGGCGAAGTTCGGAGATCCCGTTGGCTGATCTCAATCCAGATGCCGTGGCAGCGGTTATGGGCTGCTTCATAAATGGAGAAGCATTGAGGGAAGGCACCTATCAGGAAGGTTCAGTGACTACTTTGCCGAAAAGTGTATCTAGCTTTGTTGCTGGATACAGACTCGTGCTTCTTTCGACACAAAGGGAAAGCTGGAAGCAATTATTATTGACGAAAGAGGATGTGAACATTGATGGCTTTCTATGGAAAGCTCAACCTCCGGCTGATATCCCACTTGACGCATTTCTCTTCAACGAGCCATTTTACGTTGGGCGAAATGTGGAATATATCCTAACAGTCTGTGCTATGCGGATCACAGAAAGTCCGGCTTGGGATTACGAGGCAAAGGACGTGGATGAAGAAGACAAATCGCCGGTGATAGCTCTCACATGCGGTGATATGGGAGGCCATCGAGTCTGCTCATCAGCCAGTTAGTAAGTCTCGATTGCTCTCTCTTTCAACCGGTAAAAAGCCGCAGCACTAAACAATGGGAATCAGCTTTGCCTTCAAATTTCTGTTGGAAATTTGCCGCAGTTTGAGGAATGACCATCCTTTGGTGAATAGAGTAAAGCAAACATGCCTCGGGCATCTTCGATGGGTATTCAAATTAGCCAAGAGGAAGGATAACGGAGAGTTCTACAGGTATTACTGGGCGGCTGGGAATTCCGTGAGATTCTTCAGGGCTGACCTGGGAATTGGGGATCCTGTGGACATCTTCGAGAGTATCACTGAATGAGGATCACCCAAACATATCTCAGCCTCTGCCTGATGGTCTAACCGATACACCATTTCAAATTCTCAAAGCATATGAGCTATTTGCGTTTCTAGAAAGGCCCATTGTTGGCATAAAACAGAATGAAAGAACAGAGCCTACTACGGGGGATCAACTGACTGGTGCGCCAACAACTCCAAGAGATGGCTCCGCTGACGAAATGCACAAAGCGGGGGCAAAGCCATTGAGTTCGACAGATACAGCTCGAGCCATTCAGGGTGATTCAAGCAAAGAAAAGGAGAAAGAAAAAGCCGAGATACGCGACTTTCTCAACCAGAGCAACGACGATATTGCAATGAAAATGGTGAAAATTCTGGACGAGAAGAACAAATGTGATGCCTTTGCCTGGCCTCATTCAGATAGAGGTGGGATGAACTATTTCCGACTAGATGATCACGTATGGATCTGGAATACCCTCAAAGCGATCAGCATCCTCTTAGACTGGGAGAAAAGTGTCAAAAATGATCGCAAGAAGATAAGAAAGATGAAAAGGTCGGAAATAGACACAGACGAATCGTCACATGGGTAAATATCATGCGCAAGTATATGCCCACGAGAGTTAAAAGAGAAATTATTCAGCGTTTTACGACTTCTACGACGTATCTCCGGAGCGAATACTTGCAGTTACGCGATCCCCACGAGAGACACGATTTGAACTCCACTTGTGAGATACGGCACTATTCTACCATATTGTGGATGGGGAGCTGATGCTTGGCGAGGAGGAGAACCGATGGTTAAACTTGATTGAAATACAAAAAAGAGTCGCTTCAACTCTGGATATGGAATCCGACAATTCAATGCGCCACGGACTTGCGGTGTTGATGGCAAAGTTTGCCTACCAGCAGGACTCGGACGCGAGAAATGCGTTTGAAGAATCATCACGCATGCTCACAAACGGTCTCTTCTCGGGACAGATTTCAAGTGACGGGGAAGCAGACCGCAGCATCCATCAGCATGATCGCTTTCTACATGTTCCTCTTGAAATACCCTATCTTCTTTATATGGCTCAGCCAGAACAGATGGCACCGAGGAAAAGGTCAAATGGGTAAGAAGAAAAAAGACGAAGAGACCACTGTAATCACTCAATGGCACGATTCCATTCAATGATCAGGTTGATTGAAAAGCATTATTGACATCAAGGAATAATGGCTCTATAACTATCCATCCTTTTTGGATTTCACAACTTATCGAGTTGGTTAAGCTTGTATTCAGTAGCATATGATATTGTCGTCCAACGAGATCAGGATAGGACCATTGCCAGTGACGATGATAAAGAGAACGTACAAGACAGAAAGGGGGGCGATATCCTTACCCAAGCATTTGATGCCTGGGACCTGAGAGGCAATTTACCTTCTAGCACGATTTATGGACCGATCAAAGAGGGACCACCTGGTCATAAGCATATGATGATTGATATTGGCAAAAACAGGTCACGAGCGAGAAAAATTACTGATATCAACAGATGGGGAGACAGATGTTTCAATCTGGAGGATGTATGGACACGGCCTTCTAGTTTACGAACTGC
The DNA here is from genome assembly GCA_038993655.1 of Talaromyces verruculosus. Classification (NCBI taxonomy): domain Eukaryota; kingdom Fungi; phylum Ascomycota; class Eurotiomycetes; order Eurotiales; family Trichocomaceae; genus Talaromyces; species Talaromyces verruculosus. Next base: position 308,707 of record JBBVQN010000049.1, read on the forward strand.
AGAAAACGCGAAGAAGAGATTCATATGCTGCCGGAACTGCCCAGTGGACTATGTAATGATGTGTTGTGTTGCAACGCTAGCAAATGAACATCCTTCCTTACGCCTGTTCTTTGATCGTCACTCCAAGGGGGCTACAGATTTTGAGGATAGGGCAACCGGGGTCTTCAATATCTGGGAGACTGAGTTCCATTGTAGCTTCTTACAGCTTGACAAACCGCAAGGGAAAAAACAGAACCCCGATAAAGCGGAAAATAAGAAAGTATCATTGGTGGAGAGCTCATGTTCAAACCACTGACCAGGCGACTGCCAAAGCTAGATGGCCTAGTGTTGCAACGAGCTTCTTGCAGTTTCAGGTTCTACGGTGACTTCTTCGATCGCTACTGGACTTGTCATTATCTTGACAGCTATATGGGTAAAGTACCAGAATGGGATATGGATGAGTATCTTGGCAAGGATAGCCGTGACCTCAAGCGTCTATTCAAAGATGCTGATACATACGTTTGGCAGCAGAGGAAGGTCCTTGAACTCCTGCTGTTTCATCGTATCTTAACGTCAGCACACGTAACATCGTCCGGAAATGCCTTTGTTGTCCTCTTAATCATTATTTCCTCTTTGCCCTGGTGGCTCCAAACGCTTGTTCATTTGAAAAGGATTGTGTCCACTTGGCTGCAAAAGCTTGTCCAGCTGCGAAGGAGTATCAAAAGATTCTACTCTGATTCAAAGGATCTCTACGATTTCTGGAAACTCTTCTATACAAAGGTCCAGTTTTCGTTTATTGACTTGTGCACACTGCAGGTTCCATCATACATCATTCTCCTCAAAGGTCGGGGCACCAGCAGTGAAGTCCAGAAATCGCGACTGGCAAATCATTCGGCGCCGTCCCTAGGCGACACAATATCAAAAACATTGAAGAGAGATACTCGGGAGGCATTGGGATTCAGCAAATCACGCGGTGAGGTATGGCCTCAATCCTGGAATAGGATAGTTAAGCCGTGGAATAACGTCATGAGAGAGGATGAATGAAATGATAGATAGCTTCGCAATATAAGAGGGACATGGGGCCTCCGAATCTCCTCTTGTTTTCGTGACACCGTCAGGATTAACAATGTATGAAATGCATTTATAATCTCGCGAAGAGGATCTTTTCAGCTTGCTCGTGTTGAGCTCGCACACCTGATAGAGAAGGGGTAGCTTCTTCTCGGCCAGTAAATATATCAAATCATCAAATCACGTATGATGGTCGTAAAGCTGTAGATCTAGCTGGCTGTAGAAGAACAAAATGGTCGCACTATAATATCGTTTGTGTCAACTCTTCGATGACTCCACAAAGGAGCATCATCTAACCTCTGTCGGATACACCTCTGATCCGGAAAGCTGATTGCTCTAGCTTTAGCTTAATACGTAGTATTTCTATGAGCGTAGATGTGCCCGCTTTTCCTAAACCAGTCTGTAGTGCTCGGAATTTGGGAAAGCGGCGAAGGGGCCAAAACCGAAGAAATATCCATGGATATTTCAGAAAAGAAGGGGAGGGAAAAAAAAAGATATGAGAATGCCACCGGCGCGTCAAAGGATGGCATCCGAGATGATCATGAAGGTGGAGACCGTCTGGAATTTACCATACATACTGCTAGGAGTCGAATACTCTAAAGGGGCTGAAGAGTAACTCTCCCGGCCTTGTCGAGAAAGTCAACTAAACGGCCGGAAACTTGATCGTATTGTGTCAAGACACGCCAATTAAACCCTGCTCATGTCGATATAAGCTGGTGCAAAGAGAAATCCGGTACTTATGTATTCACTTACTTAAGATGTAGAAGGTGAAACGAAACCACATCTCCACGGAACCCTCCTGACCTTTCGTTCACCTAGGTAAAGCCAAAGCTAGGAGGAGTTATAATGCAGTCAGAGAGCCTTCGTTTATTCATAGAATAAATCAATATTGGAACTTGTATCAGTGAGCATGGCGTGGGAGGTCCTCCATCATTGATACCTACTCTGTAGATGAACAATGATGTGGGAAGGGTCATGTCACAGTAGTTTAATGAGAGACAAATTGCCTCTCATTCTCAACGTTCCTTCAACAAATAGCTTACAGATGGGGAAGAAAAGGAAGAGAAGAATGCACATCCATTCAAACAATACATATCATGAAGGTCAAGACCGCAACCGTGCAGCCTTGAACTTACTAACTTTCCTCTTGGGCTGATCATTCTCATCCAACTCATACAGCTGATCCGCTTCATCCTCATCATCCTTATCTCTCGCAAAGCCACCGCTTTGCTGAATCTTGAGGTTTCGCCGACGATAGAATTCAGTCGCTACTTCTTTGCGGTGGATTTCTTCGTCTATTTCATCTGGATCCGGTGGGAGGACGCTTATTTTGTCGGTTACGTGTCGTTCGACGAGCGTTTCGGCGGTGATTTTCCTTTCGGGGGGTTGGGCTTCGCGGTCTATTGAGGGTCTGATTGCTGAAGCAGCAGCGAATACATCGCCAGCAATGATGGGTTGAGAGAATGGCTTGATTCCTTCGGGTTTGGCGGGGAAAAGAGAAAGAGTTGAAGGCGCAGGTGGTTGATCGGCCTTTTTGAGTATTGATGATTGGGGTCCAGGACTGAGGCCGGCTGTAGTCGAATCGCCTGGGGTTGGCGTACCATCTTTCCTGGCCGATTTGAATCTCGAGGTTTTCTTCTTTGTAGAGGTTCTGTCTGTAGTATCCTTACTACTAACGGCGGCTGCGTTTGAGGCGGAACGCTCAACGATGGACTCTGATAGTGGTGTCACATCAGATTTAACAACGTTAATCTTTCGTTCAGTCCCTTTCGGAACAGCTGGCTGTGCCGACTCTTGGGCAATATCTAGCTCTCCGGCAAAAGCCACCTTCTTTTTAGGTTTCTTTTTCTCTTCAGGAACTATTTCATCCCTGGCATCCGTTTCAATAGCCGTGACTTTCAAAACACCTCCGTGTGATGCGGCTTCTGCTGTTTCCTTGGCTTCCGCATCAATATTCTGAGCGGGGCCTAAGTTGATAAATCCGCCAGCCTTAAGCCTCTCTTCCAACTCTTTCATCTGCTGATGATATTCGTCCGTCAGCACTGTTCGTGTGGTGCGTCCATACTCGTCGTCTTCTTCTTCGTAATCATCATCATCACCGTACTCATAGTCCTCATCAACAGAGATTTCGCTGCCTTCTTCGTCCATTTCGAGCTCAGCAACAACCTTGCCGACTTCGTGAAAACCGTATTCGAGCATTTCACGGCGGAGCTTTGCATCTTCGGGAGACTCGTCCACCTCTAGAACAGGAGGTTCGGAGTCAGAATCATCGAACTCATCGATGATCAAGTCTGCAGCTGCGGGAGCGACAGTTTTAGCAGATGCTGGCTTTGATTCTTCCTTGGCTTGAATATCCGTGACCGAGTCAAGACTCTGTGCTTTGCCATCTTTCTTTGCGTCCACTTTGTCATCCTCTATCTTTTCGGGCTCCTGACCTTGCGGCACCTCCACACCAGCTTTCTTGAGCATATCCATAATCTCAGGAGCGCGGTCGGCCGGATTCGAGACTTTGCTAGAAATAACATCTCCATTCTCGTCCAGCTCCTCGAAAATCTCGGTTACGGCATATTCTTCCGTAGCGGCGTTAGGCCCAGGATGTTCGACAAGCAATAATCTATCCAGTTCTGTCTCAGCCGCTGATAAACGTTTTTCTAAAGAAGCGACATTCTGCTTCACGTAGTCGAGTCGTCGAGTAATTTGCGAAACGACTTGGTCTCTGGATCGCGTGATCTTCTGTTTCTCGCCAATAATATCCCGGACTTCCTTCTCATCAACGACAGTTCCCTCAAATTCAATACCAACTTGGAGGATTTCGGCGCTCGTGCAGTCGTGTTTCAAGTTCTTTATTTCGTCCTTCAATCCATCGTATTCAGCTTCGCGGAGTCGCCAGTCGTAGAGGGATCTGCGGAGGGTTTGAATGTTTCCCTCGAGCTCCAGTCGTCGACGCTCTAGTTCGTCTAGACTGGCATGCCGGACAGCCATTTTGCCTGTCTTGAAGGAGGGAGCCGAGTGCGATGAGATACTGAGTGATGTGAAAGGAAAGAGGGGAAATGCGAAGGAGGCAAAGGCAAAAAAATCGGCCGGCGGCTGCTGATTGGTCATCCCCACCCAAGCTCCGTGGGCAGTTCGAGCTTTCGTAAAAGCACCTGCCAACCCAACGTCACTTCGATCCCTACAACATCCTCTTCATATCAGAATAACTTCAGTTCAGTCAGTCACTATGGCTGACTTGACTGGTAGTGTCTCTCGCCGGGATGAGGATGGTGAGTGTCTATACCCATCTATTAGCTCTAACAACGAAGCTGACATATACGTAATAGAGGTGTGCCCCATCTGCAAATCCTCAAGATACCTCAACCCAGACATGCGCTTCCTCATAAACCCGGAATGCTATCATCGAATCTGTGACAGCTGTGTGGATAGGCTCTTTTCTGCCGGACCGAACTCGTGTCCAGTGGTCGGTTGTAAGAAGACACTGCGAAAGAATCGATTCCGAACACAGACCTTTGAAGATATCGGTGTGGAAAGGGAGGTTGATATACGGAAGAGAGTTATGGCGATGTAAGTTGTGCGGTCTAAATGTCTTACACTTTTTATTGGCGGACACTTACATGGAATAGTCTAAATCGCCGAGAAGATGAATTCGATAGCAAGCTAGACTGGGACAACTTCCTCGAACAACGCGAAACCATGATCATGAACCTGGTGTCAGGTATCGACGTGGCAAAAACCGAAGCTGATCTACGCAAATACGAAGCCTCAAACCTCGACTCTATCCGAGCCAACACAGCCCGCGCATCGCAAGAAGCCTCCTCATTCCTGGAACAACAATCCTTTGAACAAGAACAAGCCCGTCTACGCCGCATGGCAGCGCGTGAAGAATACGAACGAGAACAACGCGAGCTCGCCGCTGGCCGAGAAGAGGTACTCTCTCGACTTGCATCGGGCCGACCCGGCGATGCAGCCAGTATTTCGCGCGAAGGTAAAAAGATTCTACTCAAGAAATCGTCCGCGCGCCGGAGTGAGGAAGAAAGGTTACGACAAAAACAAGCCGCTCTCCGCGGCGAAAAGGTCAAAGGAGCTCGAGTCGTATCTGCAACGACAGATTCAGACGCGGAACCGAGTCTTATCAAGGGTCTCAAGAAAGTCACTCTACCAGAGCCGGAAAAGCCCTACGATCCCTTTGGTGGTATCCAAGCAGACAAACGGGATTACTATGTCTTACAAGACCATTATCCATCTCAGTGGCTTGAGCAGGCTCGTAATAATGCGACATTTGCGGCGGGTGGGTTCGATGTTAAAGAGTATTATTCACGTACGCTCTTCGAAGCGTTTGCTGGTCTGGGCGTCTTCGTTGACGAAGAAGTTCCTAAAAGAGATAACCTTGGTGGCATGACTTCGAAAGCTGCTGTTGCCACGACAGGGGCGGCGCAGCAGGCTGCGACAGTCCGCTTCTGATGATGTCTTTTGATCTTTTGGTCTCTTTTGGTATGAGGATTGATTATGATATAAAAATTTGGGACACATAGCGATGGTGTTTGTTTGTTATCTCTGCACTTTGGGATTTGCAATGGATTTAAGGCCATATATAAACTTGAAGGTTCATCCGTATCGTATGCCTATATTTGGTATGGGGCTTTAGTTACTTGACTTTTAGAAATTGACTGCTAGATTTCTCTTACAATACTATCCATGGTTCAGACTGAAAGTGGTTCTCATTTAAACAACCTATTGATACACAACTCCTCGAGGCAATGAAGTAACGTGAACCGGAATAGACGAAAAAGATGACTGAAAAACACGAAACAAAACATGCAAGCAAAAAAGAAACCCTATCAACTCCAACACCATGTAGTAAAAGGTACTCGAACACCATTGCAAATATAACACTAAGAAAACCGACTGCCAACATGTAATAGTTTGTAAACGAACAACTCCCCTAAAAGACGAAGAAAATGCTGAGTAGGAATGTCAAGGATGAGGACCATTCCGGATGTCTTTGTCATCATTCGCTGGTTGGGGGTAGGAAATCTCCTTCATGGACATACACCGAAGTCAGTCAACACGAACATAGGGAATCCAGACTCAAAATGTGTGATCAGGAATAACGCAACAGTATTGTCTTTCAAGTCCGAAGGAGGCTTTTGGTATAGGCAACAAGAACAGGGACATACACCACTATGATAAGAGGTCAGTCTGAAACCTGGACGTAGTATCGAACAAAAAGCCCCGTATGACTCGACGTCGTGAAAGCAATGGATAAGCCCGACGACTGGATTACAAGTTTGAGCGTGAAGTATGACGGCCGGTCATCTCCGCAGTGCTCTCGAATCCCTCCCATGGCAATTCCTCATCGTAATCGTCGTCAAAATCCTCCACGTTTTGTACAGCCTTGCGACGGAGTGACTGATCAGTGGCGCCTGTCAAGTTGGCGAGCTTGGCTGCGTTCTGAACGTCAATCCCAATAGACTGAAGAGTAACCTCCATTTCTCTTTCGGTCATTTCGTGGCCGTCTTGCTTTTGTCCCTCGAGAACGTCATACAATGCATAAATCTGATCCGCTTTGGTATCAATTTCTTTGAGCAGCTTTTCGATCTTGGTGCTTAGCGACTTTCTCTGTCGCTTGCCGAGAGACGCGTCATGCTTCGAAAAGGCCTGTTGTGCTATTGCCAGCTGCATTTTAAGATGAGAGAGTTCGTCTTCAAGACTCTTGAGAACAGTAGCTAGCGCTTCGGCTGGTGGTCGAGATGGACGAAGAGTCGGCTCTTCATTGTAGGCAGATGACTCGGGCATACGCTCAGAGACAGGGATTGGCTTTGGTACAGTAACGTGAACATCATCATGATCGTGGGTCACTCCCTCCGGCAAGAGACGCTTGCAGACTGTACAGTTTCTGCCATCATGTCCAGCAACGCTATCGAGAACCTTCTGAGCTGACTCTGAGAGACGAACGGGCTCTCGGGTAGCAGTTTCAAAATTAGTCTCAGCGTAGCGGAGGGTAATATCTGGTAGAATAAAAGCCGACGTCAATTCCGGGATCGCTTTCATTCGGCGACTCTGACTCTGGACAGAGTGGTCAGAGTGGCGTCGGCGGCGTCTAGAAGGACCCTCGCCGGGATCATCTTGATCGGTCCTCCGAATCGCGTTAGCCTCACTAAGCGCGGAAGTTGGGCGTACAACAGGTTCCTTGGGCTCTTTCAATGATGACTTGCGTGGCGGATCCGAAGCCACGCGCTTGGCTGTAGTGGAAGTAATTGCAGATTGCTCTTTTGCGGCTACAGACTGGTTCTGCTTGCGCGTAGCCCTTTCAATCTCGAGCCGTCTGCGGAGTTTGGCAATTTCACGATCATCAATAAAGCTTAGCAAAGTAAAGTCCTGTTCACTAGTTTGATTCTTGGTTTCTTCTCGAACGTCTTCGGTAAAGTTTTCTGCGGTGTCTGCCTCCTCGACAATTACACGCTTGATGCGTTGCTTTCCGGTGTTGGGTACCTTCCTGCTATTTTCGGCCTCTCCTGAATTGTAAAGCATGGTGGATTTGGTAACGGGCTCCAAGTTTGCTGCAGTAGGCCGTGAAAGGTTAAGAGAAAACAGTTCTTCATCTTGACGCTGTTTCTCTAATCTCGATATCTCCTTCTCCACCCTCTCAAGAACCCTGCTTTCAGGGTCGTCTCGTGTAGAATTGATTGTGCGCACGGCTTGTTCCTTGGATTGGCGCCGAGCACGTATCGATCCAGATGTTTTTTGTGTATTGCCTTCGTTTGGATCGGTACTCATCGTAATGTGCTCTGTTTCTAGTTGATCCTTGGGAAGCGATTGGTGTGCGTTGGTTTCGTTTCCGATCAATTCCCGAGTCAGCGCTGTCAGCTTGTTGACCTGAGCTCTCAGTTCCGCGTTCTCCTTCTTCAGTGCTTCGTTCTCTCGTTTTGTCTCTTGTGTGTTCAAATAAGCCACCCCCAACTGTGTGACAGCAGAGTCCCGCTCTTGGGCCAAGGACTTCAATGCTGATTCATGAACTTGAACCTTCCTATCAGCGATATCAAGTCTGTTCTGCAAAGCCAAATTGATCGCTTCATGCCCTAAGAAGTGTGTTAGCAATTTGGTTCAATATTTGATAATCCATGTGTGATTGCTTACTGTTCTTGTCTTGCAGTAACTTAGTACTGGCTCTAGGTTGCTCACCATCCTCACCTCCGAACAATTTGAGACGGTCGTACTGTTCCTTTTGTCGACGTGACTTCTCAGCTTTGAGAAGATGGTTCTCCTCGCGGACATCTTCAAGTTTCTTTTCTGTCTCAGATTTTGCCAGTTCCAAGTCTGTGACCTTGTCCTGCAAGAGCTTTAGTGAAACGAAGATAGCTTTCTCATCCTCGGGGATGGGCACATTCTTCAAGTGAAGATGACCACGAGGCTGAGATGCGTCCATATCTTCAGCAGGAGGAGAGACAAAGCGTGTTGTACGGGGTCTAGTCTGACGGGTGAAAACTGGAGTCCCATCGTCGTAAACGCCCGATACTAGCTCCGAAATGTTGGGCAAGTCTGGAAGCAAGATTGACCCATTGGTGACGGTGTCTAGAGTAAATGTAGGGTTTAGTGCAGGGTCACGTTGGCTACGGCGGGAGTCGCCAGGCTGCGTGTTATGCGACGCCGACTCCATAGCGGCTGCGACTTGGGCGGAAACATTTCCAAACCGAGTGGTTCGTGTGTTGACTGGAACGTTTTGAGGTCTCTCGTCGCTAATGTAAGACCCGTCGTATGTTTCCCGTGCTCTAACGTGCATTTCAGCTAATGTATGACGAGGTTCGTTAAAGCGAGTCGCGTTCTTGGAGCGGCTGGCTTGCGGCTGGGGTTCGATGTTTTCCTTCTGCATCTGGCTTGCGCGTCTTATCTGAGCATCCTTGCGTAAGGTATCTCCAGCGACTGCTCGCTTTGAAGAGCTTCGCATTGCTGATTTGGGTGGGGTGCTTGTGGCAGGATAATCAAGCTTGATAGCCGGCGAAGATGAGCGAACGCTGTTTTCAATGCTCATCATTGAGTTGCGCGAATCGTCGCGTCTGCTGCGGCCAGCGTTCTTCGCCCCCCGCCCAATCTCGATTGAAAAGTCATCTTCGGTCTCGTCATCAGGAGATGATTCGACATCGGAGAATTCAGGAAAGGCACGGTTGATAGCAGATGTATCGATTGTGTACTCGGGATCGAGACGTGGAGAAGGGTTTTTTCCAGCCATGCTCGGTCGTCGGAAAGATGCTGGAAGATTTGGTAGCTCCTGGCTATGGTCCAGTTGTCGCGTTGAAACAAGAGCTTCGTTCTCCGGATCGAAGTCTGACATGGTCGACTCGCCAACAGAGGCTTGTGTATTTTCGGTGTGTCGCATTGAGTATGGACGCGTCATGTTTGAGACGAGTCACACAGATGATTGATCGTTCAAAGAGTTAATCCATAGGTATAAGTATGTCCTATGGTTATGTCTTTTTGAATTGTTGTGGTTGGAGTTGTCGGCTCTTTGTCGTGTCAAAAGACGCGTTTGGTTCGGCTGTACTGTGGAATCTGGAATGCTTGCGCGCCTGCGTAATGATTTGGACGAGAATATGAGGATATGAGAAATGAAAGCAGCCGCAAAGTAGAGGTATCTGGAAATAGTCAATTGCAGTTGCTATTGACTAGGATATGGCAGTTGAAAGTGTAAACATTGAAGCAAAGTTTGTTGGAAGAAGGCCCGCGCGAGGCTTTTGTTTATCCAGAGGCCGCAGTGGGTCCTTCCCGAAGACCAAAAGCAGATCAGCAACCCTAACCCTAACCGTTGCACCTGACAGAAGAAGCCCTAATTCACTTCGAAGGATCAATCGATTTTGATCACAATAAACCTCTACAGTGGTAACTGGCTATAACGAACAGAAGGCCTTCCAAAGTCTTTATTTAGTATTGAAAATTCTTCATATGGGAATGGAGAGCACTTCGATACCAATCTCTAACAATAATAAAGATTCGGAGCCCCCTCAATCACTAAATTGACATAAACTCAGATACTATCAATATAGATCTGAAGAGTCCTTCTGTCCGTTATAGGAAGGTCTATATGTATTTCTATTTAAGAATAGGTGTCTAAATAACAGGTACGTTCTCAACATGTCTCTAAATTTCATTCCTCATAAGCGTAATCCCACTGAAAGACCAAATGTCAGGCTTGGGCAACCCAGTCAGTGGCTTCGTCAATCATTCTTCGGAGTCTATCCTTTAAATCCATTGGTAGTTTATCAATCAATGCCCATGTTACGGGGTCATTGTCTTTGTCATATCTTTTCCCAAATTGAGCTATGAGATTAGCTACGCGGGGAAGCTGATCTAGGACCTGCATCATAGCAGTATTATCATGATTTGGCCCCCGGTTTGCTTGAGGAGCAGGCAGTCCTTGACTGTTTAGGCCCGTGCTTGTCGTTGACTTCTTTCTTCCCTTTTTTGGGATACCTGCACTGTCGTTACTTTCAGCCGATATGCTTGGCGATGATAAAATCTTGATATAATATATGATAAGTTCGAATTGATCCAGAAAAGCGTTGCAGGCAGCAGCAGCTAGCAAAGCCACCTCTATTTTCTTGGAACAAGGGCAAATCAAAATCGACGAAATGCGCTTGATGAAAATAGCCGACGACGTTTGGGTGGACTGGCTCAAAATTGATAGCTGATGTGCGACTTCAGTATCCTGGGTTGACATGTTCTCCGAGCTGTACTTCATGGTGTCGTTGTTGATACAGCTCAGAACATGCATAGCAACAGTTGCGCAATCGTGGTCCAAGACCATTCGGTCAATAGATTGAATATCCGCAGCTGCCGTCGTATTCATCTGCGTCTGCCCCATTGCAAATAAACCATTTTGGTTGTGGCTATAGCCATTATTATGTTCTGAAGATTCTGGTAAATATTGCTGATTGTGCATTTCACCTATAAGGGATGCATGACCGTGATCAGTGGCATGCGCATTGAAAGTAGGGTTCATGTCCATCAATTTGCCGTAGGATTCGAATTGGAATTCGGCATGACTTCTGTCAGGCAGTACATGACCCTCCAGGTTCTGCATGGCGATATCTTCTGGCGCATGCTGCGATGAAGTAAATGTTGAGTCTTCCTTTGACCCCTTCAGCTGATTCTTTTTGGCCTTTTTTTGAAATTCATACTCGTCGTTTGTTTCGCTTGTAGAATGAGAAGAAGGGGGCGAGGATGCGGACGATGAAGAAGATAGATTAACTCGTTTTCTCATAAATACTTGGTGTTGTCCGCCAGATGAGGATTCTGTTGATTGATGATTTGGCCGCTTGGGTATTCGACGTGCGGGGCTATAAAAACAAGGATATTCTAGTCTTTTGCATCTTCCACAGACAGGTTTGATTTTGTCACATCGCACTTTAGAAGCGGAACACATGTCACAAGTGTCCTTCAACCTCTGTGATTGGGTTGCGGCATTATTATGCATATCTGTGGAGGCAGCCATTGTCTTGATGATTCAGACCAAGCTCAATGAATTTTTCGAGGCGAGCCAGTTTATAAAGCTGATTAGTACAAGGTTGCATCGTTGTCCACAAACACAACATCCAGCCAGCCTCGAAAGAAGATTTCCACGTGCATATACATTGTCTTCTCGAATGGCCCCCATAGTTGGTGGCGTTGAAGCTAGCAGTAAGCTTCTTGCCTTTACCTCAGTCAAATACGAATGAGGGTTCTACAGTCTACTAGTTAGGCATCCTATCCGCATCGTATCCATAGCCACTTATATCACGTAATGCTATCAACATCCAACTTAAAACAATAGTCAAAGCTTGATTGGTGATGGGGTGGCTCAATCCCTACCAGTGAGGTCTATCATTTAATATGTATCCGTATCGTCAGGCTAACTTGGGGCCAAAGCTCAACGGCAGGTTTGGTTGCGAATAAGGGAACTCGAGATTATCAGAGTAAAGTATAAAGTATAAAGTTTCAATCTGATCTGGCTAGACTGAGGTATCCACTGCTGAGATAGATATCTGTTCTTTGTGGGTATCTCACGTTTCGATAAATGAAGATAGCAATATAAAGCACGTAACGGAAAAGGATAGAAGCATCAAGTTCCTTGGAAAGCTATAGAAGAGACAGATTCTTGTTGAAATAGACCTTGACTCTAGCCTCAAAGCGGATCCTTTATAATTGCATCAGATTGGAAGAGTTTCTGCAGGGTGTATGTGTGCCAACCAACAAAAATAACAAAGCACGGACGTCGCGGCGTATGTATGTACGTACGTATGTGACATTAAACGATACTGGTAATACGTGTAACTGTAACGTTAGGTACGGGGTATCGAGATACGTCGTATCTCAGATGGAATGCTAGGCGTCGTATCGAGATTTCTGTTTGATATGACACTTAAGAAGGTCTCTATTAATATAACTAGATGATCATATAGCTATATCACACCAAGTGTACTACTTGTCTGATAATTATTTTCAAGGTTACTGTGGTACCCCAATGACGAATAACATTATTCTAGGGCCGAGAATTGGTAGTTGGTCAGCAGAGAGCCAAACAATCTTGTATACACTACCTCTAAAAGTAGTAATCTTCCGCGGAATGGGCACGCCTATACTCCCCGAATCCTTGATCTTGGGGGTGACTAGATTGGCCCCCTGCTGAACAGCTTGACTTACTGTTTTTAAATTTATGTATGCTATAAGAACTAAGATTCGATGGTGGACTGGGTAGCCTAGTAGAAACTACCCTTGCGTAAAAAGCATAATCTCTCAAGAGAGAACTCAATCACCCCCGCATCTTACCCCGAACGAAGTAAACTTTAGGTGACTAGGTAAACGTGGAAAACTGTATGGAAAGATAGTACGATAGTTGTGAATTAAATACCTAATCATTTTCCTGTTTGGAAGAAGATAAGTGACAGAAAAAGAAAAGAATTCAATATAATACCGTGTTTCCTCCGTAAAAAGGCCGCTTCTAGATACGAAGACAGGAACCGCATGAAACCTATGTCTCATTTTCTGCAGAACTCGACAGCCTCCAACCAATTCATTTGATCTAGAGGAAGTCCTGCCATATCTGGTTGGTAGTAACAAGGGTTTCCGGTCTTTGAAATTAAAATTCAATCCCGGAAATTCCGCTGCTGACCAACAATTTCTTGAGACATCCACGCGAAATCTCATTAGTCAATGTAAATGGGATAGATCTCCTCTACCTAGGTTCGCTCAGACCCCTGGACCTGGGAATTGCGATTCCTCTAAGTAGACAGGCTTCCCCTTAATTACATTGAATGCAATGTATTATATCTATTAATTTGCACAAAAACTGCGAAGATACAATTCCACTGCAATTATGAACCCAGACCTCGAGGAGGGCAGGCCTCCTTCAAGTAATGGGATAGATGCCAACTACTTCGGCTCAGGGTCAAATTACAATCTAGACGAGCATCTCTTAGGCTTTGAAGCTACGGCCGATGATTCGTCTTCTTTACTATCTTCTTTTTTTGGTCGACTACTGAATGATAATAATTTGACAGATCGGGGGTTCCAACACATTTTAATAACAGATAAGCATTACGGTGAAGGATCGCGAACCGAAACCGCCAATAGATCACCACCCGGTTTAGGGCTTGATGACTCATTCGTTGAGGCTGTGGATGGCCGCAAGAATGTCCCGGTGTCAAATCTATTCAAGGAAATTGATCCTTGCTCGCCACATGCAAGGACGTGCATGAGATTATCTCAGCGGATCTTTGAGGTGCTGCACACCCCATCACCCACGTGTCTATCGAGTGAAGCCTGGAGGTTGAATGGGAGTCTATCCTCTACACCACGTATGACAGACTCTGTTCTAAGCAACAACCAACAAGTCATCCGGGCGACCTTTGGAATACTGAACTGCTCGTGCTCCTCAAACTTCCACATACAACTGGTACTCCTCATCATTTGTGCCAAGCTAGTTGCATGGTACCGAGCCCTTGTCCATGCAACATCTGCCGGAGAGCACCGTTCGAGTACCCTTGTTGACACCCAAACATTAATTCCGCCACCGATCAGCTCTGTTACTACAAATGGTTCCTATTTTACAAGCCATCAAAACAACACTCACATGAGCCTCGATGACCGGAGTGAATTCGTAGTGAACCGACCTATCACTATGGGTGGATATGTCATAGATGCCTCACTTGAAAATAAACTTCGAGCTCAGGTTATACTTAGTGAGATTCCTCATCTAGAATCACTCATCAAATCGGTATATAACAGCCTGGCTCGCATGCAGGTTGGGAATGAGAAATTCACGGCCAGCCTTCCACGCACGGCAGATATGTCCTCATCTGCAACTTTTCCGACTGATAGTGATTATTCAACGTACGGAACCACAAACAACATTAATCCAATTCCTGCCATTTATCCGGGTCTTGGAAAGACACTCTTGGGAGAAGCTTCTCGAAAGGCTGCCATTCTCGAGGACTTCAACGCATTCCTACGGCGGCAACTACAATCCATTCAGGAAGATATAGTTACGGTCTTGAAAGCCCAAATAGATTGAGATGTTGCGGGGCATACGAGGTTCTCACTGAGGTTGCAACACATTGGTTAGTGCTAAGGAAAGCCATGTATGCCTTTTACAGAGTTAGTCATAGAGATTAAACGTCCACTTCAACAAAGATATGAACACTCGGTCATGTAAAACCTGAAAATGTTTGAAGTCGTGATCTATACTACTACCTGGGGTTTGGTATCTCTTCATAGGCCAAGAGTTTCTCAAGGTATCTCAGTGACTATGCTTAGAATCCAAAGGATGCCTAGGCATACTTCAATGTCGTGAAATAAAACAGTCAAGGATATTCAAAACGCACAAAAGAGTGTATTTCGATTTGTATAACAATTTATATAAATATCGAGAACGAGAAGACTTATGAAATGACCGGGTGGTAACTATACTAGCATGATTGCGTTATCTTCCAAATTCCTGGAGGGGTTTAAGGACTGCTTATCAGGAAATCGTCTAAACTTCTACTTCCTTGACTTCTGTCTTAGTCCCAGAAAGCTTCTCTCCCATGAGCAAAGCCTCAGTGTTTACCTTCTCTAGGCCAAGGCTTCCACGTTCCAACTTGGCTCTGTAACCGTTGTACACGTCAGCAACGAAGAAGTCTTTGAAAACGTTCTTGACCATATGAAGGACTTTGGCTTCATCCTTGGTCAGGGAACCTTGCTGGATGGTGTCTGTGAACTGGGGCCCTGCGTGGGATGAACTGTTGGCACTATCGTCAGGCTTGGTCTTTCCTACTGCTTCAGTAGTGAAGTCGACAGCCCGAGAGACTTCATCGTGAGTGGTTTTGCCAGTCACATCGGAGATACCCTGAATGACTATTCACAAATTAGCCTGTGTACTAAGAAAAATAGAACCTTCGGCAAGATTTGGAGATACTTACCAGGACGGATAATTGTAAAGGCATCATCAAAACCATCCTCTCCCTGGTTGTTCATGATAGGAGCGTCACGAGCACGAATTTGCTTGGTGGCACTCATGACAACGAGGAGGAAACGAGTAAAGCGATCTCGGACTCCAGTAGAATGCCATTTCCAGGCCTGAGTTTCATCACAGTGGCCACGAATGGAAGC
Organism: Talaromyces verruculosus; assembly: GCA_038993655.1. Classification (NCBI taxonomy): domain Eukaryota; kingdom Fungi; phylum Ascomycota; class Eurotiomycetes; order Eurotiales; family Trichocomaceae; genus Talaromyces; species Talaromyces verruculosus. The sequence continues at coordinate 324,370 of JBBVQN010000049.1, forward strand.
AGAGATGGATACTGCAGCAGAAAGAGCACCGGAGAAAGCCAAATGCACACCAGACGAGAAATAAGGATCAATGAAACACCCTGCATCTCCCACGACACGTACATAAGGACTGGCATACTCCGAAGCGCTGTATGACCAGTCAGAAGCATGCTTAACTTCCGTGTCTAGTTTCGCGTTCTGTAGCAGATGTGTCACACCATGAGCATCTTTGATGGACTCGATGTAAAAATCGCGTCCATTGTCAGTAGTCGACTCTTTCTTCTTCTGAGTTGACATTTCTTGGTTCATGACAACGCCAACTGAGACAGTGCCGTCATGCAAGGGAATAAACCAAACCCATCCACTACCATCTATATTCGATTGGAATTAGCATTTTATTCTGAGATGACAAATGTTTTAGACTCACCCTGCAGAGCCTCAAAAAAGGGCTGGCCCTCTTTAGGTGTTCCAACACCATAAGAGATGGCACCTCGCCAGTACCCCCAGCTTGCAACGTTCTTCAAATCCTGGTTGTAAGAACGGGTCTTCAAGTACTTAGTGGTAACAATACCAACACGACCGCTAGCATCGACCAAGTAGTCAAAGGAGATGCTACCAGTTCTTCCATCCTTAGCAGTCCAGGTGGCCGAAACTGGTCGACCGGGATCAGCGGTACCGTCAGTTGGAAGGTCGGCTTCCTTGTTGGGCACGAATTCAAGAGAAGTCACCTTGACTCCATCAAAGATTTTGGCGCCGGACTTGCCCGCATGCCTGAAGATGAGGTCATCGGCCTCAGATCGAATAACGTTCCATGCGTAGCTGTCCGGACCGGCCGCGACGATGAAGTCGGTGTCTTTTTAGGTGTAAATTAGTGATAGGTCTAAATTTGCGCTTCAAGACATGAATGATGTGTACACTCACAAGCTGTTTTTTGATTGTTCAATTTGAAGGCAGCACCAGTCTATGTAGAGAACAATCGATGAGTACTCTGATATGTTGGACCGTATAGTTACGCTTCGATAATGAAATGGAGCATACCTTCTTGATGAATCCATGGTTGTTAAATGTAGTATCCAAGTCAATAAAACGAAGGAAATGACGAATTGAAGCTACCATGCTCTCGCCGACGTGGTATCTAAAGCATCAAGATAAACAGAATATTAGCATTCTACCTGATCCAAAGAGAACCCAATTAAAGTCATGTGTGTATCAAATACCTACCTAGGAAAGATATCGGCCTCAAGTAGGACAGTGTCAATGCCCTCGCGTGCAAGAGCTGCCGCGGTATAAGACCCTCCAGGGCCGCCACCAACTACAAGGACAGTGGTTTTAGTTGGGATAGACATGATGATTGAGTATGAGTCAAGTTTGTATTTGTCTAAGTAGTCTTGTTGTAAAAAGGCTGGCGGGAGTGATCAATCAAAATTTGCAAAATTTGAAAGGAGGTCGATACCTGCCTTTATCCCACGTCTATATACACTCAACTACATACCAAGGTATTGAAGATCCCCATCTGATCACCTCTCAAGGTCACTCTTAAAATGGACGTCGGGCTTCCAGCCGCAGCTCCCATCATCTGAGCTGGGTAGCTCTATAGTCGTATGATAGGATAGCTACACATCTCTGACACTAATAGCTGCAATTGTGGTTGACGTCGAGTTAGATGATTGGCTTTTCCTGAAGCTCGACTAATCAATTGAAAACAGTGACTGCATGATGCCTAAGGGGACAAAACTTCACGCTGCTTTTCCTTTCACATGGTCGGTATAGGTGCATGGTCCGACACGTGGGCCGATAAGAAAAAGCAATCATTTTAGGAAATAAGGTATGTATTGAAGAGTCTGTTTTTCATTTCGTATACTTCCGTGACAATACTGGGTATACGCTGTAAGCAATACTCAATACCAATACGCGGAGATACGGTACCGTACTAGCCACTTCGGTGTAAGGCTCGGTCGAAGCATAACTTTAACTACATCAGGGACAATGACGATGGCGTTGTTAAGCTATTTGTTACTGAAAACGTGTCTTTGTTCTCACGCATGCTAGCGTTATTTTGGTTCGTGTTCGCGTCCGCGATATTGATTTCTAATCAATGTAATCACGGTCCTATATTTTTAACTTTGAAAGGCCGAAGGCCGAGCGTTGTATATTGTAGTTGACATAATATTCTAAAAGCCCTAAGCCCCCAACCGACTTGTTAACTAAAGCACCAGAGTGATACGACTCTTCTTGCAAATACCTTACATACTCGATTAAAAAGTTCAGCTTACAGCCACTTGACACTTTTCTGGAAGTATGGCTCTGAGAAACGTGATTATCATTGGTGCAGGTGGCCACCTTGGCCCCTCCATCTTGTCTGCCTTCCGTGGCGACCCCCGATTCAATGTCTCTGTGCTGAGCCGCCAATCCTCCACTTCGAAGTTTCCCGAGGGCACTAAGGTGCACCGTGTTGGTGATGACTATCCTGATGAAGAAGTTCTTTCAGCCTTCAAGGACCAAGATGCCGTTGTCTCCACTATTGCTACAGCAAGTGCTGGGGAGCAAACTCGTCTAATTGACCTTGCCATCAAAGCCGGAGTCAAGCGATTTGTACCTTCCGAGTTCGGAAGTGATACTCGTCACCCGAATGCAATGGCCATATTGCCTCAATACTTCGGTGGCAAGAATGCTACGGTTGACTACTTGAAGACAAAAGAGAAAGATGGTCTGACGTGGTCGTCGTTCGTGACGGGCCCATTTTTTGAATTGTATGTTTTATCCTTCTGTTTCCCTCCCTTGTCCATTTTACGACGATTGAAACATTTTATTTTTTGATTCATATACACAAAATTAAGCTGGGTTAATGACTGACATGAAAAGGGCAATGGCCGGCTTCATGGGATTTGATATTCCCAATCGCAAAGCAATCATCTACAACGATGGAGAAGGTTCTTGGTCCACCACAACCATGCCTTCAATTGGCCTGGCAGTAAAAAATTCTTTGCTTGAACCAGAAAAAACTGCCAACAGATATATCTATACCGCCACCTTTACGGCAAAACAAAATGATATTCTTAAGGCGCTAGAAAAGATAACCAACTCAAAATTTGACGTCGACTACGTCGATGCTGAAGAGCAAAAGGCAATCGGAATGGAAAAGCTTTCCAAGGGTGATTTCAGTGGTGCAATGTTGTTGATTCGCTATATCAATTCTGTAGATGGAAATGGTGGCAACTATGCATTGTATCATCCCATGGATAATGAGCTCCTGTCTTTGCCTAAAGAGGACCTTGAAGACGTGCTCACAAGAATTGTTAATAACTGATATGTGGTTGATATCATGTTCCCGGAGTTGTTGTTCTGCGCGCGAGGACCTGGGCAATGGATTTTAGTGAGGTGTAATGTTCTGCTTTGAAGAAACATACCGAAACATGGATACATTCTGTGCAAACAAGAGAAAGCCGTAATTTGTCTCGTATGAGCTGAATCACCTGTATTTCTCCTTATATAATAAGTTGACTTTGCAGTACGTAAGTAGGATAACAATTAGAGATCTAAGATGCGATGATATCAGCTCTTCTAAGACTGTACCTAGGTATTTACTGCACTATGAGCATGCTAATGCCGCCAGCCCAAAAAATTCTTCGATACACTTATGTTGTTGAAGTATATAGATTAAAGAAAGAGTAGCTACCATTGTACTAGTTCGGCCTCATTCAATGAACCCAAACCAAACGTAGCCACCCCGATAGCAGCACTGACAGCAACCGCCTCACTCGCATACGCCCTCATTTCTTCCTCGTATTTTCCTATCGCTTCCTTTGATATGCCATGCTGATATATGAGTTTTGCAAGATCTGCACCATCCCTGAGAGCAGTGACTGCACCACTAGCTGTAGAAGGAAGCATTGCATGTGCGGCATCACCCACAATTGTCACTCTTGCGTGTGGCTCCCATGGCTGCCGCAAAGATTCGGGGTCGACTGTTAGCAAACGGAAAACGCCCGTCTGCGTCACATCTTGATACTCAATCAACGGCCGTAAAGAAGTATTCCAATGTCGTGTCATAGATTTCGCCAGTTCTGAAGGCTTCCCATTATGATCTACCCCATTCGAAGTTTTGGATATTTGAGCAGATGAGTGTGCCTGAGGAATTAATGCCCAGTACACATAATCGTCCGGAAGATCTCGCTTGTCTTTGCGTTGTTCTTTTGGTCGAAAACGAATAGATTCCATTAAGGTCAAGCTACCTTCTTGGTTGTCTTTGATGAAGGAGAGAACATCGAGGGCCTTTGGGAGCATATGACTCAGAAACTCCGGTTTGAGTGGCGTTTTACCATAAAGAGGTCGACTTTTTGTGTCTAATACTCGTAAGTCCGGTAAATACTGTCTGCGCACTGCTGAACGTACGCCATCAGCTCCGACGATCAGGGATCCCAATTGGGTGGAACCGTCCGCAAAATGTGCAACTACGCTCTTCTCGTCCTCGGCCAACTCATATCGTAGATATTCTTTTCCATACGTAACATAATCCGTCAAACCGGTCAGGAGCACCTCGCGTAACACGGCGCGATCCACAGTTTGTGGTTTCTCTTGACTTTGAGTCAATTTACCCTGAGGATTGTTTTTGCCCATATCGATTATGGTGAACTCAGTCGTGACGGCGTCGATATTTGGTAAAGGTCCCAGTACGGTTTCTGCACAGGTCTCCGTAAAGAGATCGTATACGTCCGGCGTTAGCACTTGACGAAGAGACTGAAGACCCTCGTTGTGAAGTCGGATGCGATACCCTTGCGTGCGAACCTGGCTCGGCTGCTCGCGTTCGAATATCTTGAATGGAATTGAGCCATTTTTCTTGAGGCCTTGAGCGAGCGCCAGACCACTAAGTCCCGAGCCGATGATGATTATTGGGTCTTGAACCTCACCCATTCTTGTCTCTGGATGAGGAATGAAAAGGATATGATCAGTGCAACAACGACCTATAGAAAATTGTCCAATGTAGTAGTTATGATTTTTTTGGGAACTATCAAATCATTTCAACAGGGCATCGACAATGGTATTTCTGCTTCTCTCTCTCGGATATGTACTAAATAGGTCACTTACCTCTTTAGGCAAATCCTGTTGGCTAGCCCTAACGAGCCTGACTCTTCAGGCATCAATTACCGTTCATCTATTTTAGTCTGCAACATATCACCGATAAACACGAGGTGAAAAAAGCAGAGTTCATCAGCTCTGAATTGTTACGCATATTGCGCCATTATCCACATTTTGTCATAATAGACTTTTCGGAGAAAAAAAAATGGGGGCCTGAATATTATTGCATGCGAGGCTCGTATCGGTACGCGTATATGCATATATCTTTACAGTATACCGAGGAACCAATTGATTTTTGAAATATCGGGTACTTTACGCTGTATGTAATAATATAGTTGTATGTATTATGGTTATATGTGTATTTTATGCGGTATGACTCGTGTATATAATGTGTTCGAGCGTTATCTACGATTTATTCCTGCAAGGATCTTTAGACCGATAAAACCAACATAGCTTCCGACGGGACCGATGAGGATACGAAGCTTTGAGCATGCTTATGTTATTGAAAGTGATCTAAAGTGTGGAAGTACGAATGGCATCGTAGATTGATCAACGGCTTTTCCCGGCTGAATCATGCGAGCGGCGTTTAAGCTTGTTATGGCATGGAGTGGTTACGGGCGCCATGTTCGAGATCTAGTTAGCTGTGAGAAAGGTGGAACTACCGGCCATGATGACTGAGATTTTCTTAAATACTACATAGACATATTGGCAATCACATCCGCATGCCCTGAAATATACCAAGGAAAGGACAAAAATAGACCTAGAGTCAGGTAAGCTCAGTATGGCTGAATTGAATGGGAACCATACCCGCAAAAGCTTGATCTCGTTGCTCAAGACTTATGAAAGGGATCTCCAATTGTCCATGAAATCAATCACAGATTATCTCGAAAAAGATGGCATGTCAGACATCTCATCCGACGTTGGTGCGACTAATCTTTCCATACCACCAACGGCACCAGCTTCTGTGCTGGAAGCTCGACAGAACTTGATATCATCGGCGTATACTATCCAACAGATAGCAACCGAGCCTGCTGAGTATATACCATATTTGGCTATACATGTTAGTACTGCGCCTTCAAATGTTAGATGGGAAAGAGCCGAACAACTAAACAATAGTGTTTGCCATAGTACCAAGTATTGTCCTGCTTCCAATGGCTAATCCGCTTCAATATCTTGCCCATCATTCCACTCACTGGTAGTATTTCCTACGGTGAGATCGCAGAAATAGCCAAGGTATCCGAGGACCAGTTACGAAGAGTGGTCCGCATGGTTATCACAAGTAACTTGCTAGCTGAACCAAACCCGAATCAAGTAGCACACAATGCGGTGTCATCCACATTTGTTAAACAACCCGGATTCATGAGTTGGGCAAAGTTCATGATTACATACTCTGCACCAACAGCTGCATCATTCGCTGACGCCACTGAAAAATGGGGCGATACTGTGAAGAAGAACGAAACGGCATTCAATGTTGCTTTCTCGACAGACAAACCATTTTTTGATTATCTTGCCCAGTCAGCAGAACTTACAGAGACATTCGCTGCGTATATGAAGAGTGTGCAAGGAAGCTATGGCACGAGTTTGAAACACTTGGTCAATGGGTTTGACTGGGACGGTCTTGGAGAAGCCACGGTTGTCGATGTAAGCCCTGCCCTACTAACAGATACCTGAATAAGCCGTCTGAAATTGTATATTAATCAATGCCGGGGACTAGGTTGGCGGATCCACATGCGCATCCAGCATCGCACTCGCCGACGCATACCCTTCGCTCCAGTTGGTCGTACAAGATCTGCCCGACACTATCAAGAATGCACCGGCGGTACTATCCAAACAACCCGAGTCTATTCAAGCACGAATAAAAACGCAGCCCTATGACTTCTTCACCGTTCAGAAACATCACGATGCGGACGTCTATGTGCTGCGTATGATCTTACACGACTGGCCTGCTGAAATTGCCATCAATATACTCAAGAACCAGTTGCCGGCGCTCAGAGCAAACTATCCTCGTTCACGGCTCCTCGTGATGGACACCGTGCTACCCACGCCAGGATCGGATTCGGCATCCATTGTTGATGAGGCTTTATTGCGTGTTCGCGATCTTACAATGATGCAGACCTTCAACAGCAAGGAGCGGGAGGTAGGAGATTTCATTGATATATTCTCAAAGGCAGCGGATGAGCATGGCTATCTATACTTGAAATCAATTTCCAAACCTGTGGGTAGCGTGATGTCGATTATGGAAGTTGGATATCGGCCTTACCCACTTTGATTTTCAGCTTGAGATCTCTACCTGTGTTTTGCAATAAATTTTGATTATGTCTTCTTCACCACAGCATCCTAGGGAAAGCAGTACGTAGTTCAAATAATAAATCTCCGGTGTCTATATTTGAATTCTGCATTGAAAAGTATTCATCCACATATTATTCACAACCTCCGTACTGAACTTATAATGTGGCACGATGTAAGTACAATCAATTAGCTACCTAGGTAGGTGAAATGATATGTAAACAATAGCATCCATGATATCAATTATCATGATCTTGAAACGCCGAAAAGACTTTTGAATTTAAGCAACTCTCATTTTTTCGGCGCATCTGCTCGTGTATTTCATATCCTGAGAGAGATCATATATAAATCAGATCGAGTCTGGAGTTTCATGCACCAGCACCTCCTTGAACATTCTTCCCTTTGACACTAACCCACTTCATTGGTGCACTGCCAAATATCGTACTGCAAGCCATCACGATGACGATAATAAAAACCGTGGTAATTGCATTGTTGTAGGCTGAGATTAATCCTGGTAAGTATTGAGATGGGATTTCTGAAGCAATATTGGTGGCACCGGCTAAGGCAACTTGAGCTGCATCAACGCCAGGAATATTCTCGGCTATGTATTCCTTCAAGTCGTTGGTGATGACATTGTCACCGACTGAAACAAAGATAGACGCGCCAAAAAGTTGACAGAAGATGATAAGTGCCGTTGCAATGGGGATTTCGCTGGCGTCAAGAACAGTCTGAATCGCAACCATTGGTAGCTGTAACCCAATGCCAATTCCTAGTCCGAGTAGGATCTGATATCCGATCCATTTGCCGGATCCAGTATCTACCTCCCACGTTGTTAGGAGACCCGCTCCGATAGAAGTTAAGGCCGTGCTGACTAGCATGAAAGGTGTATAAAACCCGACGATAGTGACCCCTGCGCCGGAAGCGATTGTGCCGAAAACAACCGCTAGAAGCAAGGGAATATTCCGGATACCAGACTCGTAAGCGCTGACATTCTTGACAGCTTGGAACCAAATGGGGATGTAGTAGACAGCCACGTAATAAGCAGATCCCATGAAGAAAGCAAATAATGCGGATGCCCACACATTCCGTTTCCCGAGCATTGAAGGGCTCAAAGTCGCATATTGAGGTCTCCAGAATTGGACCGCAATAAAAGCAATCAAGGTGACACCAAAGATGACAAACAATGCAATGATTCGTCCACTTGACCATGCGTAGGTCGTACCACCCCATTCCATGGCTAGGAGAACACACACGATGGAGGGAATAAATAGTATGGTGCCAATAATATCAAACTGTTCTAGGCGTTCTCGCCATGGCAAGTATACAGCGCGGTGTACTGCTTCAAAGAAAAATGCGATAACCAACATAGCTATACCACCGATTGGGAGGTTGATGTAAAAACACCATCTCCAGGTGCTATGTGTTGTGAAGGCGCCTCCCATGAGCGGACCGACAACGGACGAAACTCCATATACACCTCCAATCAAGCCATTGAAGGCCGGTCTTTTCGCCAACGGCACTGATGTAGCGATAATGAGATACGAACCGGAAAACACGCCCGCTGAGCCCAAACCCGCAATAGCACGGCCAACGATAAGGGCTGGACTGTTCGGGGCAACAGCGCAGATGAGAGATCCCAGCTCGAAGATGAAGATGGCGATTAGGTAGACCCATTTCAGCGGAAAAAATGTGAATAATTTGCCGAATACCAGTTGAAAGGCAGACGTTGTGAGCAAGTATGCTAATCGTATCTTATTTTAGTTTTCGCCTTCTAAGATTATGTTCATACATGATTCACCTACCACTTCCATACCATCCAACATCATTCAAACTGTTGAATTGATCCGTAATCTGTGGAACCGCGGTTGCGATGATTGTACTGTCAAGGGCGACCAGGAACATTGCCAAACAAAGTGCGATACTTAAGTCAGTGAGTAAATGAACATATGATATTAATTTCTGGTGAGAGGCCTAGTACCTACGCCAGAAGCAGCAGCTTTAGTCCTTGCGGATATTCGTCGTCGGTGACCCCATTTGTGATCTCAGATTTTTCATTCAATTCTAAGTCGACTTTCTCAACTGGTAATTGCTTTGGCGAGACCTCGAATGACGACCTTCCGGTATCCTCATTAGAATTGGAAATGGATTGACTAGGCGTAGTCATTGCATCCGCCATTGTGTCCATTCCCCTGATTGGCCGTCTAGCTGTGTTGCAAATGCCGATGATTACAAGAGAGCTTCCAGATATGTAAGGAGAGAGTAGTGGTGTATCAGAAACGGAAGGATAGTTTGTCGGTGGTATGGCTCTGATGACTACCCAGAGTGAGTCTAATTTAATAACATAGAGGCAGAGAACATCGAGGAGATTGAGCTAGAGGAACAGTTTTACGCATTTGAATCATTTAGTGAATTAGAATTCTTCGACCGAGCTACATAGTATGACTACCAGATGTAGAAGCTAAATTTCTCACAGCTAGAACCGTAATGTCTAATTTCTTTGTCCTATTCCACCGAAAAAAAAAAGAAAATATTGCTCGGCCGGATGTTAAGCCTACAGTCATGTAATAGCCAAATTAGGAAATGCCTGTGAAGCAAACCAATCCCCAACGAGTATGATATTGGCAGGGGTTGGCTACAGGGATCTAGTATAGACCGTTGAATAGGTAAGCATGGGGACTCGATTAGTTCTTTGCATTCTATGATCAAGTTGGCTAGTTACATTTTAATATATTAGTTTGTCAGCTATGCTCTTTAGAAAAGCTAGATACTTTAATTAGACCTGCACTGCTTGAGTGATCTATACAGGCATCAGCGCGCGCGTTTAGTGTGCCCGTGGAGTAGGTTGGCGTGTTACAAACAAGACCCCTAATTGGAACCGTCATTTTTACGGTCGTATTCAATTTGAACTAACCTACACTATGCAACCAACAGTTCTGTAAGGCCTGCAGCAAAGGATGTTCAACCCAGCTTATTTTCAAGTGGGCAAGCGTATATGCAGACTAAGTAAATTGCATACCCTACTTCATTATATTCAAATTAGATTCAATACGAGGAGCAAATTACATGAGTTTCATACAATTTTAGTCTATGAATAGTAAATATTGAAAAAAAAAACAGATACTTGGTATGTACCTCGTTGTATCTGAGGCTCTGAGCTAATTTACTTATTTCTCTGTATACCTGCAAGCACCCTCCGGATAAGCATCAACCGATCCATGCAATACGATTCATAACTTCCTGAGTTATACGCACACTAACAGCCACTGTTTACTCAGTATGTAGCAGGCATTGTGGCAATTTTCCCTCCATCAACCAGTAAAACACTGCCATTGACGAAATCACCGGCCTTGCTTGCAAGATACAGAATCACACCCGCAATATCCTGCTCACCACCTGCTCTTTCTGCGGGCTGGTATGATCTCGAAAAAGCCCCCACCTCAGTGACGGGCTTCTCCTTGTGTAGCTTGAACGGATTGAGCAGGGGCGCGGATAACTCTGATGGGATCACTTGGTACCACATAGATCTTAGTGACGACGCCAATACGAGAAACTATGTCAAATCAGAGAAAAGAGTGACTTACAACCAGCAGCCAGGGCATTAAATCTTATTCCCCAAGGAACACAGAATGTGGAAAAGCACTTGATCATGCTGACTAGAGCGGCTTTGCTACTACAGTATGCAAATCCAGCTCTCGGATTACGCAAAAAGCTAGCGCTACTAGCAGTTGCGATAACCTGGCTCTTGAGGTAGGTATTCCTTTTATTTCCTTCATCCAGCAAGACCAAAAATGCTAGGATGCAATAATATACAGCCGTGCAGTTCAGGTCGTAAACCGAATTGAAGTCGCTCATGGATGAGCTCCAAGCATGGTCGACGAAGTCAGCTAAGGTGGCGCGAGGCTTCATCTTTTCCAATCCTGGGCCGGTGATTCCGGCATTGGTGACGAGAAGGTTGATATAACCAACTTCATGTTTCACTTTTTCCGCAATCTGTTTGAGTGTATCTTGCTGTGTAATATCTCCTTGTAAAGGCACTATGATACTGTGATTTATATATTAGAGAAACTGTACGGTACAAATTGTGCAGACAATGCAAAATGGGTTTATCTTACTTTGGATATTTTGATGCGGCTTCAATCAGTCTATCTTCGCGTCGACCGATAATGTAAACTCTGGCTGCACCGTTCTCTGCGAGGGCATGTGCCATCATCTTCCCGATACCTTTCTAATAGTCAGCGCAACTTGATATAATGCCCTGGCCAAAATTTTGACGATAACCGAAATTGATTTAAAAAAAAAAGAAAAGGCAGAAGAGGTTTGGGTATGCAGACCTGTGCCTCCTCCTGTGATAACGGCAACGATGCCATTCACGCTGAAGAGATTGGAACAATTGATGTTAGACATTGTGTTCATAGATTTTCCACGTCTTTGGAGTATGAAGCTCGTGTTAATTTCTGCTTTTCAGTGCTGTAGTGATGATATGCCAAAGTATCCAGTCGTACGACTTTTATTGAGAACATGATGGGCTCGAAGCAGAATGGTCATTGGAGACATTCGAGCTCTGCAGCTGAAACCGTTGAGAACGAACTGATGAGACTAGGGGCAGAAGATTATCGGAATAATGGTGGTTGTAACTCAAGTCGGCCCTACATTGTTACGTACGTGCGTACATGTAAATACTGGTATCACGGTCACGATACGATGTATGTTACCACTATTTTACGCCGAGGTTCGTGTTCGGTGTAAGCGTCCGCTCGAAATTACCATACATACGGCAAGACCCCTACAATGACAGACTCCACCGCGATGAACCTAATCGTCCCCAATGACCGAGGCCGAGGCCCACCTGAGAACACTAAACCAACAACATGAGGCTGAGACCTGAACTATGCAGCTAAGCAATCATACTATCCCGATGACACTGCTATAGGGTCATTATCGATGGGCGCTACGTACCTTTCTCGTAAATTCTAGCGGTATGCGATCTGGATGGATGGCTGACCGGATGGCTGACAACGCCATCGGCTACCTAGTGTTAGATACCGAGTCATGGCCACACGGTCATCTGTACTTAGTAGCCTATATTGGTATATTCACTTCTCAGCCCAGCAACGCCAGCACTGGTAATGGTTAGGGCCGCATAGCGTTTTCCTAAAAAGTACTTCATATAGGCTGTCGTCTACTTTCGAGACTAGTACGAGGCTAACAACTCTGTCGGTATAAGTCAAGGCACGGCGTGATATGAGAAAACGGATGGGTTAACCGTTTCAGGTATTCGACATAGGGCTAGGGTTTTGTCCCAGCCCGCTGTTGATCATAGTATGGATACTCATCTTGTCGGCACTCGGTTTAAGGCGTATCTATGAGTATCTAGCTGAGCACGGAATTCAAGCCCTCAGCACATAGTAGCCTGCTACGTTAGGACGTCTAAGCATCAAACATGATTATCATTGTATAGTGTTATTAATTAGCACCATTATTCAGATAATTTCACGTGCCCAAAGTATTAAGGGGCTGCTGAAGATATCCTCTATATCTGATCCCTTTCGTCAGCGGTGTGCACGTTTCCCTAGATTTGCATATCATCTTTAAGAACTTAGTTACAAACAACTTCTCATTGTGCTTGACTTCAACATGCCGTCAAGTGACGCCAAGAAAGTATTCGTCCTGGGCGATAGTGTCCAGGATACCCCCTACCATGTTTCCAACTTTCTGGGGGAAAAACAAGGACCTATACTGGCTTCGTTCCTAGAACATGCCGGTAGAGCTCTCCGCATGGAAGTCTCAAAACTACCAAGTGCATGGAGTTTGCAGATTGTCCCTTTCTCCAGTATCCATGGTCTTTGTTCCTTGGAGGATCAGAACAAGTTGCACCCGTCTTTGGTTTTTACACTGACATGTATCTCCCAACTTGCCTATTTGATCAAGTAAGTCTTATCCAAAACCCATATTATGCTGGAATAAAGAAGCTGACTTCACTAGCCATATTGAACTAGACGATGGATGGTTTCCAGATTCTGCGAACACCCTGGTCACGGGTATAGACGCTGGTGTTCTAGTTGCCTCAGCTTTTTGCTCGTCTCGAAACCTGACACAGCTTCTCACCTCATCCGTGGAGGCTGTCAGAGTAGCCTTCCATACAGCTCTCGTGGCTATTGAGCTTTCAAATACGGTCGACCCATTATCTAGTTCAAGTGCTTGGACTATTTCTGTCTCTGGTTTATCTCTTGACAAAGCGACGACGATATTGCGCGAGTTCTCCGCAGCACAGGTTAGTAAGAGCTACAACGTTATGAGAAGGTACTAACAGCGTGACCCTGTATTAGGAGAACTCGGTCCCACTTGCCTCGAAGCCCTATATTAGCAGTGTCGGAGTTTCCAAAGTCTCCATTAGCGGTCCGCCACGAGTTCTAGAAACGCTCAAGTCTGTTGCTCTCCAAGGTTACAAAATCATCTACGGCTCGCAGATCCCGGCCGCTTTTCATGCACCACACCTCTACAGTGAGGGAGACGTCAACCGTATATTAGCGAATGTGACGGGCGAAAATCTTCCTGTCTACATCAAAAACCTTGAGTTTGTAACCCCCGTGAGCGGCACGATTTCCTGGTCTCAGACATTTCCAGCTCTTATCAAAGAAGCCTTGTCAACTATCTTGCTTGAGCCTACTCGAGAGGACCTAGTCTCACAGAAAATCGAGAGCTGGTTGCACTCGTCAAGTACTTCCTCTATCGAGTTGCGGACATTGAGCTCTCACGATCATTTGGCTGACCTGGACGTGAAATTGCACAACGTATCAACCCAAATTCCGCGCAATGCCAGCAACACTGAAGCCATGTCCAGATCAAAAATCGCAATTATCGGATTTTCGGGAAGATTCCCTGAAGCTGATAACCTCAGTGAGTTCTGGAAATTGCTATACGAAGGACGGGATGTCCATAAGATTGTGCCGGAAAGGCGCTGGGACGCGGCAACACACGTTGATGTCACTGGCAAGAGGAAGAATACTAGTGCAACTCCTTACGGATGCTGGGTGGACAATGCCGGTTTATTCGATGCCAAATTCTTTCACTTGTCTCCCCGTGAAGCGCCCCAGGTTGACCCTGCACAGCGGTTGGCACTTATGACCGCCTATGAGGCCATTGAACAAGCCGGAATTGTGCCCGGAAGCACCCCCTCCACCAAGAAGGACCGAGTTGGTGTTTATTATGGTGTCACTAGCAATGACTGGATGGAGACAAATAGTTCTCAGAATATCGACACATACATGATTCCGGGTGGGAATCGAGCCTTTATTCCAGGCCGAGTGAATTATTTCTTCAAATTCAGTGGTCCAAGTTATAGTACCGACACTGCATGCTCGTCTAGCTTAGCATCTATGCATGGAGCTTGCAACGCTCTGTGGAGAGGTGATGTGGACACGGCAATCGTGGGTGGAACTAATGTGTTGACGAACCCTGATTTTACAGCAGGGCTTGACCGTGGCCACTTTTTGTCACGAACTGGTAACTGCAAGGCCTTTGATGATAGTGCTGATGGATATTGCCGTGGTGAAGGTGTGGTGACGTTGATTCTGAAGAGATATGAAGACGCTATCGCAGACAAGGATCCCATTCACGGTCTTATTTTGTCCGCTTATACGAATCACTCTGCTGATGCTGAATCTATTACACGACCTCATGGAGGCGCACAGAAAGCTATCTTTAACAAGCTTCTGTACGAGACTGGTTCTAAGCCATATGACGTTGGGTATATCGAAATGCACGGCACGGGCACTCAGGCAGGCGACGCTGAAGAAATGAGGTCGGTTGTGGATATTTTCGCACCGGAGAAAGCTGCTTCCATTCGCACAGAAAAGCAAGCACTTTATCTTGGATCTGTGAAAGCGAATATAGGCCATGGCGAAGCAGCCTCCGGTGTCTCCGCTTTGGCCAAGATCCTTCTTATGATGAAGCACAATACTATCCCGCCTCACTGTGGTGTAAAGACGAAACTCAATACCAAATTCCCAGCCCATATGAGTGACCATAACGTACGAATCGCGACCAAGCCAACTCCATGGAATCGTCCAGCAAATGGAACCCGTAAGGTCTTGGTGAACAACTTCAGCGCTGCTGGTGGTAATAGCGCTATAATCGTGGAAGATGCGCCAATCGAGACGCCATTGGCAGGAGAAGAGAGTGATGTACGCTCGCAGCATGTTGTAGCAATATCTGCAAAGTCAACCAAGTCTCTCCAGGGCAATGTCGAGTCACTCCTTGAATACTTGGATACCACACCTAGTGACAAGGTCTCATTGCCTACTTTGTCCTACACAACCACAGCCAGGCGTATTCATCACATGTACCGGGTGATGCTGACAGGGTCTACACTGTCCGAGATTCGTGGACAATTAACGGGTATCAAAGAAAGCGTTGCAGCTGTCCAGCGGGTCAGGACTGCTCCCCGGCCAATCTTTGCATTCACAGGTCAAGGTTCCCAGTACCCAGGCATGGGTAAACAGTTCTATGAAAGCATTTCTTCGTTCAGATCTGATCTTGACCGGTACAACCAACTTTGCCAGAAATTGGGCTTCCCTCCCTTTCTCCAGATAATTACGGATGACAAGAGCATGATCGAAAATTATTCGCCAGTTGTAACGCAGCTCGCCACTACATGTTTGGAAATGGCACTCGGTGGTCTCTGGAGATCATGGGGAATTACGCCCGCTGCCGTTGTCGGACATAGTCTGGGAGAATATGCCGCCTTGCACATAGCTGGGGTATTATCGGAGTCTGATACAATCTACTTGGTTGGCAAGAGAGCGGAGCTACTCCAGGAATGTTGTACGCCGAACACTCACTCAATGCTGGCAGTCAAGGCATCTGTGGCAACAGTACAATCGAGCGCGTCTCAGAGTGGATGTGAGATTGCATGTGTCAATGGCCCTGAAGATGTTGTGATCAGTGGAGAGAGCAATAATATCAAGAAAGTGCAAGATATTCTCGCGGCACACAAGATTAAAAGCACTCTACTACGGGTGCCATATGCATTTCATTCATCACAAGTTGACCCAATACTAGAG
Source organism: Talaromyces verruculosus (assembly GCA_038993655.1). Lineage (NCBI taxonomy): Eukaryota > Fungi > Ascomycota > Eurotiomycetes > Eurotiales > Trichocomaceae > Talaromyces > Talaromyces verruculosus. The sequence goes on from JBBVQN010000049.1 coordinate 340,773, forward strand.
AAACTTGGACGAATAACGGCCGGTGTTACTGTGTCTCCCGCTAAGATCCCCACGATTTGCGCAACAAATGCAACAGTCGTGAAGGGCAATGGAACATTCGATGCTCAGTACTTTGTTCGACACTGCCGTGACCCTGTGAACATGTTTGGCGCAATCCAATCTGCCCGACAAGAAGGACTTGTGAATTATTCATCTATCATAATTGAGGTCGGCCCTCAGCCCATTGTTTCCAAAATGTTCAATGCATCCCTGAAGATGAATCTCGACATTTTACCTTCGTTGCAACGTGGCCAGGACGCATGGAAGCTCCTTACTGGGTCGATGAAAGTGCTCTATACACGTGGTGCGGAGGTAGAATGGAGGGAATATCACCGAGACTTTCCATCTTCGCAAAGAGTTCTCGAGTTGCCAAACTATAGTTGGGAGTTGAAAGACTACTGGCTTCAATATACCAATGACTGGTCACTTTACAAGGGAAGTCCACTTCAGGACATTCCTCAAAAGGCAGTTGCTTCTGGTTCACTGCCAGTTGTTACGCCTCCGCCGAAACCTGCTTTCAAGAAGCTCCAGTCCAGTACCATACATAAAATTCTTGAGGAGAACTTTGAGAACCAAGCTGGGAAATTGGTTGTGGAAGGCGATATCTCCCGGCCAGACCTGAACCCACTTGTTCAAGGTCATAAGGTAAATGGTATACCACTATGTACACCGGTAAGTGATTGTACTACTCTGAAAATGGTTGGGTACCAATATCCTAACTCATGACAAACGAATAGTCTGTGTACGCAGAGCTAGCCCTGTCGATTGGAACATACCTTATGGATAGGTATCAGCCTGGCATGAAAGAACGTCACATTTCGGTTTCGGATATGACTATTGAAAAGGCTCTAATTGCTCAAAACTCCGGCTCACAATTCTTGCGAACGACGGTCGTTGTTGACTGGAAGGATAAAATTGCCTCGTTAGCATTTGAAAGCTATAATGTAAGATCCTTCTCAAGCCAGAAGAACTTGCAGACCAAATACTTATTAAGAATCAAAACTAGGAAACAAGCAAGAAACCCGCCAGACATGCTACCTGCAAGATAGTTTTCCGCGATGCAGTCCAAGAAAAAGGTTTATTCGACAAAAAAGCCTCCGAGATAAAGCAACGAATGTCAACATTGAAACAGAAGCTTACCAATGGTGACATTTACAAGTTCAACAGGTCCATGATCTACAAGATGATCGGTAGCCTGGCGCAATTTGACAGTAAATACACGGGCTTGAAAGAGATTGTGCTCGATAGTCAAGCCTTAGAGGCGTACGGTTCCGCTGAATTTTCTCATATCAACGCCGTTGGTGAATTTTTCACCCATCCAGCTTACATTGATGCTCTATCACAAATTGGTGGTTTTGTGATGAACTGTAATGATAGTACCAACCTCGACGAAGAAGTATTTATGAATCATGGGTGGGATGCCTTTGGGTTGTTCGAGAACCTTTCAAAGGAGAAGGCGTATGATCTTCATGTGAGCATGCATGAGGCTCCCGGAAATAAGTATAAGGGTGACGTTGCCATCTTTGAAGGAGGTAATGTAGTGGGCTATTTCCAAGGTATCACTGTAAGTCTATCTTCTGTGTGTGAGAAACAAAATATTGTGTCACTGACCCAAAACAGCTGCAAGGAGTTGCCAAGCGAGCTCTTCAATATATTCTAGCTCGAGAGAAGGATCTGGGCAGTAAGAGTCCCAAGAAAGCAAATCCAGCCGAAGCAAAGGCTGCTGTAGCCGCTGCTCCTGCTCATACCAGAATTTCTGTTGCTCCTTCATTGCCAGCACCAGCACCAGCACCCGTAACAACACAAATTTCAGTGCCCGTTCAGGTTCCCGTTGTTAGTCAAGAGTCTGTCAAGCCACAACCCTCAAAAGATTCCCAAATCAAACCATCCAGCACAGTTGCAACAACCAAAACTTCGCGCAAAGTTGAGACTGCACTCCGTATCATCGCCGAAGAAAGTGGTTACCCTGTGGAGGAAATGATTGATAACCTCGAATGGGCAGAACTAGGAGTTGACTCCCTCCTTATCCTCATTGTCGCGGGCCGGTTGGAAGAAGAACTGGGTCTTCTTGTAGACTCAGCCGCGTTCTCCAGCATGCCTACCATCCAGGCTTTCAAGGAGTTTATTACCGATTCTGATCCCGATGCTACCATTGTCGAGACGCCAATGACTACCCACCCAGCGCAACAGGCTGCACTACCCGGAGCAGTCCCATTGGTAAATGGTGATATCAAGTTTGCTCCTACTCCTCCGGTTGCTGAAAAGCCTGTGCAAGTTGCTGCTGCTGCTGTTCCGTCATTTACGCCAGCAGAAGCTCCCATTACTACCATCCAGGAGACTGTTTCAAGCACGCCGAATGCAACAGTTTCCACAAAGGACGGTAGTATCAGCAACACTTTCAAGGAGGTACTTCAAATTATCTCTGAAGAAAGTGGTATGGAGATTGAGGATCTTACTGACGACACCTTCTTTGGCGACGTTGGCGTTGATTCGCTCTTGTCACTCATTATAACTGGTCGAATGAAGGATGAATTATCCATTGATCTGGAGTCAGAGAACTCATTCTTTGTCGACTTCCCCACTATGAAGGATGTCCGACAGTATTTCAGTGACAGCAAGCAAGAAGAAACTGAATCAACTCTAGAATCACAAGAATCGACATCGTCGGTTGCGAGTACAACCTCTACGTCAGGTATTGCCACACCACCGAGCGAGACCTCATCATCCTACAAACCAGTGATTACCGAAGTCAGACCAGCCAGTTCCATCGTCTTACAAGGAAAACCTCGTCAAGACTCAGAGACACTATATCTCTTACCTGACGGCGGTGGCTCGGCGGCCTCATATTCCCGATTCCCTCGTATCAAGCCTGATCTCGCAGTCATCGGTCTCAATTGCCCCTATGTCCGCAACCCCGAGGAGATGATGACCGTCAACTTTGAAGATTTGATCGAATCCTATATCACCGAGATCAAGAAGCGACAACCCAGTGGACCCTACAATATCGGCGGTTGGTCCTCCGGCGGTATCATGGCGTATCGCGTTACGCAACGACTCATCCAAGAAGGCGAAGAAGTTACGCGTTTGGTGCTGATTGACTCTCCACCTCCATTAGGATTGGATCGCTTACCACAACGCTTCTATGACTTTTGTGGATCAGTGAATCTCTTCGATGCATCGAAGAATCAGTCCGCACCACAAGAGTCTGCTGGCGAAAATAGTGCTCTTCCGGCAACTCTGCTGGCTCATTTCAAATCCAATATCGAGGTCCTCCATGACTACTACGCCGATCCTCTACCCGAGGGATTGACCCCCCTGACGACCATCATCTACGCACCAGAATGCGTATTTGACGGTGTGGTATTTCCCAAACTTCCACCAGGCCCGGATGATACTGAGGGTATGAAATTTTTGACTGAGAAACGTACTGATTTCTCCGGTAATGCTTGGGCTGGATTCTTTCCGGGAGAAACAGTCAATGTTGAGGTTATTGATGGAGCGACGCATTTCTCTCTGATGGTGAGATTTTCCCTACATTATTAGTTTCATGGTTCTTCGTAAGGCCTACTTTGCTAATGATATCTCTAGGGAACATATGCGGCGGAGACAGCTGCAGCGATCGGAAATGCGATGAGATAGATAATCTCGAAAATCTCGACTTTGGATATGTTTTTCTTTTCGATTCATTCCTTAGCTTCGTTCATTTCTCTGCATTTATATATACATTCCAGATTGCCTTATTCTCACTACTTGTTCATTTTTGATGTATTTCAAGACTGTATTTACTACTGACTGTATTTCCTTTTCATATTTAAGTTACAATTTATAGGTAGCAAGTGACAACAATATTTCAATGTATTTACCTAAGCCAATAATATCATCCAATCTTGTATTCGGTTTACTACCTCGTCTTAGGGTTAGATGTGTTCTCCAGGGAACTAAAATTGCAGTGTAGTTGGTATCGAAACCAAAACCACGAGGGGCCCCGAGACCCCGACTAAAATTTGGACTGCGCTCCTAGACGAGGATGTCGAGGAGCTATAAATCTTTAGTTCGAAAGTCTCTAGGTTGACTCGATTTGCACTCGAATTGCACAAGTCAGTCAGGGCTACAGGGCGATGTTTATATCTATTCAGCTGTAGGAGTCTATATGTATTCCTGTGCCTCGTAATCCGGGACACATCCATGGATCTATATTGATGTAGCCAAAATCAACCTAGGAACTAGAGGAGTTTATATCTAAATCTGTACTGGCTGTCTCTCGAAGGGTCTGCTAATTGTCATTTCCTAAGTTCACAGACGACGGTCCCGCCGGAAAAGGGTTACATTCTTTAGTTGTAGACCTTCACAGTTTTCGAGACATCCTCCTTCTCAGGCGCTAGTGGCCTCTCGCCTAATATCGCGCCAAACACAATCTCCGCCTTTACCGACCAGGTAGACGGAATATCAAACGCAGCTCTGATGCCCTCCTCTACACCCGGTACAAAATATGAATGCTGTAAACTCGCACCAACCACTTCCTCAAGTTCAAGGGCAGTCCAAAGCGTGATTTGATGCATAGCATTAGAATGCTCGGCGAAAGTCTCAAAGACGGTGATGGGGTATTGGGTGAATCTCGCGTGTAGCTTTTCGATTGCGGTGTGGTTTTCGAACACGGATATCTATTATGCATATTGCCAAGTGAGCGTGTGTATGAAAGCTTTTGACCTTGAAAATTGACGCCAATCGCCGGTCTGTCGCCCCGACCGGAGCAATGACATGCTCGCTCTCATCAATTTTACCGTCTTTACGAATCTCTCGCGCCTTATTCAGCAAGATGATGCTCGGTAAGTTTCGGGAATAGTGAAAAGAAAGATTTCCGTCCCGCCAGCAGGCCACAGCAGAACGTAGAAACACCATCTTTATGATTCTTTGAGCTGCAAGAATCCGGTGACGGTGGGGCCCACAGCAGGACCCATGAATGTAGCGACCGAGAACAAAATCATGGCATTGCCCTTTCGACAGCATCCTATATATCGCCGAGTGCACCGGGTGCGTTGGAAAGCGCGGAACTAGCAAATATGCTAGAGAGAAAATCAACCGACAAGTAAACCAGCGAAGTTGGGTTTGAAAGCACAGAGAAAGTTGAAAGCAAAGTATAGAGAGAACGATATGTAGAAGATATAGCGACGACTGGGCAAGATGTTCCAAGGTTAGTTTCGGATATCCATGTCTGAGATAGAATGTATAGAACAACCCGGGCACTTCAGACTCACCCATGAAACTCCGATAACGGCGCCCATATCAAAGGACCAGCGCAATAACCCAGAAGAAATATTGTAGTGACCAAGCCCGCAGCCTCAACAGAGACACCCAAATCCATACTGATTCCGTCAATAGCTCCAGATGGTGCCGATGAGGCAAACGCTGCGTTTGTGACGAGCAGAATCCCGACTGCCGTGATGTAGCATTTTCGTTTTGTCGACCAGTTCTTTGGATTTGAGGGATCATCGGGTGCGAAATCAAGATGACTGTTCGAGTTGAGGAAAGGTTTTTCGGACATTTTGGCAGACATTTTTCGGGTTTTGATTTGAGAGAAGCTAGCTGGTGTAAACAATGGCCAAGCTGAAATACAGGAGAGGAAATCGAACGATCTTCTGAACACGGATCACTTTACTATCTAGTTAGTGCCAGTCATGGCTTTCCAAGGTTGTTCGTGTGTACATCATCTTCCTTAATCAATCCTGAAGTGGAGCATGCCATATGACTTTAAGTGAGTATGGATCAGCTTACAAAGTTCCTTTACAATCTTTATGAAAACCACCGAAGCTAACACAACTAAAAAAAGGTCTAAACTATACTCGATCGAGCATGCAACTCCTGCAACTCAACAGAAACCTGCAACGTCCTATCATGATTCTTGCCAAAAGCCTTCTCAATCCCAGCCAGTGCACGCACATACCTTCTCTCTGCCTCTGCTGCATTGCCCTGCAGAGCGTAAAGTGTACCAAGATCATTGGCAGTGTCTAAAGTAGTGACATTTTCTGGTCCCCAAGCCTTTTCCTTTGCTTTCAGGGCCCGGAGATAGAGCTGTATTTCTTGGGATATTTGATCATAAGAAGGGGGACTGTATTCGTTTTGCTTGAGTGGGAGGATCGGTGGATGAGTTTCTCTAGGACTAGATGTAGAATTTGCGACTGGATGTGAGGTGGTGCTCGCGGGATTTGCAGAAGAAACGGTGTCTTGCAATACTACTTGATTGTGAGGATTCAGCACCGATGTAGTAGAATTTGTCCGCGAGTCTGCATTGTGGGTTTCTAGATATTCAAACCTTAGTGTCAATGCTTGAGATAGTTACATCTAGGGTATGAGCTTACCATCCAGAAATCATTGAGCCCTGTCCGGATTGCACGTGGTAAGATGAGTATAGTAGACCCCTCACCTAGCATTCACCTTTGCCCCTTCAAAAATTTCATCGGCTCTGGGAAGTGCATCACGATAATTGGTTAAGACTCTGATATCCGGCAAAGGAAGAAATGTTACCAGCCCAATAAAGGAGTTGATGCTGATACCACTCAAGTCGAGCCCACCGCCGGCAAGAGAAGGAGCATAGCGAGCAGCGGCCGTCATCTTGACTGACTGCGGAGTACATCGCACAACTTGATTTTTGTGGATCCTAGAGAAAAGAAGATTTAGAAAAGAAACCGCTCGATTTGCCTGGTCGAGAATCCTTGATAGAGTCTCTGTATCGCGTGAGAGCTGGTTGAGTTGGTCCAGGTTACAGTCGACGAAGGGGAAGTGTATGACTGGGACATTACGGAAGATCAGTTGCTCCATGGCTCTTCAGTTGATTCGTGGACCTTGGTAGCAGGTATTTGTGAAGACTATATTCATTAATCGATAGAAAGCTGGCATACAAGCGATGAGTCTATCGTTCAATACCTCGACATATTCGACCTACCCAGCTTGTTCTCCGAGCATATCGGTTTATAGGTTAATAAGAGATTACTAGTTCCTGCTGTCTGTACCTAATAACTTCAGACTATCATCGAGCCCTAAATTTGATCAAAAAGATCACAAATGGAGATGAATCGAAAATTACAAGAATACTTCCACATATCTACCCATTCTAATTTCATTGAATCTTGCATACAATTGAGGAATGCTACCCCCTACCCGGGACATTGGCATGGAGTTGTCATTGAATGGCGCTACATATATTCGTTGAGATGTTAGGGCAAAGGGTGCTTTAGCACACCATTTAGGGTTGGCCATCTCCTCTACGGAACTAAAACTGCAGTGCGAAACCGGTAAAAGTCACATCTAATTCCGCAACATCAATTAGGGCTGGTCCGGGCGGGAATTGCGTCTACTGTATATGCCTATAGAAGTACTTTACTCCGCCTTTTACACTTTAATATTTAGCTCAACGACAGTGGCGTTGGGTTTCAACTAAGTTAGGTTGGCATAGAGGGGCTCCCAAGAGTCGTCCCGTAGCTACTTCCTACCTAGGTAGTGTGTGGTAAGACATTAAGTTTGCTATGAGATGATGTTGTGCAACGTTTTCTGGAACTCTGGACAAGATTCGATGTTGGAGGTAATTCTTACTGTCTCGCTATAATCCAGCTACTGATCCTGTGCAACTCTGATTAGATAGTAAATAACAATACTACATCCACATCTCTACCTACTCTAATCTCATTCAGTCTTTCAATCATAAAACAATTCCAAAAGCACGCTTTTGCCGAACATAACCAGTGCTGATATCACGAAACCAAAAGACCAAAAAAAAAAAAAAACAGTATAAACAGTCAGTGGGTTGATCATTACAAGTAGAATAAGAAAAGTATGTTTCATCGCCAGACATAGTATCATCGCATCCATCCAATTCATAAGTATGTACCCAAAAACGCCATGCATAGATTCAAAAAATTAACATCTAGACCGTCATTCGGTGGAGGTCGTTGATGAGGTGTCGTAATTCGTCATTTTTCTTCGCGTCCTGTTGTCGATCGCTTTAATCAAGCACATTGTTTAACGGCGTCAGTTGACTAAGAGCTTGGTCGAGCTGTTTCGTTGGCTGCGTGAGACGCGTTCTCTGGCATGTCCGAGTCGGATTGATGAGAGGCAGAAGCTGCAGCGGCAGCCGGGGAAACAAGCGTGCTATTCGCAGGACTAGCAGTATCTATACGAATCTGAGGGAGTGTCTGCGACAACAACGATTGCTCTGCTTCTCCCCTTGTCCTTGCAATAGGACTCTCGTACGCTGGAGCCTCGCCCCAGTCATCATAGTCGTAGCTTGGCGGTGGAATATGTGCGGTGCTGAGATCTCCGTCCTCGATCGCCGACTCGCTTGGCGGGGTATCGTCGTCCCCGGAGTGCAGACTGGCGCTTAATGTACTGATCCCAGATACGGACGAACGAGCCTGACTCTGCATTGTGAGAATAGACTGCGTCGACTGACGCGCCGTGTCCAATAACGGGCGCTGATCCGAATCGTTCGAATTGGCACGAATCCGTGACCCGTCGTGCCTCACATGCCCAATCTCCGCATACGTAACCGACGAAATCCGCCGATGCCGACCACGACTCTGATGCTCCGCCAACATCGCACTCGCACTGGGCCTAGTCGCATTCGCTTCTCGGGCTGCAAGACTATCGCGACTCAACTGCTGCAAACGCGCCGTATCACCCGCCGCACGCGCTTCCCTCCTCAATCGACGCCTCTCATCTCGATCAGCGAGTTCTTCGCGCCGTCGCAATCGGATTTGGTACAAAGATTCCATCTCTTCCTCACGACGGCTCTCTTCTTCTTCGTTTGTTTCGGGGAATTCGACGACCATGTCCATTCCTTCGCGCTCGCCTTCGCGGGCGATGACTTGTTCTTCTTCTTTGGGGAGGCGGCTGTAAGATGGCAAGGTGATAATGGAGCGGATCGATTGGCCGCGCTGGGGCGGGTTGGAGGTTGTGGTGTCGTTGTTGTTTGAGACGAGGCCGGCACTTGGGGAGAGGTCTGCGGTGAGGGTTGTTGTCATTTGTCTATTGCGGTTGAATCCTCCTATTCAATAATTAGCTCTGATTGATTACCATACGATTTATAGAGTCCAACCTCGCGACCGTGGCGTCCATTTCCACCACAGGTTCTTCATGTACCTCCCCGGCAGCAGCCTGGGCTCAGCTTCTCGCACCCGCAGGCGCCGGACCATGACGAAGATGGAAACCAGAGCCAAAATCGAACCGACGACAGCGATACCGACCTGCATAACAAAGAAATCGAATTAGATGGATTCAATCGATACGCGAACAAACAAGAGAACTCACCCCAAGACCCGTGGCGTTGGTGCCAGACATACCGGTGCCTCGAGCAGCCAGCAGCTGCCGGGTGGGGATGCTGGGAATGTACATTCTTGAGCAGCCTCGGAGCGGCCAATCACGATGGCATAGTATTTATTCAAAGTGAGGATGATTGCATCTCAAGATAGAGACAGAGATTGAATAGAATAACGAGTGTTGTATGTAGTAAGAAGACAAAGAAGAAGTGAGACAATGTTGTGTACCCGCCGTCTCCGGGCCAGCCAGTCAGCCTTAAGCCGAAGACTCAGCTCGTGCGCAGCGTAAGCTACCTCTATTGAATATATGACGCGCGCTTGTCAACCTTTAATTCGCAGTCATGCGATGACTGATTTTCTTAGTTACATATCTATTTGATCGGACGATTGATTACTAACTATGCAAGTGGAGTTGAGTTGTCTTATGTTGCATCTATTTATACCAACAGCGCCGCGTCAAAGCATAATCTACGTCAAGACTCACTGAATCAGAGTCTTGTTTCTGAGTCTATTCGCTGGTCGATCAGACATGTCAGTCCCTATGGCAATGAAGTCCAATCATTGCTTTTTATGATAAATCCATGCAGCGGACGACAATTGGATAAGACGATTGCTTGGACTTCAGGGCTGAAGGCTGCGCCCCACGAGGCGCCTTAACTATTTGCTGGCGCTTGTGGACATCTAATGATCTAAGATGTATCATATATTTTGGAGACTAAACTCAGTAAACTGCAAGATGAAATGTGAACAATGCAAAGTACGGCGTGTATTGATTCTATTGAAGCTGATGTTTTCCGATCGATAAACACGATCGATTAGGGTTCCGGGCTCACATGTGCTGGGATGTCCATGGTACGAACGCCGAAATGTCAAAGTTACCATCTCGTTTTAGCCATTGAGAAATCTATACAATGCATAAGAAGTAAGCATCAATCAACATCCAACATCTCCCTCAACCTCCCATTCCCCCTCTTCAACAACCCCATAAACGACCCCTGGTCAACCACTCCCCCCTTATCAACCACAATCACGTTATCCGCCATCTCCATCATATCCCTCGAATGCGTCACCATAATCACCGTTAGCCCTTGTCCCGGGGTAGCCAAAAGCCTCCTCACAGATCTGCGGATGATTTCGGCGCTCTCCGCATCGAGGTTCGAGGTAGCTTCATCCAATATCAGAATTCGCGGGTGGCGTATGAGAGCGCGCGCAATTACGAGACGTTGGGCTTGGCCGCCTGATAATGTGAGTCCTCCTTCTCCGATTAACGTTGAATATCCTTCCGGCAGGGAGTGGATGAAATCTGCTATACCGGCTGCGGCGGCAGCAGCTTCGACGTTCTTGAGGGAATTGAACCTGGAGTATGGGTCAAGTCCATACGTGATATTTGCGCGGATCGTCTCGGCGAAGAGTTTCGGCTGTTGGGGCACATAACCTATCATAGACCTCAAAGTGGGCATATGGAGTTGTCGAATGTCGGCGCCTCCGAGGGTAAGTGGTGCGATGTTGTTTTGTCCCAGTGATGGGTCGGGGCAAGCATAAAGACCTAGAAGAAGGGAAATGATGGTTGACTTTCCTGAACCGGAGCTTCCTACTATTGCCGAGCAGCTGTTTTCGGGTATTTTCAAGGAGAAGTTTGTGAGGATTGGCGCTTCGGGACGTGATGGATAGCGGAAGCTCAGGTTGTGGCATTCGATGGGAACGGGCTCGAAGACTCGTAGTTTGCCTGAGTTTTCGTGCGAGGAACCATGTGGTAGTCGCGATAGTTTGATGAGCCGTGTTGCCGTATCGTTGGCCGAGTTCACCTGGGGTACTGAGGTTGAACCGTCAGCATGATTGATCAAATAACCTAATTTGGAACATTGAGCTTACTCCACGACATCATCGAAACTGCATATCCCAGACTGAACAAAACCATCGTCAACGCCGACACGATATTCGATATCCCTGATGCGTCAGGGGCAGCCAAAACCGCTGCATAATAAATGAGCAGTGCTAAACTGGGGTCAGTCTACAAAACCATCGTCAGAAACTTTACAACGAAAAGGAGAAGCTCACCACTCGCAAAAATAATCACCGACTCCGTAAGCCCAAACATCAACCCTGTATAAATCCCCCTTTTGAATCCAACGCCCAACCTCTGCCGCAAAACATCGGCAAGCTTAACCCTGAAATGATTCTCCAACGTAAAAGCCCTCACAGTCGCAATGTCCGTAAACGCTTCTGAAAATACACTCCCCATATCCTCGTTCAAATCATTCGATAATCTCTCCCATCTTGTATTTACCACCTCCAAGCCTTTGCTTACTCCATACCACACCGGGGCGCACGAAAGACTGACGAACGTCAACTGCCACTTTAGATTCAGACTCCAGACAATAGCGATAAAAGCAGTCATGATGGAGATAATGACAAAACTTCCGAATTTACCCGCCAAGTTGCGGATTTCTTCAGCATGTTGGTCCAGACAAATGGTGAGTTGGAGCGGACTGTGCTCTTCCTGCTCGAACCAGGAACATGGCTGAGCGAGCACGCGTTGCATAGATTGGGAGCGTAGTTTGTCCATCCAGGTTTGACTGCAGTATTCGAGGATGTAGTACATAACAAACGTTATGAAGGCGTCTGCTACGGAGAGCGAGACAATCGATATAGAGTGCTTCTTTGCGATCGAGCTAGCTCTGTGTCGGTCTGCGATGTAGAACGAGTCGAAGAGTTGAGAGAGAAGGTATGAGAATATAGGTGTTGCTGCTGCGTGGATCAATGCGAGTGCTATTGCAATACCTAAGAGGATCCTTTGTCTCAAATTGAGGATTTTGGGAATGGTCAATAAGGTCTTGTGTAATGGTAGGGTTGTGGTAATTGTCTCCACGTCTTCGGATTGCAGTTTTTTGTAACGGTGACCTCTGGCGAGGAAGGTTCGAAGTGTGTTAGGAGAAGTGAGAGGCTTCTTGTCATCCGGGCTGGACAATCGATCACGTACCGATCGTGATTTGTGATGAGGAATGGTGTTTAGCTCTCGAGGAGAGATTTGAGGTGTCGGCGAAAATTGAATCACTTTCTCATATGGGCTGCTCGGTGCGTTGTCTTCGATCAAGGCGCTAGTATCATCACTCTCGAATGAGGTAAACAATGTGTCGACCGGCGAATCATCGAACCAGGACTCCTCTAATAGACACTTGGACTCGATCGTATTCTGACCAAGTGAATGCCGGGTTATTATCGGATCAGTGATTGCCTCCGCAAATATCGCACGTTGGTCCCCCTTCATCAAGTCTTTCTTGAGTCCTGAAGTAGCCACTTTCCCAGCTTCGAGCACATACACGAAATCATCTTCAAGTATATTAGCCGTGTCGTGCGTAACAATAACCGTCGTCATGCCGTATCTCCATTTTCGAACTGACTCCATAACCGTCGAACGATTATCATAGTCTAGTGCGCTTGTGAATTCATCAAGAATAAGAACCGCACTGTTCTTCATCCTGGCTCGCGCAATAGCAACCCTCTGTTTCTGTCCGCCGCTGAGCAAGTTTCCGCCTAATCCGACGACCGTGTTGAGTTCATTCGGTAATTTCTGAATCGTGTCTTGTAGATTTGCCATTTCAATACACATCTCCATCTGATCATTGGAAACGCTTCGCGGGTTACGTGAGCCAAAAGCAATGTTGTCCCATAGGGTTTCATTGAAGAGGTAGCTATTTTGCTGGACGAATGCCACGTTCTGGCGCACCCAGGCTGTGTCAATTGCCTGAAATGGCGTGTCTCCAACTAGGACACCTCCCGATGTCGGTGAATAGAATTGTAGCAGTAGATTGATGAGGGTACTCTTTCCGGCTCCGCTGCGTCCGACAATGAAGGTCGTTCTGCCCGCCGGGAATCTGACATTCAATGCATCGAGCACGGGTCTCTCGGGTCTGGATGGATACGCGAAGACGACCTAAGCAACATATTAGCACTTAACACTCCATTCCTTGGAGTATGAACTTACATCTTTCAAGATAATATCCTCGGTATGAAGATTCGGATATCGATTCCTTCGTGTCCTGAACCGCGATTCGTCCGTAGCATCAGCGCATATATACTGATACAACGTCTCACCAGCAATCTTTCCTCTCTCCAACGCCGCCAAATGCTGCACCAGCTGTGCCATCGACTGCGTAACAATCAAACAAGCCCAAAACGTCGTCAAAACATCACCTGGCGTGGATTTCCCCGAGTGAACCAAAACACTTCCATACCAAAATCCCTGTACAAACATGACAAACGACATGAATCGCGGAAAAGCCGTTTGAACCGAGATGAGAACGGCCAATTTCATGTACAACCGAGCAGCTGCCTCGATTCGTGTCATCATTAGGGTGTATGTTGACGATTGACCGTTGAGGCATTTGACAACGTCAATGGATTTGAAGGCGTCGTACGTGATCTTGAACGCTTCGGAGAGTTCGGATTGTTGCGCTTTGAGGATGGGTGACATTCGCGAGGTAGTGAATGATATCACTATGAAGGAAATTGGTATTCCCGCCATTGTCACTAGAGTTACTCTCCACGAGATGATGAATGCGAGGACTATGCCAGCCAGGATCCTGACAATGTGTAGTATGAACGCTCCAAGGGGCTGGGCAGTTGCGATCTGCAATTCTCGTAGTTGCCTTCAAAACAAGACCACAATGTTAGTTCCGTTCTAACCAGATTTGACAGAGGAGTAGTCGTACTTTTGCGAATGTGACAAAAATGACCCAACTCCATCTTTCCTCATATCGAACCACAAAAGATCCCGCGCCAACAACTTCTCAAAAAGAATCCTACCAGCTCCACGGACCTGCAATTCCGCAAAGACGATCCAGACGAAGAAGAATAATGAACCTAGCAACCATGTCGCTCCTCCAATAATTAGCAAGATAAAAGTGTTATCTCTCGCCTGATCCATAAGTTGCGGGCCCGTGATTGCACCAAGGCCGAATCGCGAGAGTATTTGAAACAGTTTCCCTAGGTATAGCGCAAAGATGACTCTTGCGACTGCAGCGGCGACGGTGATCAGGAGAGTTGCTAAGAGGAGAGGGATATGATAGACTGTCGTGAAGTGGAAAAGAGACTTCCAGCTTGTCTTGAGAGCGATCTTTTCGTCGTCATGGCTCGATTCTGTTCGTAATTCGAGAGAAGAAGGCATTTCTCGAGAGATACCCCCTTCGAGGGTGTCAACCATCTCCAGTGTGTGAAGATATTAGTATCCTGAACGGTGTCATGCAGGTACAAGCAACCGCCAAAATTCTAGGAGGAGACATAAATTGGAAAAAGATGCAAGGCCATCGAATGACCCGCAGAAGAGCCAGACTTGAATAAAGAGGATTAGACATGGTTGGCGATACCCATAAAAGAGCAGATTCTACGACAGCATCAGGCTGGAGTTAGTATTTTGGGAAAGAACAATAGGATTCGGTCCATTTAATCCTAAGTATTGTTTTCTCTTTGTTTCGCAGCGTGTGGTAACGTCACGTGACAGCATCACGACTTGTATGATTCGCAATAGTATGTAAAATATCACTCGAACGCGGTGATTGGTCATTATACACGGTATCATGAGCTAGTAAACATGGAAATCATTGTTTTGAGCATCGTGGGACGGCGGCTTGACATGATCGCCGTCTTCAATCTGAACCGTCCCGAGTCGCGCTTGGTCGATTTTGAGAGCGAAATGACAAGCTAGAAGTTGGCTTGTTGTATGAAAAGCCGCGCCGCTTATCTGACGAGGGTGTGTTCGTCCAATTTGGTCTGGGTCGTCGCAAGAGTCGTTTATTCCTTTTTGCCCTGAGCCTGTTCGTATACCCAATCGTTCAAACCAGCGCGGTTCCTAATTCTGTCAACAACCCCCGATCACACGAAATATTGGGTGTCAAAACTCACCTGGCAATCTCAATAGCATAAAATTGCATGCGCATAGCAAATATCGTCGTCTCTTGATCATACTCCACCTTCGGACTCGCCCTCAACATCGTCCCAAAATTATAATCGCTAATCGTCTTCTCATATTCCTTCATGAAATTCCTCCACTTCTCCTTTCCAGCCTTGCTCTTCATTTCATCCTCATTTATGGTTTCTGCAGGATCGAAGTCTGGGAATTCGCGCTTGAAGTGTTCTAGAATCTCCTCGTCCATCTTTGTGAGGCGCAGTTTGGAGCCGGGAACTTTTTCGAGGATGGACCAGTATGTCATGAGGTGTTCGACAGCTGGATAATGTCAGTGTTTTCGCGTTTATGTACGGCAGCGGTAAGCGAACCCTTGACAGCGAACTGTTTCTCCATCTGTGGAAGAGATGATTGTTAGTGATTGAAGTCGCGTCAGGGAAGCTGTTGACTTACATCCTCCAAGTTCTCCGCCGTCTCTGGGTCAAATGGCTTCGACATGGTGGGCAACTCTATCGCAGTAATGATCAGATCAGTATTGAGGTTGATAGTTCGAATGTTGTGAAATTCTGAAGCAGGAAACGTATTCAACGCGGAGTTGGTGTTGTTTTTTACAGGTAGATAAAAATTGTTCGGGCAGCCCCTCGTTGCTTCCAGGCATTTCTAAGCGGCGACTGACGCTAGCCTAACTAATGCCCCGCTGTACGTCATACGTTTAATTCTGCAACATAAAAACTTATGTCGACAATGTAAAGACTTATATATTGACGATGATAGATCATGTACCTTGCGCATTGGGTATTCAATATTATATATAGTTCAACAATTGCAGCCGCTAAGAGACTTGCAGCGGGCATAGATGGTATACAGGCCAAAAACGACATCCAATTTTCAGGAAATCAAAGGAAACGCCTCGATGAGAAAGTGGAAAACGGTGACTGACGCTGAAAGGGCGAATATATTTCTGATAGAAGTGTTGCTTAATCAAGATCATTGTCGGCATCGTCTGAAAGCTCCTCGAATCTCCCCTCTCGCACTGCTTGGGCGACGGGGTTTTCTGCGATAAATCCATTGGCACGGGCTCTATTAAAAGTGTTAGTACCTGGACTGTGAAGCAGAGGAGATGAATTACCATACCTTTCAAAAAGCACAAACAAGCGTTCAGCCTCCCGCTCTCTTTCTTCCTGGGTCATCGCAGGCCCGGTATCCTGCGGCTCGGCATCCCATCGCTGACCAGTGATTGGATTAAAGGCAGGGTTGATGTTGCTCTGATTCGTAGCAAAAGCTTCACTTGCATCCTGCGGGATCTCTATACCCCGAGAAGCAAGAAAGCCTGCAGCAAATCCGTATCCAATATTCTTCGTCAAGTTTTCCGGACTCTTCCCTGAAAGAACAAAGTAAAGTTCTGAAATTGCAGTTTTGAGATGCACGGACGGTGTTGTGGAGAGCATCAGCAATTTGGATGATAACGTGTCGCTACGTCCGATAGGGACGCTGCGATCCTGATCTTCAGGGAGCAGGAGCCATTCCATGTACTTTTTTGGACCTTCGGGGGCTTGTTCATATATCGTAATAAGTAGTTGCATCAAAGGGACTATTCGAATCTCCATCTCATTTGTCTCGTAATGTCGCACAGCCGCATCCAGGACATTAATAAGCTTGTCAACATTGCAGTTCGGGTTAAGTTTCGGGAAGAACGGGCTGCTTTCGAATTTGCCAGCCTTATCTGACAGATCCAATGTTGATAGAGCATTGACAAGAAATCCAATTAGTCCATCAAGTGGTTGTGGGGGGACATCTATTCGACTGATGATTTTGAGCATATATGGAATGGACTGAGTGAACGTATCAGCCAGATCGGGGTTGAGTTTGCTGACATTGAAGACTAATTTCAGGACTTCAGTGAGAGCTGATTCGTCGATGGCTGTAAGCGTCTTTTTCCCACTCTTGGGAACTTGCTTCGAATGGCGTGTTATTTGCTGGTGAACAATTAGACGAAATTCTTCGAGACCTGTCAGGTCTTCAGTAACAGTGTCAACCTACGTAATGTATATTTTCGCCAAGAGAGTGCTCGGTTATTAAGGTTCTGAAGTTCAAATCTGTATCGTATGTAGTAAGGAACAGAATGCGGGCGACAATCATCTCATCGTCGGAATTCTCGGTCTGCACATGGAGGGGGTTACACCGTTAGCCAAATTGGATAAATCAGATAAGACTGAATGTTTACCCTCAGCTTCTCGGCCAATTTTCCGACACATCCTGTATCAACAAAGACCTGCCGCATATCGCTTTTCAGAAAGAGCGCATTCGCAATGGTTCGTAGGGCCGCTCGTCGAATATCAGCTGTTCCCCCGTCCAGTCCATATTTTATAAGAAGTGTAATCCCCTAAAGACATCAGATAGGCCCGGTAACCGATGAGGAATGGTAAAGGTACATCTTTGCAGTATATGGCGTCTGCGTTATCCGGATTGATGCCATGTTGACGGAGGGACAGGATCATATTAACCTTGTCTATAAATACTTTTAGCCAACGATCAAAATTCCCAATCTATAGGACAGCCGAGGCTTACCTGCCGCCGATAGCTTCTTTTCGGATAGGTCTTTGTCGAGCCGGTCGACTAGACTGCGGACCTCTCTTTGCTTCTCTGTATCGAGTGTTAGTTGGCAGTCTAGCGCATAACAAGCCATCTGCGCAAGCAGTGTCACATCACCTACCGTCATTTTGCAGTACACGAGCCTGCATCATGCCACAATATTAGAATTCATTCAAATAGCTTTCAAAAGTCCAGTCACGTTGCGTGGCAAGCGTGTAGAAGCAAATCGATCATTAATCAATATGGTCGCAAGCTGTGAAGGTGATTAGAAGCTAAGGGAAAGGGGAAGAAGCTCTGGAGCTTGGGCCAAACAAGAAGGATCAACAAAAGATCACACCAAGCAGACGCAAATTGCCAGAGATGGGATCAATGTAACTGTATCAATGGTAAGGGTATAGTGTATAGAACAAACAACAAACAGAGCAATCAGCTGAAC
The DNA here is from genome assembly GCA_038993655.1 of Talaromyces verruculosus. Classification (NCBI taxonomy): domain Eukaryota; kingdom Fungi; phylum Ascomycota; class Eurotiomycetes; order Eurotiales; family Trichocomaceae; genus Talaromyces; species Talaromyces verruculosus. The sequence goes on from JBBVQN010000049.1 coordinate 359,050, forward strand.
TGTTCAGATAGAAGATATCACAGTCAACAAGAGATGAGACAGACGGACGGAGATTTCGAGTGCCGCAATCCCCGCACTTGCCAGGGTCCCTTGGATGCCTTAAACCTGAGGCCCCACTGCTATTGATGGCTGCTTTCGTTTTAGGCTTAGCGTCGCATCACTGCCGAGCGAGCCCTAACCCTAACGCAACCCTACATCAATCGCATCTTGGAAGATCAACCTCCCTCCTTCCTCGAGGACTCTATACTGAGGCATGCTTTAATCAATAGCGCCATGAAGGCCCCCCGCCGTCGATTTATGCCATGCAGACTGCAGCATCTAGATCACGGTCAACCTCTTATCGTCCTCCCCGAGCCAGTGGGGTGTATCCGCTAACTAGAGCATCGGATTTCGTGCCGACTTTTCCTTAGTCCTACATTTTTCACTGGCTAGGGACCAATTTCGGAGTATTTAGATAGCGGTCGATTCGCTGGCATCCCTCCCTTCAAACTGATTCGCAACATATGGCACCTAGGTAGATCTGCCAGGTTGATCACGACATACCTATAGGTCATTCCCGAATTGAGACTTTCTGAGATCGACGATCCTTGGATGGACTATATCAATCGGTTGCCAAAACATTATATATATGCTTCGGGTCTTGACTTGACGCACGCGTATGTATTGAGTAGGCTGTGTTGATAATGTGCTTATTTGTCGGCTGGAAAAACGAACCCTATAATCTTCCGCATATTCTGATGCTCGAAACCCTGAATAACAATAACGGAGTTGAAATCAAAGGAAAGCGAGGCTTTCACGCCTATGCCTGTCATAGAAACAGACACCGTGGTGCCTGAAGCACCAGCATACGATATACCCGACGGAGGCTATGGATGGATCGTTGTTTGCGGAATCGCTGTCATAAACGCATTCGCCTGGGGAGTTGGATCGGTAAGTCTGCCCGTCTATCGTAAGCCGGGCGGATTTATTAACAGTGTGGGAAAGTCATTCAGTGTCTATCTCGAGTTCTACCTCGACAACGACTATTTCCCCGGAACCAGCTCGCTTGATTACTCGTTTGTCGGTGGAACAAATTTCCTAGCAGCCCTCTGGGTTGCTCCTTTTGTGAACATTCTCGCCAGACATGCCAGCACAAAAGCTTGCATGTTGCTGGGCTCTGGCCTTATCTCAGGAGGCTTAGTCGCAGCATCATTCGCTCGCGAGTTCTGGCAACTCATGATCACCCAAGGCATCATGGTAGGAGCTGGCGTGGGGTTTCTGTATGTCTCTACGGTGCCGATAGTTAGTCAATGGTTCTGGAAGAAACGCAGCTTTGCCCAGGGAATTACAGCAGGCGGTTCCGGACTGGGAGGCTTAATATTCTCTGCCTCTATATCATCCATGATCCAGAATATCTCCTTAGCGTGGGCCCTCCGAATCCAGGGAATCATCTGCTTCGTCACTTTATTTCTTGCATCAACAATAGTGCGTGATCGCAACCACCAAGTACGCCCCAAACAACATCCCTTTGATGTTCGCTTCTTCCGCCGTTGGGACGTTTGGTTGCTCCTTATCTGGGCCTTCTTGTATCTTCTCGGTTACATGACCCTGATCTCCTCGCTTCCAAATTTTACGCGTTCTTTGGGTCTATCGCCGAGTGAAGCTAGTCTTCCAGCTATTTTGATAAACCTGGCCACTGTTACGGGACGAGTTGGTGCTGGTTTTGTGTCAGATCGGTATGGAAGGATTACGATTGCGCTGGTATCTAGTATGGCGAGTGGTATTCTGTGTCTAGTGTTTTGGATTCCATCGCAATCACTTGCCCCGACGTTGGTGTTTTCGTTTATCGTGGGGAATGTGTATAGTACTATCTGGCCGGTAAGGACTAACATTTTGCTCAATACTTTTTAAGACAGACCTGACTTAATGATTCGCGATAGGCGATTGCGCCACTTTCAGCCGAGATTGCTGGCCTTGAAGAGTTGCCTTCTTTACTGGCAATAGTCTGGATTGCTACGGGCCCGCCCTGTTTCTGTATGGTGATCTGCCTCTAATTGCGTGGATACGCTATACTGACAAAGCTGCTACAGTCTCTGAAGCCATTGCTCTTCAACTTCGACGACCAGACAGTAATCGCCCCTATCTTTATGCACAACTTTATGCCGGTACGTCCTTGACTCTGTAATTAATAGACATGAAAATGTTACTAATGTTGCATGCAACTCAGGACTCAGTTATACTGCGAGTGGACTCTTTATGCTAGAGCTTCGCCGAATCAAGGTTGGCCTTTTCACTCGTGAAAGACGTCTTCAATGAGGGACTTGAGAGAACCCATTTCGGGAGAATCAACATCACTCAGAGAATATAACATGCATGGGTTGGAAATAATTGAGTAAAGAGAGTTACAATGCATATAGAAGTTTTTCACGCGACATACATACTTTAACTGTCATTACTCATCATTAATGGATATATGCCCCCCCATCATTCTATAGCCAAGTAAAGATCGTATGCCCGTGCATTCTTTTCACAGTTTTGAATAGCTCTCTCTCCACTCTCCTCATCCAAACTCGACCTTACACATCTATACCGCACAGAGCTAACCTCCATCATTATAGCACCATCTCCCAAAAACAATAACAAGAATAGCAACAACCAGAGGCAGTGTCACCGCAAAATAAACCCAAAACTTAGTCGCACCAACCGCAAAGTCGCCATTCATACTAAAGAATGAACATACAAACGATACCGGAATGAAAAGTGAGCCTAGTATGGTGAGTCTAGACAGGGCTTTAGAGTCTGAAATAGATTTCTCGGTTTCCATCAAGGGTAGATGTGCAGATGTGATGTCGAGTAATTTCTCGGACCATGTGCGGTAACTGAGGAATTTGTCGCGAATGACGATGAAGTCTCGATCTTCTGTCCTGTGGTCTGCGATTCGATAGGGATGATCCGTGTCCAGATCGAGGACTTCAAGATTAGTCGCCATCTCATGCGAAAGCAAATTCATCCTCCGTCTGATCTTGTTAAGTCCATTCATGACACCTATAAAATCCCCCAGGTATTGATTCTTTTCGGTATCAGTAAGATTGGGATCGATCATGCGTTGCATAACCCATAGTTTTGTCTCGTGTTGACTCAGATCGAAATAGTATCGTCTCAGAGTAGTATTTAGCATGGATATTATGATTCGTCGGAGGAAGATGGTGCTTTCGTATGGGCCGCTGAGTGCTGAAGTAAGTTGTTTGCTTGAGGAAGCATGGAGCCAGTAGTAGGCAATATCTTCCGCCAGAGAGGCGCGGCGTGGACCTTCGGCAATTGATTTTGATAGTGAGGAGATGTTCTTTTCTGGCCAGGGTGTAAAGTCTCTATAGCCTCCCTGGTAGGGTCGGTTTTGTTCGATTTTCTGTAAAGATTTGTCCCAGTGGTTGTTATAGTAACATATCAGGCAGTTGTTGACTATTGGAGGATCTAGAAGAAGCAAAGCTAAACAAGAGGTTAGAATGAAAGTGAGCGGAGAGTTATTGGACTGTTCACACACCATTCCACCCTCCATCCTCCTCCATCCGGCACCAAAAGCTAGCATTCCGCAGTATAGTAGCAACCGGCCCATCGCACCAAACATGATTCTTATCTCCCCTAGTAACTTCATGCTGAAAAGTGACGTTTCGACTCACATTAGCCGCCGTCCGCACCATGGAAGGCACCGAGTCTAGTGGCGGATTGTCAAAGACTCGAGTCTCGTAGTAGCGTAACGTGAATGATTTCTCATGACCGTTGGCAGAGAGTAGTTGTGGAGGATGTCCAATTCGATCATCTTCGCCCCAATGACCGTCTTGGATCTGTGCTGCGAAGACTTGTGCGTCTACGTCAAGGTATGACTCGAATAGTTCGATGTATGGCTCTGAGAGGTCTTCTAGCATATGAAGTCTTCTTGTTGGGGTGTTCGACTTAGAAGAAAGGTACTTTTCAAGCGCTTGGCCTTGCGTGTCGGTTTTTGAAGAGCATGAACTGAAAGTAATGTGCTTTACATCATTTTCGTGAAACTCGAGGACGGAGTAGCCTATTGGAAATTAATGTGAACCATGCTCTCTTTGCTTTAGGATGAAAAATTTGATGTAGCTGAGAGTAGGATATCGACTCGAGAGATCTCCAACGAGCGACAGGTATGCTTGTAGACGAAAACGAAAGGAATTTTCCATGGTGGCATAACTAGGGCTAGCACCAGAAATCGCTGAGATTGTTTTGCCTGTCGAGTCCTTGGAAGTGTGTTAGTCCCCCTATTTATGTCCGGGCCAGCCCGGGTTAGAGGGAGCATTCCAATCATTGTTGCGGTGACAAAATGCCAATATTTCAAGGTTGACTGCCTCGGCGTGTACGCTCTCTGTTATCGTGTTTAACGATATTGCATAATTCAGCCTATTAGATTGTCAAACGCCTGCTTTTGTATAACGATGGGATCCACGATATGTATGCTTGAGTTACACGTAGACTGAAGAATAAATACGTCCGTCAAACATTGTATTCCAACCTTGGAAGGTTATTAAAGATCGATTGAATGGAGATGAAAGAGTAAGCGAGGTATAGCAGTTCGGAGAATTAGGGCTACGATGTTCTGTTGTGGCCTGAATTTTAAGGCTGCAACAGAAACATGCTCAGAGCACACACCCAACACGCATCGTTGGCGACTCTGGTCAAACCATCAATGGTAAGCCTCGGCAGCTGAGCATACTATATACTCTTAATGAGAATAATTCAAACTATTGATAAGGTTAAGCCATTTATTGTAGTGCTGGGGCTTTGCAATTACAAGAAGTGTAATTTCATGTAAAATGGGACCCGTTCTGTGTAATAAATTCTTGCGATTGTAATTACAAATTTCCGAATATAGTGTAGAGCCCGCAGGGGCCCGGAAAGGTTGGGCAAAAAAGTTTGATAATATGCTCTGATTGGTCACTAAACATACCAGCAGCCGCTGACTAATATACGCTAAAATCTCCTACATGTAATTTGAAAAGCCGAAAAACGCTGTAATTACAATTTCATGTAAAGTGGGCTAAATTTCGCAATTACACCAGCACTAATTTATTGGTGTTCTTTCGGAAAATATAGTAAATCAATTATTGTTCGACCCGTGCGGATCGCGCGGACCGTCAATACCGGTAGCCCTTGCCCTAACTATGGTGTTATCAATATCTCGTGTATATAGTTCCAGCGAGCTGGATGTTCTCCCCCAAGGATATGGTAGAAGCAAAGCACAGTCACCACGATGTCCGAATCCGATACCCAGTCACCCAGTGGTACCCAGCAAGATGAAGAGAAAGTCATACAAACCCCCGTATCTGAAAGCCCTGCTCTAGACTCAACTCTCCCACCAGAAGGTGGACTACGAGGTTGGCTTTGTTGTGCTGGCGCTTCCTTGGGTATGTTTGCTACATTGGGTTTCTTGAACGCGTTGGTCTCTCCTTTTCTGCAAAAGTTTCATGACCGGTCCACTTTCTGACATGGAACAGCATTGGTATCTTCCAAACTACATATCAAGAGACTCTCTTGAAAGACTACACCTCATCCGACATCTCATGGATCTTCACAATCCAGCTTGCTCTCATATGGGCCCCGGGTTCCCTATTCGGCCGCATCGTAGATACCTACGGACCGCGCCCGGTCATACTCCCTTGTGCCTTTCTTTGCGTCTTCTCACTGTGCATGACGAGTCTGAGCACTAAATACTATCAGATCATCTTGGCGCAGGGGATTGGTTATGGGCTAGGGGCTGGAGGTATTTTCACCACCAGCTTGGTTTGCGTAGGTCAGTGGTTTGTCAAGCAGCGAGGCCTTGCTATGGGTGTTACCGTTGCGGGTAGTAGTATTGGTGAGTAACGGGCTCCCCTAACACTCTCTATTATATGATGATCTGAGGTGTGACCAGGTGGCGTGATATTCCCCTTCTTTCTGAAATTGGTCATGGAAGACGTCGGATTTCCTGGCATGGTCCGCTACACAGCGCTATTCATAGGCATCGCTTTAGTCGGCGCGTTCTTTCTTCTCAGTGCGCGCCTGCCTCCTAAGAAATGGAACTCAGACATGACTTGGTTCGACTTTAAGCTGTTCAAAAACAGCGGTTTTGCTTTCTATGCCCTGGGTTCATATTTTGTCATGTGGGGATTATGGGCACCATTCGATTTTCTGCCTAGCATGGCCCAATTGTCGGGGATGTCGGATTCATTGGCCTTATATCTGATCGCTATCGTCAAGTGAGTCTTACCAATCTTTAGTTTCCCTAACACAGCTGACCTAAGGTAGTGGTGCTTCACTTTTCGGACGGATTATTCCCGGTCACATTGGAGACAAGGTGGGATACTTTAACGTCATAGTCGCATCCGCCTTCTTCAGCTGCATTGCGATTCTCTGTTTATGGCTACCTTTCGATTACCATTCTTCGAATGCTGGGCTCATCGTTTTTGCTGTGGCTTATGGATTTTTCAGCGGCGCCTTTGTGAGCATCATGATGCCGTGTTGCGCAAAGTCTGGCAGCCTGGAGACCCTGGGGAGACAGATAGGTACTTATCAGGGTGTAATTGCTATCTCGTACGTCTTGGCTCCCCCATTCTTCTTGCACTGTACTAACATCCAGCAGCACTCTTACCGGCCTGCCGATCATGGGAGCCATCTTGGGAAGAGAGCACAATTCAACCTATATGGGAATGGAAATATTCGCCATTGTGAGCATGTTTCTCGGTTTCGTGTTTCTCTTGGTTTCGAGAAATGTCCTGGCTGCGGCTCATGGAACATGGAAATACTGAACTTATACAATAGTTAGACTACTAGATTAGAATAGAAAAAGCAACCACGTTGTTACTTTTTGCGGTGTACTTAGCTGGTCATATCGGACGGCTGCTGCTTCATCATAAAGAGCTCCATATAAGTAGCTAGGTTGCACACAGGCCGAAAGATCAGAGGAAAAGATTGATGATCAAGGGGATAGAATGAAGAAGTTCAGACGATCTTTTTCTGCCAAAATTCTGTTAGAATGAACTAGGCCCAAAAGCAGGGCAGATGATCACAAAATGTGTGGTGGTAGAGACAGAAATCCGGGCATGTGTGCTGCGGCCTGACTTGTAAGGCTGCAACAGGACGCGCCCAAAGCGGCTAGCGCCACCACTTAACGCGCTCTGCCAGTCGCGATTTCCCGCGATTTCGCGTCATCCAGTGAGATTATCGATCGATTGACAGCTCAACTCTCTCATTTTTGACAACACGGACGGCCAACACCCATCCTAGATCCAGGGCGACGTGCCCCTTCATCTATCCCTTCTCATCGCCGATTTGCCAAGATCATGGACACTCTCTTCTTTTGATTTCCCTTTACGATCGCGTTCAGCAATGGTTGATGCTCTTCTATTACTCTGTTTGCGGTCTTTTTCCTCATCCTCGGTATCACGATGGTGGAGGTTTTAGGCGCCTACCCGGCTCGCCCGCCGACTCCTCCCAAGGCATCACATAGTCTCTTCCTACAAGATGCAGGATTTGTTCCAGGCCGACCGAATATGCTCAATACACCGGGCGAATCTCCATCGTCAACGGCCGAGTCAGTGGTACTAAGATCGAACAAGAAAGTCAACTTTTCCCCGATCACGAGTTACATCAAACCTCCTACCTTTTCCAGCCGCGCATCCATGTCGAGTAATGAAGTACGACCCATTCCTCCCTCGAACGAATGCAAGCCGGCTAAGTCGATCCTCAAAACAACAACCGCGGATATGCCCCCTATGGAAGAGAGCCAGCCACAGTCGTTCAGCGTACTTTTGGAATCGACCACACAACAATTAGCCGGAGAATCTCTAAGTTCGAGGGTGGACGCGTATATGCAGCTGCTGGGTGCTTTGAAGGCATACGACAATATTTCCGAGCAAGATGACATGTCTTCGAAAGTCGGGCTTTTGTTACAGTTTGTACAGCGTGACATTAGCCGTGACTTGGCCAAAGGAGATGTCGTTGAAAATAATCTTGTCACCAATGCATTGAAGCTAGGGATATACATCATTTGGAGCCAGCAATTGGCATCGCAGATATCCGACGATTTCAAGATATTCATAATCGACCATGCATTGAGCGCTCTGCAGGAAGGGAAACTTTCCAAGGCCATTCTCAACCACTACGTTCATATTCTTTATACTCAGAATTTCCCGCCAAAGACAATGACCAACTCACGAATTACGCGGATCCTAGCTGTGTTGAACGATATCACTGATCGCGTCAATGGAAACGGCATTATCTCACAACGGTTGGGTGTTTATACCAGGTTACTTGGGCAGTCAAAGACCGTCATGGCTTCGCAAGCATCACTATGGGTGGAACACCTCATTTCAGGCCTACTTCATCCCGTGAAGGACACACGATCGAAAGCCTTGGTTCTCGGCAGTCAGACCGCTTTGTTACTGGGGCCCAACCTGGTCATTTCAAAGACGATACTCGATATCTTCAACAAGGAAATCTCCCAAGACAGGAAGCTGGTGTCAGAAGTATGTGATCGGATGAGCCGTATGATGTCTCCTTCGGAAAGTGGAGTCCATGTACCACAAATCTGGAGCATTATAGTCTTGCTCTTGAGGAGTAAACGGTTCAACATCGAGCATTGGGAGTACTTCAAGGAATGGGTACTTGTCCTACAAAGATGCTTCAATTGCAGCGAGCCTGCGATCAAGTCACAAGCTATCATAGGATGGAACAAGTTTGTCTACATGGTGACTTGTAACGACTCGACCAGCAAGAGCATGCTGAAAATGCTAACGAGGCCCATTTTTTCAAATTCTGAGCGCAAACGCAGTGACAAGGCTGGTGCAAGCGCCAACGCTTTATTCCTTTCGAGCTACTACAACCTTCTCTACTATTCTTTCCGGCCAAACAACGCCTTTGATCACATTGATTTCATCTGGGAAGAATACATTGCTCAGCCATTCGCCAACGTTTTCGCCAGCAGTCCACAACTCAATGATGCGGCCTGCAAAGCTCTAGCATCTCTTATCTGGACATCACAATCAAAGATTTGGACGGAAAGTAAAATCCACGAGGTTCCTAAAATGGAAGTCGACTTCATTCTCCCAATCGATTGCAGATGGGTCAGGTCACGTATAGTGTCGGTAGTCGCAGCCTTTGAAATCTTGTTGGGTGCAGCGGATTGGAGAAATATTCAGATGGTCTGGACCCATATTTGCAAGGCACTTTCGGACGCCTCCAGCAAAGAGATCAAGCCATCATCCGAACTGATGCACGCGATAGCCACAATACTCGGATTTTTTCGACGGCTGCGACAGGCGTCTCCTTCCTCACTCAATGCCGGCACTGGCGATATCTTTATAGAGCGATTCACATTTCTCGCTGCAACGCTCGTTTCGACAATTGGACCTTCTCCTTTCACCGAGACTCTACTCCTGAAAACTTCTCAAGAAACATTCCAGACTGCAAACACACCGACACATCGACGGTCTCGGACAGACCGCAATTCGGACACACCCTTTATGCACATATTACGTATGATAAGCTCCTATGGAGATTCATCTCAACCAACCAAATCACTCCTAAGCCTGATTGACACTCTCCTTGACGTCGCATCGAGAGGTCGGCAATCCAGAGGCTCTCGCCTTGACTTATTGGAAAGGTGCACAGAACTGAGCTTAGATGAGAATGGAGCAGATGAGAAGGAATGCAAGTTAGACTCATACATCTGGGATGCAACAGCAAATTTTACAGTCAACTGCTTGGGTTCTTTGCCAATGGAAACCCTAAGAGAACGCGACGGTACAATCTCGCGAGATTACATCAATATATCAACTATTCTTTTGCGCGGCTTGCAGTTCACAACCTCACCCACAATATGGAACGCCCTACTCGAATCCTACATACGTATCGTTCGAACTGAGAAAGGGGAGCGTGGAATCTCCACTCTAGTGATCGAGCCCATTGCCCAGAAACTCATGCAATTCGATCATGTTCGACCCTACTTTCCCATGAAAGCTCTGATCAACCAAGCACTATCTCTTGCATATTATCAACAAACCAAATATCCGGTGACGCCAAGCTCCAGCCAAGCGTCTTCCTTCTTCTTCCCAGAGAAACTTTTGGATCTTATTCGAAAAGTCCTTTCCGATTCTTACAACCATTTCAATTCTGCCGACAGCGCGGTCTTAGCCGAGGTCGTCGAGTCCTTGACGTCCCTTCTAGGAAGTGGCACATTGCAATTCCGCTATATGCTTCTAGAGTACCTCCAAGGCCCATTATCCCTGTGGTTGCGAGACTCTGCTCGCTGTCTTACTTCTGAAAATGGCGCAGAGAACAGACTACTCACTGCAGTAAGTTACTGTTAACTTCTACAAACCTCTGTTACTGACTGTGCTTTAGTATCGAACGCTCTCATTAGCAATCGCAAACGCCTTGCAGATTGCCGTTCCGCATAACACAGCTTCGCTGCATGCTTTTGGAGCAGTCGTCTCTGCTGGCCTAGAATCTGTACATAAGTCGACCGCGAACCGTTTCATCGAAATGTGGAACGCCACTTTCGGGCTTCAGGATTTGACAAATTATCCACCCGGTGTTCAAGCTGCTCTTCAGAAGCTTGAGCCTTTCGTCAAGCTGCAACTACCTTGCCCTCTACCTCGCCAAGCTGAGTCACAGGTATGCCATGTCTTTATTGCAAGGACCAGGAAGAGAAATATTGACATGATTTTTAGGAGATCCGGATGCCAGACTTCGTCGAGTCTCAAGAGACACCAAGTGGTGCACCGCTTACAAACCGTTTCGGCAGAGTCCTACGACAGATGAATAATCAAAAAGCGCGGCCAACCATGTTCAGCTCTTCGCCCATCATTCAGTCCACTGAATGGGCCCAGGCTCATGTGCTACCACAGCAAAAGGTCGACAGCACACCTAGGAGACGGCTTCGCCATGACAACTCTCAGATACAGTTTGTCACTGTGGATCCTTCGCCTCGCTCTTCGAATATGGACAGCCAGCTTCTTACCGAACGCCAGCAAGAGGTGAAGGAAAGACAGCGTGGAACCACATCTATGTTCCTAGAAGGCCTAGGTTCATCATCACCAGCTGTACCCGGCCCGACTGAGGATGAAAGTGCCTTATCCGTTGTGAAGTTGCCAAAAATACGAGACACCGTAAGCGAGATGGAAGCGCCATCAACTCCTACGCTTGCTGCTCATCTCCAGGATAATGACGATGACTTCCCTGGGTCGTCTCCAACGCCTGCAACACGAGATCAGGGACATTTTGCACAACAAGGCACCCCTGCTTTGACCATTGAAGCTTTCGGCAACATTCGATCAGACCCTCCTTCTTCTCCCCCTGAAATTTCATCTCATTCGTCTAGAAACGAAATGGTGACGCGAGAGGATTCTTCCCTACAGAACTCTACTCCTGAGAGGTCCAACGCTAAGCGCAGTCCAAAAAAGAACAACCGAAGACGACGCAGCTCTAGGATCTCGAACCACAAGGTAACTGAGGAAGCGCCTATTGAGACTGGGTCAAGTGCAGTAGAAACACCCATACCTCAGGAGAATGATGAAGTACATGAAGAACCTACAACAGCCAGTGGGGTGATGGATGTGATACCCGACACATATGCAGATGAGTTTGAGCAGCAGCTTGCTTCACAGCTCGAGCAGGACCTGGAGTTGGCTGTGGATTTGAAAGACCAAGATGATGTTGAGTCGGTTCAATTGTCGGACGTGAATCTACCCCGTGGGCCCATTACTCGGAAACGAAAGCGCAACGCTGAGGTCGAAGAGGCTTCAACTCCAGACCGCGTAAAGCGGCATGCCTCTGCTAAAGATAAGACTGCTCGCCTAGAAAATGCACGCGAGAGTTCATCTGAATTGGAAAACGCTACCATGAAACCAGCTACACCGCAACCATCGATTGCCAGACGGGGTCTTTCCACTCCACAGTCATCCCCGCTCAAGAACCAAATCAGTGTCGATGACTTGTCTGACAATGCTCCCGATTCAGGATCGAAGAGGAGGAGTGGACGCCTCAATGCAGCTGCTGACCGAGGAATTGCATCGTCTCCGATCAAGTCGAAGAGGTCTAGACAACGAAAGCGCAGATCTTTGCGACTTAGTGGAGTCCCAGCTCTCTCACCACCAGTATTGAATAAAATATCAAAGGCTCAAAAGAGGAAACAGCTCAGGTCTAATGATCACAGTATAGACCAGGCGGCAACTTCCGAGATCGGTCCTGAGGACAGTCCAATGGAAGACATTGACATGCCGGATGGTGAGCCTACAACTACTGGTCAAAACGACGACTCGGCAGAAGCTGAAATCGCTGCAACCCCGGAAGTAAATGATGTACAGAAGGATACATTGGCCGAGAACGCAGTGGATGTGGAAGTTCCAGCCTCGGTTGAGATGCAGATTGAAGAGCAAACCGAAGAGCCGGTTGATGGGTTGGTCGAGAAGCAGGCTCTGGAAACCGAAGTTGTGATGGAAGAGACTACTGTTGAGAAGAACGCTGTCGGCCCATCACCAGCAGCCGACATTGACGAAGCTCCACGTTACGTCTCTCAAGGAGTGCAGACGGACAATATCATGGTTATCGAACCTGTTACCGAACCTACTCAAACCGGTAGCAGTATCCTCGGATCTCTTCGCAAAGTTCTTACCGGCATCAGGAATGTTACTTTTGGAAGGAATGTTTTACGGGAGATTGATGACGTGATGTTTGATATCCGAGTGGAAGCGCATGAGGCAGCTCGAAGGAGTCAGGCTTAGCCCTAGATTCCCAATTATTTGTGTTATTTACTGTACTTTTTTTTCTATTCTTCCTTAGCTAGTTTGGTCAGGAAGGTGTGCATAGCGGCGGCGTACCTAGGTACTATACATACTTGCTTCGAATGGATATCGTCTTTCATGCATTTTATTTCCATGTTTCTTTTTTTAGTGCCTCTATCTCTGTAGGAACTTCGTCACATCAATCTGCATCTCAACCGAGGCTGCAAAGGCGTTTAGTTTGAATCCGTTCAACCCCCATGCTGTAACTCAAACATTTTCCCACGCTCGTGTACATAACACCAACTGGTAGCCATCGGGATCGGCAATTATCACGCCCCATTTGTTCCAGTACTCATTCGCATGTGTCACCCTTCTGCCTCCGGCTTGGAGTAGCTTCTCTATTGCTTCGGGATCTATCTGTCCGTCGAGATACAGAACAATCAAATCCTCGTCGGTCGGCGTCGGAAATGCCTCCTGCTCAACAACATGTACGAGTTCCAGATGCCATGAAGCGCCGGGCCATCCCAGCATGAGCAGCTCGTGTCCGCCTTCGGTTTCACTGGGTGGCGGACTGCGCCACAGGACCTTGAGCCCTAATCCGGCGACCCAGAACTTTTGCGCTATATCGAGGTCCCGACAGGGCCGTGCGATGCGCAAATGGGATGACGGTACTGGGGACTTACCCGTCCCAGGGTTTGAAGCAACTGGCAATAGGCTGTCTGCAGGCATCGAGAGTTCTATTTTAGACGTTGTCTCTCGATGTCGAATTCACCTCAAGTGTATGTGGTTGATGAGTGCCCTAAGAAAGGAGTTCGCATGAATTTCGTACAGGTCTTGAGCCTCACAGAGATTGGTGAATCTGTGATACGACTAGACGGATCCTTTTTATCTTTGGGTTCGTCCCTGGCGGTTTATATAGTGGTTTATAATCGCGCGGAGGTGTGCAGGCTAGGTGCTTAACCGCAAATGGCGATGCGGGCGAGGCCCGATCTCCTGACAAATTATACAATCAGTTATTTTCTTTGCTTCAAATGTATATCGTCTTTCGTGCATTTTTTCTCCATTTTCCATTTTTAGCATTCCCATCTCCACAGGATTGGAACTTGCCTGCATCCAAGTCTATGCCTATAATAGCTCCGCAAGATCCGATGCGATTGCCAATATTAAGCCAATTTGGGGAAGTAGTGCGAAATATGCAAGCTATGTCGTTAGTAGGTACTCTTCTCGCAACCCCTCAATACCATCGATACAAACTACTCATTCATGACCAGAAAAACGCTAGAAATGGCGTCTGGTCAACGACAAGAAACATCCATTGCGTCCCAGAAACAGCCTCGGGTGCAGTCTAATTCTGACTCGACAGGTCTTCGTCACGTCCAGGGCAAGATACCTACTACTGCATTGATCGTGGTCTGTTTATCTTTTCCTTTTGGACATCTTGCTTTTAATGCAGCCACCAGTCCATTGCGTGAGTATATCACGACCCTTTCAAGTTATAACTATCCATTAGTCAGGCGGAAATTGCAGAAAACTACATCCAAAATGCAGCCGACGACCCATTACGCCCCGGTGCCCTCAGCCTAGGCAACAGAGGCTTATCCTCATCTTCCATCGGAGGACTTTGTCTATCCCGAGTTTACAGTATTTTATCCTAACATTCGATGTTTTGGTACGCATACTGACGAGTCTTTATGAAAACGCAATGATTCTGCTAACGCCAGGAAGCCATCACTTAACAAGATGCGCGACGAGTGTCGGCATCCATTTCGAAGATCCTCAGTCACAGTTAGGCCTCACTTTGAGAACCGCCATACATCGAGAATGATTTCAAGTCAATCGATCATGTTCGGGACGTTGATGTACGCGAAGTGATGCAGGTTGGCACCCAGAGTTAGGGTCGACTCTAATTGAGCCAAACACGAATCCTCGACCAGTTTTGCCACAGCCATATATTCCATATAGTCTTTGACTTCTGATTTCACTGGCAGCCCGGCATGAATAGTGGCAGGATGTCGGCGCCCATCTCCTCGGACGTTCAACCAGAAAAGAGCATTCCCAGGAATGGGTCGAAAGGTTGTACCATTGCGGTCTCCAGAACAATCGATAATTTCACATCTATCTTCAAAATTCGATCTGGCATCTAGAAGAGGAAAATGTGTGCCTCCACCTGTGACATTGGCTTCAAGGTAGATCATGAAAGTTGAAACCCTGTTGCCGAAGCTTTCAACAGCATCGCTATCAGAGAGTGCGTCAAAATGGTAAGAGAAATGCCCGTCTTCATAGTACCGCTGTATTCGCGAAGCCTCAACGAGAGTATCTTTGGACTTTTCTTCGAATGTTCTCAACTTTGTAAATAGACTATCAGCCCGGATATCGACTTCTGGAGCATCGAAATAGAAAGAATCTCTGATGCTTTCGTCTGTATAATCCATCTTCCCCGGGCTAAATAGTTTTGAACGTTCGAATTGTCCTTCACTGCAAAGTAAAGGTGAGAAACGAAGCGTTTGAAGTGGAGACTCAATTACTCACCATTTATGTAAAAAGTAGGAAATATCTTCGGGCGTAATAATGTTTCGAATATAGATGAAGACAGGATCGATTGATATAAGTATAGTTTCAGGTCTAGTAATGTGTTTCTCGAACATTATAAGAGGGTCCTCTAGTGACTATGAATACCCACAGATGAAGGATTTGCGCAAATGATAGAATAGTTATTGTTTTCAAGGGCTGTCCAAAAGCTTCTTCTATCAAGAAAGATGGATTGAGACATTATGGAAGCTTACGAGGAAACATACCGGTGATAAGCACAAGATTATGCTATATTGTCTACATATTTATATACAATCATTTCAATCCAAAGTCCAATAAGTGCCCAACATTCCGTTCTAACATGTTAGCCAAAAGGCCACACAGAGAAATTATCTCAAGAGAAGATAAAAACTTGTTTACAATACTCAAGTAAGTGGGACAATCTCCATCACATGCAACAACATCACCATATATGTTCGCTCATACTACGCTTGTAGTCGCTGGAACTCAACCATTACGTAGTGACTTAGGGATACACAAGTTATGAACAAATTCAACGGTGCCCACCGTGGTATGACATGCCAGGATCAGAACGAATAAAGTGAAAGCTGCATGTAACACCATTATCTCAACCCCAGTATGTAATGCATATTACCTCTGCTGTCAAAAAGATAGTATAAAAAGTCCCTGACTTTCCCACATAATACTAAGAGCATCTACCAGTGTTGACATTGCAAGTTGGAGATTGAGACAACATAGCAAAAACATATTATCGACGAATGTAAGTGAAAATGTCTCTTCCTCTACTTCATGTATCCCATTCCGGCTCCAGTATTGACTTGCTGAATAATTGAATAGTTCCCAAGTCAATATCAGAAGTTATGCTCTGGCAAAAGAACCTTTACAAACTTTTCCTTTTTTTCCTTCGCCGCTACAAGTGCTGCAACAATGTCAGTCACGAGATACACCGAACCAATCCCCGCCGGCGCGATCATCATGGAAACTTGGGAGCAAGTGAAGAGCCTAACCACCGCAAATCCACAATCGGGGCTTATGGGGGACATCGGCGAAGCTCACTACCTTCAGGACGATGAGGGGGTCATACTGGGTGTTGCATCCGATGAGCTGTGTCTGGAAATAGACGCCAGAATATCTAGTGCTATGAGAGCAATAGAAGCTCGAGCCGAAATGGGGGATGAGGATGACACCGTTGGTGGAACTGATGCACCAGGTTTCACTAGGAGAGAAGACAATGCTGTTGATCCGATATCACAACCTAGGTGTTCTCATCCAAGGTGTTATTACAGTGTTACATGTCAGACATATAGTTATTGCCATTTTTGCCTAACTAGCAAGAATTGGTGTATTTGAATATGAGAATAGTTACTGCGCTGGCTAGAGGAATTTGTTACAATCCTCAGGCTGGCTAAACGATAGTATATCAGGTGTATTCTCAGATGTTGCTTCCTTGAGTTTTGGTGTAGAGTCGAACCAAGCCTGGGACAATTTCAGATCACTTGTTGCAAATAATTTTACAGGGTATACCTGTGTTACTGTATTTTACTATCTTCCAAGGTTGTGATAGCTACTCAGTTTTCTATATGATAACTATTAACTGGTGAATACTAGGGCTGTATCAAACTTACTCCGTCTGAAGTAATATATTCACCCTTCGCATGGATACCAACCACACGCGCGGTGACGATGTCGGAGTGTCCAACGAGTGAGTCGCCATTCACTCGAAGGATGGAGTGAACCTTACACTCGAAGCTAACGGGTGATTCTGCAACTCGGGGAGACTTTACTACTCGGCTCGGTGCTTTGGTTGAGGTTCGTAATGGGAAATTCGTCGTCCCATGATTCCGAAGCAGATGCATTCACACTTTTTCGCAAATCATATCTGCATCGTACATTGTCAGTCAACAGGAGTTGAAGTATATCTTAGAGGACCCCTTCACTAATGTAGCCATGTTCCACACGAATTCGCCTATATCTCGTGCATTGATCACAGAATCCTTGCTCCGGCGCTTGTACACGGATTGGTGGCCAATGAATAGAATACCTAGTTGGGGGATCGAAAGAAGCATTGTTGAATTGACTGAAGGGTCCAAGATTGTCCTGGCCATCCTTGCTGGTGGTACTGATCTAACCGATAGGCTTAGGGATCACGGAACTTTCGAAAGGATCATGGGGTAGACTCGACTTTTCACTCTTTGGAGGTTCATAAAAGAGATCCGGACTAGACGGTTTTGTTGTTGTTGTTGTTATTGTTGTTGTTGTTGTTGCTGGTATGATTGGTATCAATTCAGAGTTGAACAGTGTACCGTTGTAGAATGGCAAGTTGTTACGGGCTAGTCCCGCCTAATGCTCACTATAAGGGCATGTCTGAATAGAAAACGTAACATGAGGAAAGAAAGAGGAAAGAAACAACAGGTTCTTCATGCGCATACAATCTTATAAGAAAAAGGGGAATAGGGGCTTTTGGCAATCTTCCTTCCAGGGACTCTGGATGGATGGGTGTCATGTGGTTCTGAGTAGGCACTGTAACGCAGGGCAACCAGAGCTGGGGTTATTTCATATCTAAGCAGGTAATCGGGATCTGGGAATAGCTTCATATCATAGGAGTAGCTATTATAAGGGCTTTGCCTGAATATGCCTTATAAGGTCAGCTCATAATATTACCCCCTTCCCTTCTTTGAGAATTCTTAGTTGTTAAGAGTAATAGTATTCTTAAGGTTCTATGCTAGTTGCTAGTTTTATTACTTATATCCTAATCATTTCACCAAGTATTGGTATTATTTACCCCATCCTTAGCTAACAATACATTCACCTTTAATTCTCTCTATCATATATTCTAACTTCCCATCAACCAACTAACCTAGTAGCTGGTAGTTAGACACTTCCTACAACAGGAAAGGGTTCTTAAATGTGGGCTATAGCAGAGCTGTATAGAATATATTATATATATTTCTAGAAATATCTAATTAGTAGATATGCGTGTCAATCTTTTCTAATATTATAAACTTTATATATCTATAGTCTAGCTTCTTAGATGGCTGGTCTATATAGATATTATATAGATTAAGCCATATCTTATCTTCTACTTGATAGGTGTAAGCTATATTACAATATTGATTCACAGACTCCTTTATATATTGTTATACTGTTACTATTTTAGTCTATATTAGATCTGCTATCTATATTAGCTTCTTAATAATATCCTTTGTAATCTCCCACTCCTTATGATGTGTTATCAGCTCATAAGAGGTATTTTATAGATCTATAATCTCTAAGTTATATCTGTATGTAAGGAAGAAGGGACTTATTCCAGTAGTTAATAATATCCAGTTGTTAATTATTATCTTAGCTATTGGGAGCAAACTGCTCTAATTATTCTGGAAGTAGCTATAGTGCTTCTATAGATAGTCCTTAATAATAATATTTATTTACTCAGTCTAACTATCAGTCTAAGGATGCTATGTAGTTAATAGATATTATTTAGTTTTCATATTCTAGCATATATAGCTCTATATCTTGCTTACAAACTATATGCTTTAATCTGAGATAATACCCCTAGAAAATCTATAATAAGCTATAAAGAACTATAAGAACTTATATATAACTATTTTAATATTAAGATCCTTTAGTAGAACTAGAATAATATCTTTACTCAATCTATCTATTATAACCATAAAGTAGCAGTAGTTGTTACTAACTAGCAGTTTATTAATAAAGTTAATACTAATCTCTTACTAAATCTTTTTTAGGACTAGAAGCAGCTTCAATAGTCCTTACCTCTATTTTCTCTATATTATATTTGCACCATACTTACTATAGTTGTTTATAAACTATTATACATCCTAGCTTATATATAGCTAGAAGAATGCTTTTCCTATAATAGTGCTTATTCCATTATAGCTAGAATGCTCTGAGAGTATTAAGTCATAACATTATTATATAATTTTTATCTAGAGTGGCTTATAGTTAGGGATCTATTGGTAGTTATAGTATAAAAGATATTCTTATTTATCAATCTTATAGTCAGTAATAGTCACTTTTAGACTAAGGTTTTATGAGAATATTTAGAGGTTATTAATAATAGCTTGCTTGATATAGGCATAATTATTATTATAGGCTTTAGCTTGTACCTAGAGTATTTAGAATTAACTTTTGTCAGTTATTATTTAAATAATAGGAATCACTATATATAGTACCTGCATAAAGTGTATATAGACCCCTTGCAGCAGTAGGACTTAGTCTTAATAAATAAGTTGATTATTATTTTTATTCCTTAGTATATCTGTAACGATATGGGTGGAACGATAGTCCGAATGTGGGTATGGGCTACAGAACACTTGCTGAGCCGTTTACTATGGGAACCAGATGCTGTACGTATACTA